>CM065438.1:36000000-36007500 GCA_033030585.1 Hippophae rhamnoides | reverse complement strand
TGTAATATGTGTCAAAATAATTCTTATTGACATTTTCATATTTTGTATCTTTATACAATTTTATTTAATTATTTTCTATTTTAAAAAATTATCAAAGTACCTATTTAGTTTTCACCAGTAACTTTTCATTTGAGCAATTCTAACCCTTTGATTTGAAGTATTTGAAAAAGATTCAAAATAATTTAGGGCTGGAAAATTCTATTTTTATTTTATACATCTTAATTTTTTATTAACTGAACCCTTTCAAAAGAACTAGACGCTGGTAAATCAGAAATAATTAATTAAAATTAAAAAAAATCTTTTTTTATGGAATATACATATCAATATTCATGGATCATACCTTTCCTTTCACTTCCAGTTCCTATGTTAATAGGAATAGGACTTTTACTTTTTCCGATAGCAACAAAAAATCTTCGCCGTATATGGGTTTTTCGTAGTGTTTTATTGTTAAGTATAGTTATGTTTTTTTCAGCCTATCTATTTATTCAGCAACTCAATAACCATTCTACCTATCTATATGTATGGTCTTGGACCCTCAATAATGATTTTTCTTTAGAATTTGGTTACTTGATTGATCCACTTACTTCTATTATGTTAATATTGGTCACTACTGTCGGAATTATGGTTCTTATTTATAGTGACAATTATATGTCACACGATCAAGGATATTTAAGACTTTTTGCTTATTTGAGCTTTTTTAATACTTCAATGTTGGGATTAGTTACTAGTTCGAATTTGATACAAATTTATTTTTTTTGGGAATTGGTTGGAATGTGTTCTTATCTATTAATAGGTTTTTGGTTCACACGACCTGTTGCGGCGAATGCTTGTCAAGAGGCGTTTGTAACCAATCGCGTAGGGGATTTTGGTTTATTATTAGGAATATTAGGTTTTTATTGGATAACAGGTAGTTTAGAATTTCGAGATTTGTTTGAAATATTCAATAACCAGGTTTCTAATAATGAAGTTAATTTTTTATTTGCTACTTTGTGTTCTTTTTTTTATTTGCTGGTGCAGTTGCTAAATTTTCCCAATTTCCCCTTCATGTATGGTTACCCAATGCTATGGAAGGACCTACTCCTATTTCAGCTCTTATACATGCTACTACTATGGTAGCAGCAGGAATTTTTCTCGTAGCCCGGTTTATTCCTCTTTTCATAATTATACCTTACATAATGAAGATAATATCTTTGATAGGCATAATAACATTACTTTTGGGGGCCACCTTAGCTCTTGCTCAAAAAGATATTAAAAGAACTTCCGCCTTATTTCATTTGATTACTCATGCTTATTCAAAAGCAATGTTATTTTTAGGATCCGGATCCATTATTCATTCAATGGAAACTATTGTTGGATATTCTCCGGATAAAAGTCGGAATATTATTCTTATGGGCGGTTTAAGAAAACATATACCAATTACAAAAACTACTTTTTTATTAGGGACACTTTCTCTTTCTGGTATTCCCCCCTTGCCTGTTTTTGGTCCAAAGATGAAATTCTTAACGATAGTTGGTTGTATTCACCTATTTTTGCAATAATAGCTTGTTCCACAGCAGGATTGACTGCATTTTATATGTTTCGAATCTATTTACTTACTTTTGAGGGTCATTTAAACGTTCATTTTCAAACTTATAGTGGCAAAAAAAATAACTCATTCTATTCAATATCTTTATGGGGAAAGGGGGAAGAATTAAAAACAATTTTAATTTATTAACTTTATTAAAAATCAATAATAATGAAAATATTTCTTTTTTCGGAAAAAAGCATATCGAGTTGATAAGACTGTAAAAATTATGACGCAGCCTGTTATTACTATTTCTCATTTTTGTACGACAAACACCTTTTCGTATCCTCATGAATCAGACAATACCATGGTATTTCCAATACTTGTATTAGTTCTATTTACTTTGTTCATTGGAATTATAGGAATTCCTTTTGGCAATCAAGAAGGTATGGATATATTATCCAAATTATTAACTCCTATAAATATTTTACACCCAAACCAAAATAATTCTGTGGATTGGTTTGAATTTCTTTCAAATGCTTCCTTTTCAGTCAGTATAGCTTATTTTGGAATCCTTATAGCGTTTTTTTTCTATAAACCTGTTTATTCATCTTTACAAAATTTGAATTTAATAAATTCATTTGTTAAAAGTATTCCTAATAAAATAAAAATTGTGAGGGATAAAATAATAAATGTGATATATAATTGGTCATATTATCGTGGTTATATAGACTCTTTTTATGCAATATTCCTAATTAAAGGTATAAGTATTGGCTGAACTAAGTAATTTTTTTGATAGACGAATAATTGATGGAATTACCAATAGGGTGGGCATTTCGAGCTTTTTCGTAGGAGAGGGTATTGAATATGTAGGGGGTGGTAGAATATCTTCCTATCTATTAGTATATGTATTTTATGTATTAATTTTTTTAGTTTTTAGTAATTTATTCTTTCTTTTTTTTATTCTATCACTTTGACATGTATAAAAAAAATATTGTGCCATTTCATTTCTTACAGTGTTTTCAAATCATTTGCTTTTTATATACCGTAATGGCCGATTCCATCGTTTATAGTCAAAAAGAATAGTCACAATAGGTTTTTCAAACCAGAGGATATCTTTTTTTGCTTTAAATATTTCTAACTTCGAATTTTCTTGATTCCCATCCACATTCAGATAATAAGTTTCATAAACGGGTTTCTTTTGATAGCGTGTGTCTTTAAAGTGAAATTCATCCTTTGTTTTTTCCTTTCCACTCACTCGGATCTCTTTGGTTTCATCGATTTTGTTTGGATCCTCCTTTTCTTCCGAAAAAAGGGAAGGAGCAGGATCTTCTTCAGTGGATCCCTCTTGTTCCTGTTTACTCTCCTTCGTTTCTGAAGTCACTTTCCCCCCTTTCTTCCGTTTTTGAGGTTTCTTTAAGTTTTTTAGTAATAATGGGGAACGAGATTCTGCCTAAATAGTAGACATAGGTAATAAATAAAAGAATACTAAAGATTCGAACCATAGAATTTCTCAATTCTGACACAAGGTACTTATTAGATCGAATAGAATGATTTTGCTGTATCGAGACTAATACCAATCCAACTCATTTCATGAATAAAATGTGACCAATTAACCAACCAACAAAACTACTTGTTACTAATAACATCTTGTTGTTGCATCGAAACATATAAATGTTGATGAGAATCATAGAGCGCTACAAATTCCAAGTGGACCAATCACAAGGTCTAGGAAGGCACAACTCGAAAAGGCTTTAAATGGGATCATTCAAGAGGTCATTCATAATTAAGGGACCTAAATTGGGAGTGCAAGGATTGGGACAATCCTAGGATGGAAATTAGGGCAAAATTGGCAAAATAAAACTAGGCACATTGTTGTGCCATTTGGACTTTTTGGGCAGCTTCAATTTCAACCCTTAGATGGAAACAAGGGTCAAGATGTTATATTTTATAGGGTTTCTTTTGTTCTCAGCTGCCCCATGTTTTGCTCCAATTTTGGAGTGCCATTTGGACTGATTTTGGGCAGCTCTCTTTTCAGCCCTTGGATGAAATCAAGGGTTAAGATGTAATACTTTATGGGATTGCTTTGTGGTCAGCTGCCCCAATTTTTCCATGTATTTTGGTCAATGTTTGCTGCTACCTTTTCTGCTTTTTGGCTGTGTTTATTTTCAACCCTTGGATGAGATCAAGGGCTATGATGTATTATAGCTTAGGGTTGGTTTGAATCCTTTTAAGAGCAGCTCATTTCTTTAATAAAACAGAATTTTTGAATGAAGTTTGAATATTCAGATCATTTGAGAGCTCATTCTAGCTCTTTGTTCCTCTTCAAGCAACTTATCAAGGGATTGGCAACCTTTGTGGCGTTGTTTAGCATCCAAACATTTGTGGTGAGTAATATCCATACTTGTTAGGGTGTCATTTATGCTAGACTTGTCTAGGAAATAGCACCTCCTGGTGGCGTCTTTTCTCCTCGAGAAAAATGGTGAGTAATATCCATTGATTTGTGGAGAAACCCTTTGCTATATAATCCGAAATTAGCTAGGTCCTAAACCCTTGGTTCTTATCATTTGGTATCGAGCTTTTGGTGCTAATTTTCAGATTCCTATCCTTTATATTTGATCTTGTTCTTGTGTTCTTGTTGTATTTCGACACAAAAAAAACGAAAAAATAAATATCATTCTGCTGTTTTCTTGCTAAAATTCATTTTCCATACCCTAAAAATATTGCTCTTCTTTGTTTCCACGTTTTTCTGCATTTTCCTTGCAAATTCTGCTATTACTGAATCTATTCTGTACTTTTCCTTGCTTATTCTACAAAATCTGAAATATTCTGCGCTTTTGGTTGTTTTCTAGTATTTACGTGGTAGTTCCTGCAGAAATTTCATTTTCCCTTTGTGTCATAATTTATGTGCTATTTTACCAATCTTAAACATCACTTAAACTCATATTGAAAGTATTGTATTGATTTACCCTAGAGTTATTAGCATAATTGTCCCAAAAAGAAAAAAAACAGAAAAAAAAGAGTGGCCAGAAGTAATTCGAAAAAAAAAACAGAAAAAAAAAACAGATTGGCCAAATTGCAATTGCTAATTTCTAGTGAGTATTAGAACTCATAGTTTCAAGGATTTTGCACTTTGATTATAAATATTCCATTGTGTGCTTAGTTCCTTTGGGGAAATTGTTGTTTTTCCAATCATGTTGTTCTATTGCTTTTTCTTGTGCTTACTCCTCTAAACACTTTGAGTTAGTTTCCTTTGTGCTTTAACAAGTGGGATATTGTGAACTATTTGTTTTTTTGGGTGTTTGATAATTCTACAAATTGGTTGGAATTCCTGGATTTGGTTGCTTTGATTAGGAACTAAGAGGGTTTGAGCGATCAATCCGAGCGCTAAACATGTGAGGTATTCTGTAAATTTACATTAGTTCTATTTTATTACACTAACCTATTGTTGTGTAGAATTGAAAAAAAAATGTCAAACAGTAGTCCCGAAGGAAGACCGGATATGATGTTCATGATGAGGGCGCTGCAACAATCATTTGAAAGGATGAACAACTTGGTAGTTGATATGAAATTAGCTAGGTCCTAAACCCTTGGTTCTTATCAAATGTTGACTAATTTGACTAACATTGAACTTGGTAAAATGAAATGGTTGAATAATTGAAAAATGAGATTATTCAGGAATACACATTGAATGCTAAGATTACGTATTGAATTTCTGTTAGTAGATCCATAATCAAAAAAGTGTTTGTGATAGTTCCAGAAGAAATGAAACAAAAGATACGGTAGAGCTAGGACAGTTATTGTATGAGGTCTACCCAATGCTAGATGCAGAGGCACATAATAGATCGATATGAACATCATGAGCTATCTCATAATAAAACCGGTTGTTGCTGATACTTTCTTCTTCGTTCCTTCTTCCATAATGCGAGCTCGGCGAAGGAAGAGGTAAGAGGGCCCTATGGAGAATGTGGTCAGAAATACATAATAGAGGCCGACCTCAATGACCGAATTGATTATCTTCATGCATAAGGATACTAGATTACCTAGTATAAAAGATTTAAAAATCATCACAAACCTCCCTTTTTTCTTTTCTATTGTAATTTCTGGATTATTATATGATGATTTTTAAACTTTCCATATATATAGAAATAGAAAGAGATAGACTAGAAACGACATCTCTTATCTCAATGACACAAAACGGATATTAAATGAATGGATTTGGGATATGGATGGAATATAATGAAATAGAGACACTTTGAGGTTCCCTATGAAATGAGGCATGAAACAGAGCCACTACGAAGAAGTTCCGAGAGTTACAAAGGAAACTTCGAACTCATATTGGTCATGGGTTGAGACCGGGAATTGAACTCCATGAGATCTAATCTCATGTTTTTCCTCAGTAGCTCAGTGGTAGAGCGGTCGGCTGTTAACTAACTGGTCGTAGGTTCGAATCCTACTTGGGGAGATTTAATTCATTCCGAATTAAAGAATTCGGAATGAAAGAATTCGGCTGTTAACTAACCTGTTCCTTGTGTCTTTGTTTCTATTGCATTCTATCTCATCACATTATGTTCTGCGATATTTGAGAATCACCGTCAATACCTCGGTGTAGGTCCGGGCTTTGTTCAACAGTCTGGGGCTTATCCAATTAAGAATTCTCAGATGTACTAGTACTAGCAAGTGCATCAAAGATGCAATCATCGATTCACCCGAGAGGCCACAATTATCGCGAGCAAAAATATTAATGATGAGAACGTATTTTTGCTATGCTACTGATACTTGTACTTGCATCGCTATTATGCCCTAGCCTGGCAGAATAGCAGGGTGTAAAACAAAAAAATAGGATGATTCGGGATAGGCATACTATATTTCATTTTATTACAATTAGCGATAAATAAAAAGAAAAAAGAAAGAGTAAGGCCATTCAATTTCGACAAAAGACCCACGCCCAAATTCCATAGCTTGGGGTTCGCAATCCCGATCATTATTTTCCTACCCCCAAAGGGAAAGGTCCTTCCCTTTGGGGCCGGTTGTGGGCGAGGAGGGATTCGAACCCCCGACACCGTTGTTCGTAGCCACGTGCTCTAATCCTCTAAGCTACAGGCCCCACCCCGTCTCCACTGGATATGTTCCCGGGAGTACCTTAAAAAAAAGGAACCTTTGCTCTCCCCAGTCGTTTTGATTTAAGAAGATGCGAAAGCGCCTCTCTCCCACTTCACACCTCGGAACGCACCGTTCGTATACAGAGAGAGGGGATTTCATAATTGGGGTTTTGAATAAGACGACCTTTTCATTTTTTTCATATTGAAAAAAAGTAATAAGAATGAGATGTGTTAAGCTTTTTATCATCCTGGCGTTGAGCTATTTTTCCGCAGGACCTCCCCTACAGTATCGTCACCGCAGTTTAGTTTAACCACCAAGTTCGGGATGGATTGGTGTGGTTCCTCTATGCGTAGGACACTAGAATATCGAACCATGAACAAAAAAAGGCATGAGAGAAAAGCATATTGGCTGGTGATTGTGAGGCCCCAATTCTTGATTGGAGGGGACACCAAAGGCGCTGCCCTTCCATCCCTTGGATAGATAGAGGGGGAGGGCAGAGCTTTTGGTTTTTTTATGTTGTCAAAGAGTTGAACAATGAAAATATATGGCGAGTGCCTGATCGAATTGATCGGGTCATGTAGGAACAAGGTTCAAGTCTACCGGTCTGTTGGGATGCCTCAACTGCATACATCACTGCACTTCCACTTGACACCTATCGTAATGATAAACGGCTCGCCCCGCCATGACCTTCTCTTGAATTCTCAAAACTTCTGTCACTCCACCCCTGTAGGGGCAGAAATCCCATCGCTGTCTTGGCTGTGCTACCAGAAGCTCTGGGAAAGTTGGAATAGGAGAGCACTCATCTTGAGGTGGGCTTACTACTTAGATGCTTTCAGGAGTTATCCGATCCGCACTTGGCTACCCAGTGTTTACCGTGGGCACGATAACTGGTA
>CM065438.1:35605000-35995000 GCA_033030585.1 Hippophae rhamnoides | reverse complement strand
CTTAGTTTATCACTCTATAAAACCAACATCAATACATTACTTGCACTTACTAATCGAATGTTATTCCTTACTCATCCCAGAAGGGAGCCTATCCCCTTTTTCATATAATACTATCTTTTCCAACTCCTTTCTTCCCATCTCAATCATCTCATCTTTCTTACTTGAACATAAAAGATAAGGGGTGAGTGAGTGGGAAAACTACTAAATATGATCTCACTTGGTGAAAAGCCGTGAAGTTTGTGAGAGAAAAAGAAGATTAATGAAAAGGATGCATCAAGGTTCGAAGGAGTTGTATGCATTACCAGATATCTCAACCATGTCTTATCCATATTTGGTTTGAGTTGTTAACTCTCCATAAATAAATAAAATAAGCTATACAACCATAACATTTTCCTTCATTGCTTTGGTGTACGGTTGACATCTTTAAGGGAATGCGTCCTTGGCTTGTACTTAATAGTTGGGCCCAATGGTTTAACTTATGGCTGCCAAACCCTTGATCCGAATAGGGATCAAAATCCATTGTTGTAGCTAGAGGATGGGCCGAAGTGCCAAGTAGGAGAGGTCAAAGTAGTGGTTGTGGCGAAGAGATTCGTAGGTGCGTAGGTAGGAGAAGAGGTATAGTTAGTCATTCTTGGACTTGAGTGCATGGTTATTGTAAAAGGACTATTTCCAATAGGATGTGAAACAACTCAAGGATTGCATTCTAGAGTTATGATACTGGTCTGTCGTAGGAATTCAAAGGATTGTCTCTTTGTAGTGATCGATTCATTTTCTAAGGAAAGGGCTCCTTAGAAGTTATGTAAACAATTTAGGGTAAGTCGTAGGGATTCCGTACACGGCAACTTGGAGGGTTAATAAGCCAATCCTCGTCTTAGAGAATTAGCCTATGGAGTGTGAAAGACAAAGTCTAGTTTTAGGTTGGAGTTCTACAGCATACAAGCGAGTGCCACCACAGGATTCGGTTGGCTCGTGTAGTTCGGCAAAAATCTTTGATTAGAGCTTGTTAAGAAAGCCACCGAGAATTGTAAAATAGGAAAGCAACATTAATAAATGAAATAGGGCTCGCTTGCTAGATTCGACTCGACGAGAGCAAGGCTACTACAATTTTAATAATCAAGCAAGACATTGTGCTACTCTTTCTTGTTATACTTTTCGTTTTGATCCCGGACATAGCGCTTTGCTTTCTAAACCTTACGAGACCACCACCGAATTCATTGCTTTTGTGCTTGGATATACATAGTCGAACAAGGCCTACGAGAGTCAAACTTTCTAAATGCACAAGCTTTACTGTGCGGACGAAAAGCTCTCAATGAATGCCATGGCTAGAATAAGACAGCTTCAAAGACGAAGAATGCTATGGGTGATAAGAGTCAAATTATTGCATTTTTGTATTGATTTAAATGTTGATATTTGTCTGAAAATTGTGTTTATTTGATTATTTAATCCACAAATGTCATTTCACGGGTATTTCGTTTAAAGTGAAATTTTAGGTAAAATCATGATTTTGGAGAAATTTGGGAAAAAATTTAATGATCGGGATTTAGTGAAAATAAAAATAAAACAAAGTTTCAAAATTTGGAAATCTCGCTGCCAGCGAGATGATTCTCGCCCCTAGCGAATATCTTACAGAGAGCACGGCAGAAATCTTCTCGAGAGCAAGGATTTTGGCATATGCAAATCTCGTTGCCGACGAGAATCAGAGGAACCAAAATTTTAATTTTCCTAAAATCTCATTGTGGCGAGAATAATGTCGCCGCAGGCGAGTTTCATGCGAAAACACATTTTTTATGTTGTTTTGTTGCAAAATTGCCCCAAAAACCTTAGATCTATATATACCATAAGATGGAGAAAGATGCCACGGTAGAGAGGAGGAGATCTAAGACATCTTTGGAGGAGAAAAGGCAATTTTGGAGAGAAAGTTTGGAGAAGCTTGAAGGATTATCACCATTGTTGCTACCAAGTGTTCATCTTCAATAGTTTTTCATCTCTTCTCCTTAGCTTTCATTTTCTGCATTTTATTCAGATTTGTTATTCATGGATTCAATTAAGATAATGTTTGTTCTTATTTCCATTATGAACTAATTCATTTTTGCTAAGGCTATGATGTAGTTGAATCAAGAAAATCTGATTTCTTTTGTTATTGTTATATGAGTCCATTGTTTTCAAGTTGAGAATTTATTTCCATGCTTAATGCTTTTAAATTTCTTGCAAAGATTTAGATGATTTTTTGCATTATATTGAGACCGAGAGGAGATGTGTAATGAATGCTTCTTGTGATAAATACAGTATGTTGAATACGAGTATGAGACCCAATGCATGATGTATGTGGTTATTCTAGAAATTCCATAAATCATAATGTGCTTGTTTGTGATTAAATCTTTATAGAAATATAGTTGGTTTTCTTAGATAAGTAATTCTAATATAACTCGAGAAAGAATATTAGGTAAATTTGTGTTTTTCAAGCATCACTTTTAGCTTTGATTCTCATATAATATGACTTGAAATCAGATTCAATTGATTTAGCGAAATTAAATGCCTTAGCATTTTTAATCATTTGTCAACAACATTTAATTGTGTTATTTGCATTTAGTTCATTTTCTTCTTAAACAATTTCAACAATTCGGTTTTCAAATAAAATTAGGATTAGTCAATTTCGGTACTTAGTAACGTCATTTCTTGTGGGTTCGATATCCGTATTTTGTACACTTTATTACTTGAACGATTCGTACACTTGCAAAAATACGCATCAATGGCAAACACTACTTCCCTTTTATTTGTCTTTAACCCCTCTTTTAAGAAAAATGGGGTGGAACCCTCAAACTAAGTGACCTTTTTTTGTACCAGACTTTCAAAAAATTTCTCTAGTACTACTTGTGTTTATAACAAGATCTCTATCTAAGTGTTGACATCAAATTCCTTATGGTAGAGGCCGCCCTTGACATCAAATTACTAAGCAATTTCCTCAGCTAATTAAGAAGCCCTTCTTTCCATTGACTTAGCTACTAATACAGATGGTCACTCATAGACATTTTCATATCATACATAATCTACTAGAAAGCTAGATCTTGGATATGGAGAATCAGTTAAATATTCATAAGTAGAACGGTCTGCAGTTAATCCTGCTTTTGACCTCACTCAAGGCAAGGACCTATTATTGGGGATCTTCCTGGACTTGAAAGCTGAGGTTCTATGTGTTTCGCCTATTCAAGTGTTCTTTGTTAATGGCATCATAGGCACCAGGCCCTCAGTATGTCTATATCACTTCAAATGATAGAGTTTCAAAGGCTTCCCAAGTTGTGATGATTTATCTGGTGGTTCACTATACGCAAATGATTCTTTGCTATTTCCTCTCTCTCTCTGTTAGTATGACCCTTCTTCTAGCCTGCTTTGTCTTTAAATGTAACGAGATGAGCTCTCCTCTTCTTGTCTGGGCCTTATGATGAGAATAATTAAACTCTACAAATTCCAAGTGGACCAATCACAAGGTCTAGGAAGGCACAACTCGAAAAGGCTTTAAATGAGCTCTTTCAAGAGGTCATGCGTAATCAAGGGGACCTAAATTGGGAGTGCAAGGATTGGGACAATCCTAGGATGGAAATTAGGGCAAAATTGGCAAAATAAAACTAGGCACATTGTTGTGCCATTTGGACTTTTTTGGGCAGCTTCATTTTCAGCCCTTAGATGGAAACAAGGGTTAAGATGTAATATTTTATAGGGTTTTCTTTTGTTCTCAGCTGCTCCATATTTTGCTCCAATTTCCATGTGCCATTTGGACTCTTTTTGGGCAGCTTTCTTTGCAACCCTTGGATGAAATCAAGGGTTAAGATGTAATATTTTATAGGATTCCTTTGTGGTCAGCTGCCCCATTTTTTCCATGTTTTGGTCAATGTTTTCTGCTAGCTTTTCTGCTTTTTGGCTGTGTTTATTTTGAACCCTTGGATGAGATCAAGGGCTATGATGTAGTAGAGCTTAGGGTTGGTTTGTATCCTATTAAGAGCAGCTCAAATTTCCGTAAAACATAATTTTTGAATGAAGTTTGAATATTCAGATCATTTGAGAGCTCATTCTTGCTCTTTGTTCCTCTTCAAGCAACTTATCAAGGGATTGGCAACCTTTGTGGCATTGCTTAGCATCCAAGCATTTGTGGTGAGTAATTTACATACTTGTTAGGGTGTCATTTATGCTAGACTTATCAAGGAAATAGCAGCTCCTTGTGGCATCTTTTCTCCTCAGAAAAATGGTGAGTAATATCCATTGATTTGTGGAGAAACCCTTTGCTATATAATCTGAAATTAGCTAGATCCTATCCCCTTGGTTCATATCATTTGGTATCAGAGCTTTTTGGTGCTAATTTTCAGATTCCTATCATTTATATTTGTTCTTGTTCTTGTGTTCTTGTTGTAAATCTGACACAAAAAAAACGAAAAAAATATCATTCTGCTGTGTTCTTGCTGAAATTTATTCTCCATACCCTAAAAATATTGCTCTTCTTTGTTTCCACGTTTTTTTCTGCATTTTCTTTTCAAATTCTATTGTGTCAAAAGTTTTTCAGTAGTAACCTTGCATATCCTGTTGTTTCTGAAAGTATTCTGAAATTTTCTTTCATATTCTGCATTTTCCTTGGTTATTCCACAAAATATGAAATATTGTGCAGTTTTTGGTTGTTTTCTAGTATTTCTGTTGTAGTTCCTGCAGAAATTTCGTTTTCCCTTCATGTCATAATTTATGTGCTATTTTACCTATCTTAAAAAATTCCTGAAACTCATATTGAAAGTATTGTATTGATTGACTTTTGAGTTATTAGCATACTTGTTCCAAAAAAAAAAGAAAAAAAAGTGACCAAAATTAATTGAAAAAAAAGGACAGGAAAAAAAGAGGCCAAATACATTTGCTAATTTCTAGTGAGTATTAGAACTCATAGTTTCAAGAATTTCACACTTTGATTATAAATCTCCCATTGTGTGCTTAGTTCCTTTGGAAAAATTGTTGTTTTCCAATCGTGTTGATCTATTGTTTTTCCATGTGCTTACTACCCTAAACACTTTGAGTTAGTTTCCTTTGTGCTTTAACAAGTGGGATATTGTGAACTATATTTTTTCTTGGTGCTTGATAATTCTACAAATTGGTTGGAATTCTTGGATTTGGTTGCTTTGATTAGGAACTAAGAGGGTTTGAGCGATCAATCTGAGCGTTAAACATGTGAGATATTGTGTGAATTTACATTAGTTCTATTTTATTACACTAACCTATTGTTGTGTAGAATTGAAAAAAAATGTCAAACAGTAGTCTAGAAGGAAGACCGGATATGATGTTCATGATGAGGGCGCTGCAACAATATTTTGAAAGGATGAACAACTTGGTAGTTGATATGAATGAAAGATTGGAAAGGCAAGAAAATTACTTAGCAGCTTTACAACTAGAAACACCTCCACCCAATGTTAGGAGTGTTAATAGGCAAACTCATGTTGGGGATGATATAGAGGAAGAAGATTGGGAAGAAGAAGTGGAGGAAGAAGAAGGAAGAATGCCTAGAGGAGGAAGAAATGTGAATAGAGGAGGAAGAAATGGTAGAGGAGTTATGTGGAGACCCCCACCTAGAGCTGAAGATGGAGTTGATAGAGATTTAAGTAGTATAAAAATGAAAATACCACAATTCCAGGGAAAGAATGACCCAGAGTTGTATTTAGAGTGGGAGAAGAAAGTGGAGCATATTTTTGAATGTCATAACTACTCCACAGGAAAAAAAAGTAACTTGCTGTAATTGAGTTTTCTGACTATGCATTGAATTGGTGGGATCAATTGGTCATTAGTAGGAGGAGAAACCATTGAAATTCACATAGATATAGAAAGTGTAAAGAAGAGATGTAATTCTAAGAATGGACAAGAAAAATTTATCCATAACTGCTCTCAAGGAATACATATGTCAAACATCCATATTTCAATTCAAGTCAAATTCATGACAAACAAAATTCAGTATGATCCCTTTATAATTGATTTTACCTACAGTAGGATAGTAAAGAGTAGAGATACTAGTTTCAAGAAACATAATAACAATAATTTAGAAGTGAAGAGACAAGGTGTGAAAGTAAATCAAGGACCAAGAAGGAGTGGAAAGTGCTTCAAAAGAGACAAATTGCAAAATTAAGATCATTGTTAGTATGTAGAAGAAATGAAACTGACTAACTAGTGAACAATATAAGGAACATTCGTAAGAGAAAGAAGAAATAAGGGTTTCTACAATACCTAAGCAAATGAAAAAGGCATGGGTTCCCACATTGAAACATATGACATGCTTGGATAGAGACAACAACTTAGAAAACTAATGTACTAATAGCTCACACAAGTTTAGATAACGCATTGCATGCATGTCAAAATTCCTAAAGTTAGGTATGTAAACCATATGACATATGGATCCATAAGGCAAAATAGAGTAATCACAAAAATGAGCCACATAAAGGTATAGGTATGAAACAACACATCAAAAATCCCCAATGATACATATAAACCACACGAGAAGGAATATCACGAAAAATAAGAACAAACACAAACAAGATATAGACAAGGCACTAATACACAAAGTACAAGGTAAAGGAGAGAGAAACCTAGTAACAACAAGTGATATGCAATCTATACGATATGGCATATGATGGATATGATACTAAAAAGAAAAAATCTAGTATTTTGACTCTACATGATGATCATGTGATGTGATGAGCATACAAAAGGTCATAGGGGGAGAAGCCAGCAGTATGCAAGATAGATGCACATAAGGAACATATCAATGTAACCCACATGTGAGAGAACTAGTAAATGATTAGTTAGCCATGTAAATAGGATCAGTTAGCCATGTAAAGCAAAAAATATATGATATTTAACATAATGTACATGCTAATGACATGTAAGAGTGAGAGATAAGAAAAAGTGTAAAATAGATAGGCATAATTAAAAAGACATGTATTCACGTCCAGAAAGATGACAAAACAAATAGGGAAAAAAATTAAGCAACTCAACCCCAATAGATAACTTGAAAATAGTGATCAAACTACATTCTCCTATTTAAATAATTTATGAAGGGCAACAAAACTCAGAGATAATCTCTAACTCATATGAACGTGAGGTGTATATCAGACTAATAATCTATGTTCATAATTTTTAGAAACTTCAGTTCAGTCATCCATGTAAGTTAGGTGAAGTCTGGCAGATTTATGTCATTCAGCTTTGTGCCTCAATTGCACAATGAAGCCTACAAGAATATGCTCAGATGAGTCATAGTAATTGCATCCAGAAAAACAAGCCTCCAAAATTTTTTGTACTGTTGAGGATTTCATTTAAATTCTTTGACCTAGTCACCATCTTGCAAATAGTGGAGGTAAAATGAGCTAGTTCCTCCTCACTAACATTCAACTTATGATATGAACTAAGGGGTTTGGACCTAGCTAATTTCAGATTATATAGCAAAGGGTTTTTCACCTTTTTCTGAGGGGAAAAGACGCCACAAGGAGCTGCTATTTCCTTGATAAGTCTAGTATAAATGACACCCTAACAAGTATGAATATTACTCACCACAAATGCTTGGATGCTAAACAACGCCACATAGGTTGCCAATCCCTTGATAAGTTGCTTAAAGAGGAACAAAGAGCTAGAATGAGCTCTTAAATGATTTGAAAATTCAAACTTCATTCAAAATTGTATTTTACAGTTGCTGAGCTGCTCTTAATAGGATACAAACCAACCCTAAGCTCTACTACATCATAGCCCTTGATGTCATCCAAGGGTTGAAAAAAATAGCCAAAAAAAAAGGTAGGAGAAAATATTGACCAAAACATGGAAAAATGGGGCAACTGACCACAAAGGAATCCTATAAAATATTACATCTTAACCCTTAATTTCATCCTAGGGCTAATAAGAAAGCTGCCTAAAATCAGTCCAAATGGCACTCCAAAATTGGAGCAAAATATGGAGCAGATGAGAACAAAAGAAACCCTGTAAATATTACATCTTAACCCTTGTTTGTCCAATGATTATAGATAGATAAAGAAAAAACAAGTTTAATGCAAGGATTAATTTAGGAAGCAATTTTTTTTAATTAAATGTTGCCTTTTATGTTTAATAATTTTAATTTTAGTGAATTGTGTTCTTTTTATTTTTAGTCTTATAGTTATTTTATTTAATTCTGGGTCTTTTATGTCTAACAAATTTTAGTATAGTTAATTCTGGGCTTTTTATTTTAAGTCTTTTAGTTTTCTCGACGTTGGATTAGACTCAATCCACAACTAAATAGTCTCATAGGCCCATTTCATGTAGGGTTTCGTTTCTTTTAGTGTTTCTTACTTATAAAGAAGAAGAGCTATGTAATTTTGAAAAACGAATATCATTAATGAAAAATATATTTCATAAAGCTTTTTCTTTGCCTTCTTGTGTTCTTGATTGAATGCTTGAATTTGACATATTAGGAGTGATAATCCTTTGTGGCTTCTCAAGATTGGGGTTTTAAGGTTTTAAGGACTTTGTCCCCTTAGGGTTTTAATCTGATCATCTTCAACACGTTCTTAATAAATCAACCGTTTCTATTCCTTTGAGTTCGTGGATTCCTAAGGTTGTTTGCATAAAGGGTCCACATTATTTGACTTCAAAGCCTTGATTGTTCAAAGTAGGTTATGATATGAAACCCACAAATAATTGTGATGAAACCCAATAACAATGATGGATTGAAACTTCAAGATTGTGAAGACAAGATTTGTTGAGTGTTAACTAGTTAGCAAGATGAAAATCAAGACTACAGAGGATTGAACCCCTTAAAGGTATAAGTATACAGTAGTCTTGCTAGTTTGGTCTTTTTCTCTCATTGTTTATATGCCCACATTGAATACTTATAAAATCTAGATCATGGCTTCGTATGTACTGAAGTGACTATAGTTCCATTAAGATCCTGCTCCAAGAGAGCTTTATTCAGCCTTTGTATGACCATCTTCCTCTTCCCTTCCTGTCTATCTCCTTTGGTCAGGTAGTTTTGTTTCCAGTGTTGGAGGAAGGATAGAAAGGTAATTTTAGAGTTTAAGATGTCTGAGCTTGGAGGTTTCGCTTCTATAATGTTATAATAAACCATACATTGCCTTGCATCTTCCTTTGCTAGCTAGATGCATAAATGAAGGTTCACGCTTGGGCCCTTGACGAGTACATTTTTTATACCATAGGCGTGATAGTAAGCCATGAAAGTTCTAGCTAAAGTGCGATATCCACAGTTCTTTTACGCTAAAGCAAGATAAGTTTAGGTAGGTGTATGTCACTTCCTTTTCATATCTGCTATCCCAACTAACTCCGCTATCAACTAATTCTAGTCGCATAGCAAGCGATGTAATAAATCATTGAGATATTTTTCATTTTATGTAAATCATAGATAAATCATTAAGGATGTGCGTAATGCCTTAACCAAAGAAGAAAGCACATTGCAGTAGTGAAGAAAAGAATGAGATTGGGTTGTTCTTAAGTCTTTGGATGAATTCATTTAGGTATGGAAGTTTTACTTATTGGGAGCAATGGGCTTGGTTGTAGCATACGTGGTCCATGGGTAGTTTTTTTAGGGCTAAGGGCTGGAGCTTTATTCCCACTCCCTGTAGATTTTCTGTAGTTCACTTGGAAAGTAGTCTTTCGTATACAAGAGCATAGCACTTCGTGGGTGAAGGTATAGGATGAGCTTCTTCCCTTTATAACCGCTTTTGTCATTTTCACATAAATGTTGTCAAAAATCTCATCTCCCCCTATCTTTACTTCTGCTAACGAACGCTAGAATTGGGATTCAAGAAAGAAGGTGTACCATATTTGGGCTTATGTTTTTCAACTACATCGTACCGTACTATGGAAGGGGTCAGTACCTCATTTTCACACAGGAGTACCTTGCCTCCTGATGAGAATAATCGAGCTCTACAAATTCCAAGTGGACCAATCACAAGGTCTAGGAAGGCACAACTCGAAAAGGCTTTAAATGGGCTCATTCAAGAGGTCATGCATAATCAAGGGGACCTAAATTGGGAGTGCAAGGATTGGGACAATCCTAGGATGGAAATTAGGGCAAAATTGGCAAAATAAAACTAGGCACATTGTTGTGCCATTTGGACTTTTTTGGGCAGCTTCATTTTCAGCCCTTAGATGGAAACAAGGGTTAAGATGTAATATTTTATAGGGTTTTCTTTTGTTCTCAGCTGCTCCATATTTTGCTCCAATTTCCATGTGCCATTTGGACTCTTTTTGGGCAGCTTTCTTTGCAACCCTTGGATGAAATCAAGGGTTAAGATGTAATATTTTATAGGATTCCTTTGTGGTCAGCTGACCCATTTTTTTCCATGGTTTGGTCAATATTTTCTACAAGCTTTTCTGCTTTTTCGCTGTGTTTATTTTGAACCCTTGAATGAGATCAAGGGCTATGATTTAGTAGAGCTTAGGGTTAGTTTGTATCCTATTAAGAGCAGCTGTAAAACATAATTTTGAATGAAGTTTGAATATTCAGATCATTTGAGAGCTCATTCTTGCTCTTTGTTCCTCTTCAAGCAACTTATCAAGGGATTGGCAACCTTTGTGGCGTTGTTTAGCATCCAAGCATTTGTGGTGAGTAATATCCATACTTGTTAGGGTGTCATTTGTGCTAGACTTATCAAGGAAATAGCAGCTCCTTGTGGCGTCTTTTCTCCTCAGAAAAATGGTGAGTAATATCCATTGATTTATGGAGAAACCCTTTGCTATATAATCTGAAATTAGCTAGATCCTATCCCCTTGGTTCATATCACCTCCCAAAAACAACGGCTTCTAATTTGCACTAATGCTAATGGGGACCATCAATCAAGGACTTCAGAGATTGCAATCCAATTGAGAAAAAAATCTAAATATAGAGCCAACTCTTCTAGTTGCACCTCTAACCTTACTACGCTACCCAACCAGCTAATAAATCGTCAAATTCCACATGGTTGTAGGCATGAAATGCTAATCAAATCCGTTAAAGGAAGCCTAATAAAAACAATAACCAAGCACTCCTTTGCTCACCAAACAATTACTCGCCAAACTATAACTAACCACACAATAACCTACTAAATTACGTGATTTCCTTCTAATGGTTGTGTATTTTTTATGGTTTAGTGAAAAATATGCTCTTCCATAAGCTTTTAACGAGGCTTTTGATTTGAGGAAAATTTGAAAATAGATGTTTTTCTTGTTCTGACCAAATCGAGTATCACAAAAAGAATATTTGTCCTATGTAGTGAAGGCAAAAACAAATATTCATTAATGAAAATAAAATTTCAGAAAGATTTTTGCTTTGTCTTCTTGTGTTCTCTATTTAATGCTTGAATTCAACTTATCAAAGCGAGTTATCATTCTTTGTGACATCTCAAGATTTGGGTTTGAAGAACTTTGTTTCCTTAGGGTTCTAATATGATCATATCTAATATGTTCTTAACAAATCAATCGTTTCAATTCCTTTGAGTTTGTGGGTTCTTAGGTTATTCGTCTAAAGGGTCCTCATAATTTGGTATCAGAGCCTTTGTTGCTGAAAACAGGTTATCTATCTTCATCTATTTTGTTTTAAATTTTATATTTCAAAAAACAATTTCGTCCATCGATTGTTTTCTACATTCTTGAGTCACAAATCACAAAAAAGAGAAATTTGTCCTTTTGAGTCTTGGGTTCTCTATCAATCTTGTTGTCGTTGATTTCATATTGGGATTTTGTTTTGTAGTTTTCTTTGAATTCTTCAAATCTTTTTCTTGATTCTTTATTTTTGTGTTCAATCATCTTTGTTCTTAAAAAAACGAAAGAAAAGGAGAAGAGGATTGTTATTCGCAGTTTCAAAAAACAAAATTGATAAATCAGAGTTGCAACTTTAAACAGCTATAACTTTTGACTTGGATAACGAAACGACTAATACAATATATCAAATTGAAGCTCGTTTCAATTCCTATTGTTATTATTTCTATTACCCTACGTTACATACCTTTTGTGACCCCAAATTATGTCGTTTAGACCACTAACCTAGGGGATGAAGATTTGTCGCCGCTTTTTGTGTTGTTTTCGGTTCTTGTTCATTAGGGTTGCGAATGTTTTTTTGTGAATTTTCTATTCGTAGCAGCAGCAGCAATAGCAGTAAAAAAAACAAAAAGAAGAAGAAGATGAAGAAAAGAAGAACATAGTAGTAGATTGTTAAATAATCAAATTTTTGTTTTCTTGTTGAGTTTTCTTTTTGAAATTGGGTTTCTTTTATTTTGTTCTTACTGCCCAAGAGTCTTTTTTCAGAGTCCTCTTTTGTCAAGTGTCTTCTTATAGAGTCCTCTTTGATCAAGAGTCTTTCTTTAGAGTCCTCCTTGGTCAAGAGTCTTTCTATAGAGTCTTCCGTGTTCAAGAGTGTTTCTTTAGAGTCCTCCTTGTTCAAGAGTCTTTCTTTAAAGTCCTCTTTGGACTTTCCTTTTGTCATACTTTGCCATTAATTTCTTTCAAAATTTTGAATTTTGAGATTGTTACTAATTAAACGGTTACTTCTTGAGATTAATTGGATTCTTTTATTTGTTAAGAACACAAAGAAGTTTGGTGTGGGTTTTGAGCAAAAAGAGTAAAAGAAAAAGAGACAGAGGCCAAAATAGAAAGAGAGGCTAAAATAGTGATAAAATCGAAAAAAATGAGAGGTCAAATTAGTGAAAAAAAGGAGTGATAACAATATGATTTGAGAGCAAACACGTGACAGAGTATGCGAGTTTTCATATTTTTCTATAGTTTGAAAACATAAGTAAGGAAGGAAGAGAACCACAAGAGGTCAACTTAAAAGTCCTCTTCAATACTTTTAATGACCAATTTAAGAAGCTAAATACAAGGTTGGATGATTTGGAATCATCTTACATTTCTAAATTACATAAAAGAAGACATAGAAAACATGAGCTCAAGGAAGAAGATCTTGATTTCATAATGGAAGAGAGAGCAAATTGTAAACGGGACAAAAAGATCATGGTTGTATAGACAAATGATGAAATCAAAAGTGCCAATTCATGTGATGAAGAGATACCACAAGTGAAGGATTGTTCTAATGTTGAAATGGAAGAACATGTGCATAGAGATTTACTTGTCACAAAGAAAGTCCTGAATATACCGCCTAATGATGAAGAAGATGACAAACACTGTGATCAAATTTTCCACACAAGATGCCAAATGAAGGATAAAGTAGCATTAATTATTGATAGTGTGAGCTACACAAATATTGCTAGTACCTTGTTGGTAGAAAAGTTAAATTTGAAGTGGCAGGAGCATCCCAAACTGTACAAACTACCATGGTTGAATGATTGTGGAGAAGTGGAGTTTAACAAACAAGTTTGGGTTCCTTTTTCAATTGTAAAATATGAAGATGAGGTTCTTTGTGATGTGGTACCAATGTATACTGCTCACATAATGCTCGGTCGACCATGGCAGTCTAATAGGAAGGTCTCACATGATGGTTACAGAAATCATTATTCTTTTGAAAGAGAAATCAAAAATTTGTGTTAGCTCCTCTTAAACCTTTACAAGCTTATGAAGACCAAATTAGGATAGTAGGAAAGTACAAATTGAGAGAAAAACAAAAGTGTGAGCAAGAGGAAAATAAAAAAAAGAGTAAGTGAGGTAGACGGAAAAAATGGTGAGAAAAGTGAGCACAAAGTATAGAAAAGTGAGCAAAAAGAAGAGAACAATATGCAAAAAAGTGAGAAAAGTGAACAAAAGAGAGAGAAAATTGAGCATAAGGAAGAGATAAGCGAGCAAACAAGTAGTTGTACTTATAAACAATAATGTTTATCTTTCTACTAACGATCTTAACTCATCTTTGCCTAGTGCCATTCAATCTTTATTGCATGACTTTGAGGATGAACTTCCGAAAGAGATTCCCCATGGATTATATCCTTTGCGAGGCATGCAACATCAAATAGACTTTATACCTAAATCAGCAATACCAAATCGACCTCCTTAACAAGCTAAAATTCGAGGATGAATCTTTTCGAAAAGGAGGGGAATGATGGAGATTGAGGTGCTAATCAAGTTGATGTTCACCAATATTCTAAAGATACTCAAGATCATACAAATATTCTCAAGATCCTAAACAAGGGATAGATTTGGAATGTCAAATTGGATGCAAGGGTTACTTTAGGAAACAATTTTTGTTTTAATTAATTGTGGGCCTTTATGTCTAGCAATTTTTGTTTTAGTTAATAATGGTATTTTATGTTTAGTAATTTTTATTTTAATAAATTGTGGGCTTTTTTATGTTAAGTCTTTTAGTATTTTATTTTTTAAGGTTGGATTAGGCATATTCCATCTAGGGTTTTTTCTTTTAGGGTTTCTTGCTTATTAATAAAAAGAGCAATGTAATGGAGGCAAGAATGAATATTCATTAATGAAAAGAAAATTTCAAAAAGTTTCTTACTTTTCCTTCTTGTGTTTGATTGAATGCTAGAATTCAACTTATCAAAGGGAGTGATCATCCTTTGTGGTGTCTCAAGATTTGGGTTTTAAGGACTTTATTTCTTTACGGTTCTAATCTAATCATCTTGAACATGTTCTTAGCGAAGTCATAACTTATACCGGTTGAAAGGCGATCAAAACGTTATGAAAAATAGATAGAATTTTTCTTTCTTTGCGGTTACGGTAAGCAAGTCTATTAGTACACAACATTCGAAAAAGAAAATAATTGAACTAATAAGGGTGAGAACGATGTGCTTTGTCTTTTGGTTTTGAAATTATAAGAGCTTTTAATTCGGAACTCAAAGTTGTTAAGTACTCTTGTTTGTTGTAAGGCTATTGGATTAGAGAATTACCTCTTTCAATTTTGCTCGCCCATTTAGGGAAAGCAAAGTGGAGGAAACAAAATGTTGGAAGCTACCACCAACGGAAAAGTAAGATTGGCTGATGATGTTCCACCTTCGAAAGAAGGATTGATCTATTTAAGCAAGTTTTGAAAGCCCTAACTCTTGTACCCACTTCATGAATGTCTTGGCTTCAATATATATAATTTGAAGGCATATTAAGAAATTGGAGTTGCTCTTCCTATCTTGAGTGATCTTCCTGTCGACACATAACATACTAAGCTAAGTTCCCCCTAATCAATAAGGCTCTTGTTTTAGAAAGAGAAGAATCTTCTCCTTTGCCTCCTCTGAGATGGCTTGACACTACTACAACATGTGACATGTAAGTCGATATGTAAAGTCGGGTTTTGGAAAAAACCAACTTATAATGAATTTAAAGTCGATTCGGTGTCGATGTTACACATAGCCTCGGTTTATGAGTGGAATCGGCACGACACGTGGACGTAGTGTGGGTTGACATTCGGAACCGATGCTACACGTGGACATAGTGTCGATTGACACGTAGGAAGATTGATTTTCCTTTGAGTAGTATTTTAATGGAGATCAAGGTACAGATCAAGTTGATGTTCCCAAATACTCTCAAGATCCTTCCTATTGCTTTGATTACATGTGTTCCTAGGTTGTTCGCCTAAAGGGTCTGCATCATGTCTACTGTCTGTCAGAATGGCTACTAACACATTGCATAAGATGGCTAACCGACATAATAGCTTTTGGGTCGGCATAATCCAAATAAGACCAATGGTGATTTAGTGACTTACCCTACCTACTCAAGTGGCAATCAATGCACATTCAATGATATGGAACATCACTTACGAAAAAAATTTGGTATCATTTGTTCTAACCCCTTGGATTATATCATTTGGTATCAAAGCTTTTGGTGCTTATTTTCAGATTCGTATCCTTTATATTTGTTCTTGTTCTTTTGTTCTCTTTGTATTTCTGACACAAAAAAAACAAAAAAAATATCATTCTACTGTGTTCTTGCAGAAATTTATTCTCCAAACCCTAAAAATATTGTTCTTCTTTGTTTCCACGTTTTTTTCTACATTTTCCTTTCAAATTCTATTGTGTCCAAAGTTTTTCAGTAGAAACCTTGTATATCCTATTGTTTCTGAAAGTATTCTTAATTTTTCTTTCATATTCTGCATTTTCCTTGCAAATTCTGTTATTTCTAAATCTATTTTGCATTTTTCCTTGCTTATTCTGCAGTTTTTTGTTATTTTCTAGTATTTCTGTGGTAGTTCCTGCGGAAATTTCATTTTCCCTTTGTGTGGTAATTTATGTTCTATTTTAACTATCTTAAAAATTCCTTAAACTCATATTGAAAGTATTGTATTGATTTACTCTTCAGTTATTAGCATAATTGTTCCAAAAAGAAAAAAGAAAAAAAGAAAAAGAGTGGGGAGAATTAATTAAAAAAAAGACAGAAAAAAAGAGAGGCCAAATTGCATTTGCTAATTTCTACGAGTATTAGAACTCATAGTTTCAAGGATTTTACACTTTGATTATAAATCTTCCCTTGTGTGCTTACTTCCTTTGGGGAAATTATTGTTTTCCAATCGTGTTGATTTATTGCTTTTCCTTGTGCTTACTACTCTAAACACTTTGAGTTAGTTTCCTTTGTGCTTTAACAAGTGGGATATTGTGAACTATATTTTTTTGGTGTTTGATAATTCTACAAATTGGTTGGAATTCTTGGATTTGGTTGCTTTGATTAGGAACTGAGAGGGTTTGAGCGATCAATCAGAGCGCTAAACACCTTAGGTATTGTGTGAATTTACATTAGTTCTATTTTATTACACTAACATCTTGTTATGTAGAATTGCAAAAAAAAATGTCAAACAGTAGTCCCGAAGGTGGTTGATGTTCATGATGAGGGCGCTGCAACAATCTTTTGAGAGGATGAACAACTTGGTGGTTGATATGAATGAAAGATTGGAAAGTTAAGAAAATTCCTTAGCCGCTTTACAACGAGAAACACCTCCACCCAATGTTCTTAGGGTTAATAGGCAAACTCATGTTGGGTATGACATAGAGAAAGAAGATAGGGAAGAAGAATTGGAGGAAAAAGAAGGAAGAATGCCTAGTGGAGGAAGAAATGGGAATAGAGGAGGAAGAAATGGTAGAGGAGGTATGTGGATACCCCCATCTAGAGCTCAAGATGGAGTTGATAGAGATCTAAGTAGTATAAAAATGAAGATACCACAATTCCAAGGAAAGAATGACTAGGAGTTGTACTTGGAGTGGGAGAAGAAAGTGGAGCATATTTTTGAATGTCACAACTACTCCACAGAGAAAAAAGTAAAACTTGCTGTAATTAAGTTTTCTGACTATGCATTAAATTGGTGGGATCAATTGGTCATTAGTAGGAGGAGAAACCGTGAAAGGCCCATAGATAATTGGGAGGACATGAAGGCTATCATGAGACAGAGGTTTGTGCCTAGCTACTACTATAGAGAGTTACACCAACGCTTACAAAGATTGACTCAAGGATATAAATGTGTTGATGAGTACTACAAGGAAATGGAAGTGGCTATGACAAGAGCTAATGTCGAGGAAGATAGAGAGGCAACCATGGCTAGGTTTCTTAGTGGGTCGCATTCGGACATTGCCAACATTGTGGAACTTCATCATTATGTGGAGATGGAAGACATGGTCCACATGGCAATCAAGGTGGAAAGGCAATTAAAGAAACGGAGTTTTCGATCCCAACCATTAAGGTCTAGTCCCATTACTCAAAAACCAAACCTTACTAGTCCTTGGAATTCCAATGAGAAAAAAGATGAAATAGCTACATCCAAACCAAGATTTGAGCCTTTCAAAGCCAAAGAGGAGATAATGGTCATTTAGCCTCTCAATGTCCCAACAAGAAGGCAATGATCACCTTAGCAAGTGATGAGGTTGGAACCGATAATGAAAGTGAAGAAGATGAGATACCATCTGCAGGGGAAGCTAGTGAAGAGGAGATAGGACCCGTGGATGGGAAGGACTTATAATAAGGCGATCTTTGAGCACTCAAGTCAAGGAGGATGAACGTGAACAACAAAGAGATAACATCTTTCACACAAGATGTCATGTGAGTAAAAAAGTGTGTTGTGTTATCATAGATGGGGGAAGTTGCACCAATGTGGCTAGTACTACTTTAGATGAGAAATTAGGGTTGCCTACATTTGAACACCCTAAGCCTTACAAGTTGCAATGGTTAAATGATAGTGAGGAAGTGAAGCAAAAGCAAGTATTAGTGAGCTTCTCCATTGGAAAGTACAAGGATGCGGTGATGTGTGATGTGGTATCCATGCAAGCTGGACACATCTTGCTAGGTAGGCCTTGGCAATATGATAGGATGGTGACGCATGACGGATATAGAAACAAGTATTCGTTTGTAAAGAATGGTAGAAACATTACACTTGTACCCCTTTCACCCAAGCAAGTCTTTGAAGATAAATTGAAGATGGTTAGGAAAAAAACAAAAAGAGAAGAATGAAAAAGAAAAAAAATAGTGAAGAAAAAGGAGAGGAGAGTGGGAAAATACTAGAGAAAAAAATGTGAATTTTTATGCTAAGGTAAGTGAGGTCAAGAGGGCTTTTTATTCAAAACAGCCCATACTTGTACTTTTGTACAAGGAGGCAAATTTTTCTATTAACGATCTTAACTAGTCTTTGCCTAGTACCACTATTTCTCTTTTGCAGGAATTTGAAGACATGTTCCTTGAAGAGATTCTAGATGGGGTGCCACCAATTAGGGGGATTGAGCATCAAATTGACTTTGTACCGGGGGCTTTTCTTCCAAACTGATTTGCCTATAGGACCAACCCCGAAGAAACTGTGGAGATTCAAAGATAGGTTGAAGAGTACTTGATCAAAGGTCAAGTTAGGGAGAGCCTGAGTCCATGTGGTATTCCCGTGCTACTCGTTCCCAAGAAGGATGGATCAAGCAGGATGTGTGTTGATTGCCGAGCCATCAACAACATTATGATAAAATATCGACATCCTATCCCTAGACTAGATGACATGTTAGATGAGTTTCATGGTTCTTGCATTTTTTCAAAAATTGATTTCAGAGGTGGATACCATCAAATTAGGATGAGAGAGAGTGATGAATGGAAAACCGCTTTTAAAACTAAACATGGATTGTGTGAGTGGTAAGTCATGCCCTTTGGTCTAACAAAAGCACCTAGCACTTTTATAAGCCTTATGAATCATGTTCTGTGTGCATTTATTGGAAAATTTGTTGTTGTCTATTTTGATGATATTCTCATTTACAGTAAAAATCTTGAAGAGCATGTCTAACATCTTAGGTATGTGCTTGAAATTTTGAGAAAAGACCAATTGTATGCGAACCTGAAAAAGTGTGTTTTTTTACATGGACAAGTTAGTTTTTCTTGGTTTTGTTGTTAGTTCTAAGGGGGTAGAAGTAGATGAGAAAAAGGTTAAGGCTATTCGAGAATGGCCCACACCTAAACCCTGGATGGGTAAAAAGGGTTACTTTAGGAAGTAATTTTTTTAATTAATTATGGGCCTTTTATCTTTATCAATTTTTGTTTTAGTTAATTATGGACCTTTTATGTTTAACAATTTTTATTTTAGTGAATTGTAGGCTCTTTATTTTGATGTCTTTTAGTCTTTTATTTTTTAAGGTTTAATTAATCCTACCCTAGTCATTGGACTGCCAATTCCTTGGAAAAGATATTGTGAATATTTGAAAACATCAACTTGATCAGCATTTGGGAACATGAACTTTAGCACCTCGATCTACGTTAGATTCATTGTTTGAAAATGCAGATTTGGTTCACTTTTGGTAGATTGACCGGTTGTTTTTAAGGCTAAGGATGGTGGATGGGGAAAAGAGAAGAAGGGCTAAGTCCTCAAAATTGAACTAATTGATTCTTTGATCCCATCTATAGGTTCTATGCTAGGTGGCCCCTTGACATAGCTTTTGCTCCTTCTCTGTAGAGAATGAAAGCAAGAAATGCTTTGGAGGATGAAAATGATGGTTAGTTAGATGACTCAAAAATGAAATTTTATGTCATTTTCATTTCATTCTTGTAGTACCTATTGCTTGTTTTGTTGGGTTGGTTGGAGTGCTTTAATCAAACTTGATTGAGTAGATCATGTTGGGATCTTATTTTCACCATGAATGATCCTACGAGAAAACTTATGATGGCACACAATTGATCAATAAGATAAGAAAGGAAAAATAGAATATACAGCAATTCTTATCATCGTGAGATGAAAAAAAAGAAGTCCTCTCCTCTGCTTTCTCTATCCCTAGCTTCTACTTTCACATAACTTCTGGCTTGAGTCGTTGACTTTGCCCCGTCCTCCATTTTCAAATTCATTTAGTGGTTGTTCGCTTCTAAACGAGACAGTGGTTTTGATAGCGCTTTCTCAATGAGATATATTATATCGTGGTAGAGCCTCTATTTGTGTTTTGAAAAATCCCTCTCTAGTGTCATTTGCTAGCTGATTGCACAGCCTTACTATGGCTTTTAGAAAGAAAGATCCCTTCATTTATCACTTATAAAAAGAACATCCCATACATACTTGCTTGCCCTAATCGAATGTTATCCCTTACTCCATCCCCCGAAGGAGCCTATCCTTTTTCATCTAATACTGTCTTTTCTAACTCCCTTTCTTCCCGTCTCAGTCATCTCATCTTTCTAACTTGAACATAAAAGATAAGCGGTGAGACAGCTGGGAAAACTACTAAAGATAAGGGGTGAGAGAGCAAGAGACAAAGAAGATTAATGAAAAGGATGCATCATGGTTCGAAGGAGTTGTATGCATTACCAGATATCTCAACTATCTCTTATCCATATTTGGTGTAAGTTGTTAACTCTCCATAAATAAAGAAAATAAGCTATAGAACCATAACATTTTCCTTCATTGCTTTGGTGTACAGTTGACATCTTTAAGGGAATGCGTCATTGGCTTGTACTTAATAGTTGGGCCCAATGGTTTAACTTATGGCTGCCAAACCCTTGATCCGAATAGGGATCAAAATCCATTGTTGTAGCTAGAGGATGGGCCGAAGTGCCAAGTAGGAGATGTCAAAGTAGTGGTTGTCGACTGAAAGAGATTCGTAGGTGCGTGGGTAGGAGAAGAGGTACAGTTAGTCATTCTTGGACTTGAGTGCATGTTTATTGTAAAAGGACTATTTCCAATAGGATGAGAAACACTCCAAGGATTGCATTCTAGAATTATGATACAGGTCTGTCGTAGGAATTCAAAAGATTGTCTACTGTAGTGATCGATTCATTTCTAATGAAGGGCTCCATAGAAGTTATGTGAATAGTTTAGGGTAAGTCATAGGCATTCCATCCACGACAACTTGGAGGGTTAATAAGCCAATCCTCATCTTAGAGTATTAGCTTATGGAGTGTGAAAGACAAAGTCTAGTTTTAGCTTATGGAGGCTCCTGTAGTTTGGCAAAACTCTTTGATTAGAGCTTGTTAGAAAGCCACCAGTAATGGTAAAATAAGAAAGAAACATTACTAAATGAAATAGGGCTCGCTTGCTAGATTCGCTAGAAAGCAAGGGCAAGGCTACTACAATTTTAATAATCAAGCCAAGACTTTGTGCTCTACTCTTTGCGCTATACTTTTTGTTTTTACCTGATCGAGACATAGCTCTTTGCTTTTTAAACCTTACCAGACCACCACCCAAATTCGTTGCTTTTGTGCTTGGATATACATAGCCGAACAAGGCCTACAGAAGTCAACCTTTCTAAATGCACATGCATTACTGTGTGAACGAAAAGCTCTCAATGAATGCCATGGCTAGAATAAGAGAGCTTCAAAGACGAAGAATGTTATGGTAAACACTACTTCTCTTTTATTTGTCTTTAACCCCTCTATTAAGAAAGAATGGGGTGGAACCCTCAAACTAAGTGACCTTTTTGTTGTACCCTAACTCAAACTTTCTCGGGTACTACTTGTGTTTATAACAAGATCTCTATCTAAGTATTGACATCAAATTCCTTATGGTAGAGCCCGCCCTTGATTTATATGAATTACTAAGCTATTGATACAGATGGTCACTCACATACATTTACATATCATACATAATCTAATAGGAAGCTAGATCTTGGATGTGCAGATTCAGTTGAATATTTATGAGGTAGAACGGTCTGCAGTCAATCCAGCTTGGGACCTGACTCAAGGCAAGAACCTATTATTGGGGATCTTCCTTGACTTGAAAGCTGGGGTTCTATGTGTTTCGCCTATTCAAGTGTTCTTTGATAATTGCATCATAGGCACCAGGCCCTCGGTATGTTTGTGTCACTTCAAATGATCGGGTTTCAAAGGCTTCCCTAGTTGTGATGATTTATTTGGTGGTTCACTATGCGCCAAATGATTCTTTGATATTTCCTCTCTCTATCTGTTAGTGTGACCTTTCTTCTCGCCTGCTTTGTCTTTAAAGGTAATGAGATCAGTTCTCCTCTTCCCGTCTGGGACTTGACTTAAAATAAAGCATAACTTTCATGTGTTAAGCTTCTTATGAAGCCTATCTATAGAACCTCTAGATTTGAGGAAGGATGGAAGTAGTAAAGCGTAATATTTTGATTGGGTTCCTTAGATTTCCCATTTGGATAATAAAGGGACCGGGCCAATGCTTCTATTTTAACAGTAATCTCATATCTATAGAGATGGAATTATTTCACCATATAGTCTTATCTCCAGAAAAATAATCCATCAATCGAGCCGTACCTCAACCTATGAGTTTTAAGGGAGGATTCCCCACTTAGGGCAACCAAGCACGCCTCTTTTTATTAGTACTAAAAAGGGGATGGAATGAAGATGAGAGACCAATCGAGGAAACAAACACAGAATAGCTATGTCTACAAGATCAAGCAATTAATACTTGTGCCCTCCTTCCCTGAGCGTAAGCAAACGAGCTTGAAAGCCAGGCCAGATACGAGTATATTAGTATTCATGGGAAAGCTCGCTCGCCACAAGCCCCGAGTAGCCTTGAAAGCCAGCCCAAAAGGTATCTCAAATTTCTTTTCTCAACAAAAGAGCAGTGCATTTTTCTTTTCTTTTAGAAGAAAGCTCTTTAAATAATTCATTTTGCATGGATGGATAACTACAAAAATTAGAAATCCAATAATCGTACTTAGACACGGTGTCCTCCATCTCCAAATCTCTAATCATAAAATATGTACATTCTTTATCGTTCGCTATATCTTTTATGGGTTCAATATTTAACCACTTTGAAAGTGTTTCAATTGGTTCAAAACCAATTGAAAAAACACCTCTTTTTGAATAAGTAGATGCCTATCTTTCTCTAAAAAGGTTCATTGAATTATTTCTTCTCAATGGTTATGGTTTTATTCACAAATAACAATGAGGAATCGAGCATCGATTTTGCCAACACCATCTCATCAAAGCAAGTCCCATTTCTAGAAAACTACATTTGTTCAGGGGCCAAAGATTATGCCTCCTCAAATAGAAATGGGTATAGTGGGTTCAATCGTTTCTATGGTTATTTCTTAAGTTATGAGGTCATCTCTATTCATCGGAGCCCTTATTTGTCATCTAATCAATGTTATAATTAACTTGTATAGGTCACACTCTTTAACTGTACCCTTAATTATCTAGTAATAAGTCTTTCACAATGAGACCTACCTATACAGTAACGGTATTTCATTATGAAGATCGGCTGAGTACTTGACCTTGTCAATCATTTCTGACAAGAGTTAAGGGTAAGAGCATAATTTTTATGCTTTTTAAATAGGATTTCCTTGCTTAATGGATACCATTTGCTACCAATGGTAATTCTTTCTCATTGGAAATTCAAAATGGAAATGATTGGATATTCACCAATGGAAAACATAAATAGGAAACCACAATAGAGAGATGTGATAGATCTTTTTTTCGATTTTTCTTTGGAGTGCGGGATTTTGTGACATTTTTCATTGGTTGTCTTGTGTTTCTAATAAGTTATTTAATCGTTGGCATGTTGAATTATATATATAAGGAGCTAGTTTAGATCAATCCTAACTAGACGATTCTAAATCATTTTTATATTTTTATATTAATAGATTAATTCATAGAATATTAAATAAACCTAGTAAGAAGATAAAATAGAAAATCACTGATTTATGTGAAGTCCCTATTCTTTTTTGTTATTTGTTGTTCCACCGCTACAAGATCATTCCATAAGTTTGGGCTTCTGTTGCTAACATAAAAACATCTCTTTCCATGTCTTCCGAAACAACCCATTTGCCTATTCTTTGTACATAACCCTTGTGATGGTTTCATGCAGTTTCAGTAGTTCTTGCACCTCTAAGAGAAATTCTCCCACTTGTGCCTCGTAATAAGAACTAGCAGGTTATTAGATCATTACCTTGATGATATAACATCATAAATAGTTCCTCTATCTCGCATAATCAAAGTCGAAGAGATAGAGAAAAATAGAAGATAGAATTGAACAACTATACGGGTATTTTTTGAGTATTGTATACGGTTCTACAATGGAATTAACTTTTCCCTTTCTTACCTTCCATTGGTATATTAAAGTATTTCAGATTCACATAGGTAAATGATCCCACAACCACCCTTTGTTTTCTAGTATAAAAAATGACTTTGATGGCTCCGTTGCTTTATATATTTATTTCCCTTCATATGGGTTGTTGTAATTCCCAGTCCATTATTGCACCTCAACCTCGAGGGAGGGAAAGAAAGCACCCTCATCGATCGAAGCAACTGATCGACTTCAAGTCTCATACGGGTGGTGAAACTGGGCATCTTATAATGCTCCAAATCACTCTATCAATCTATTCTAGTCCCACCTAAATTCATGTGTTGCAACTCATCAACTATAGCCAATGGTTAGGATTTCTCACTTAAAGCGAATATTTGAGAAATACAGTCGGCCACAGCACCTCTAGTAATTGGAAAAGAAGATTGGTGTCCACCTATTTGATCATATGCCATACCCTCCCCTCCTTTCGTTGGAAAGACATAAATTGACTGGTAATTCACCCTCCTTTCGTTGGACGGACATAAATTGACTGGTAATTCACCCTCCTTTTGTTGGACAGACATAAATTGACTGATAATTCACCCTCCTTTGAAGATTCTTTTAAATATCAGATGGAAACTCCCAATCATGCTCTATGAATTGAAGACCTCTCAGAAAGTAGCACCAGAATGAAGGTTATTTGCCTTGAGGGGTGGCTCATCTAATCAAAATAAGAAAATCTGATGTGCACCCTTTAGTCGAACAACCTAGGAACCCACCAACTCTTAGGAATACATACAATTGATTTGCTAAGAACATGTTGAAGATAATTAGATTAGAACCCAAAGGAAACAAAGTCCTTAAAACCCAAACTTTGAGACGCCACAAAGGACGATCACTTCCTTTTATAGATCGGATTCAAGTATTCAATCAAGAATATAAGAAGGAAAAGCAAGAAGCTTATTGAATTTTCTTTTCGTTAATTAAGATTCGTCCTTGCCTCCAAATTACATAGCTCTTCTTCTTTATATCAAGAAACCCTCAGAGAAAAAACCCTATATGGAATGGGCCTAATAAGGCCTATTTAGTTATGGATTGGTGGTCCTAATCCATCCTTAAAAAATAAAAGACTAAAAGATTTCAAATAAAAATCCCATAATTCGGTAAAATAAAAATCGTTAAACATAACATAAACGACCAATAATTAATTAAAACAAAAATTGTTTTCTAAAAATAACCCTTGTACCCAACTTGATCTTCCAAATCTATCCCTAGTCATTGGACCACCAATTCCTTGCAAAAGATCTTGTGAATATTTGGAAACATCAACTTGATCAGCACTTTGGCACATTAACTTGATTAGCACCTCGATCTCCACATTTAAAGCCTTTTCGAGTTGTGTCTTCTAGACCTTGTGATTGGTCCACTTGGAATTTCTAGATCTCAATGATTCTCATCATTCCCTCTCTCTTCAAGAGGATTCGTCCTCAAATTGTCTAGTTTGTAGGCATTTTCATTAATCCTTTTGATGGCTTGAAATGGGCCATCTCCCCATGATAGATAATTTGATTTTCTTTGTTCTATAAAATGCTCTTTTCTCATGTGCACCCCTTCCCAATCTCCATGCTCTAAGATCATCCTATGACGTCCTTTCTTGGCTTGTTTGATATATTGTTCAATCCTTGATATGAACCAAGGGGATAGGATCTAGCTAATTTCAGATTATATAGCAAAGGGTTTCTCCACAAATCAATGGATATTACTCACCATTTTTCTGAGGAGAAAAGACGCCACAAGGAGCTGCTATTTTCTTGATAAGTCTAGCACAAATGACACCCTAACAAGTATGGATATTACTCACCACAAATTCTTGGATGCTAAACAACGCCACAAAGGTTGCCAATCCCTTGATAAGTTGCTTGAAGAGGAACAAAGTGCAAGAATGAGCTCTCAAATGATCTGAATATTCAAACTTCATTCAACAATTATGTTTTATGAAATTTGAGCTGCTCTTAATAGGATACAAACCAACCCTAAGCTCTACTAAATCATAGCCCTTGATCTCATCCAAGGGTTCAAAATAAACACAGCCAAAAAGCAGAAAAGCTAGCAGAAAATATTGACCAAAACATGGAAAACAATGGGGCAGCTGACCACAAAGGAATCCTATAAAATATTACATCTTAACCCTTGATTTCATCCAAGGGTTGCAAAGAAAGCTGCCCAAAAGGAGTCCAAATGGCACATGGAAATTGGAGCAAAATATGGAGCAGCTGAGAACAAAAGAAAACCCTATAAAATATTACATCTTAACCCTTGTTTCCATCTAAGGGCTGAAAATGAATCTGCCCAAAAAAGTCCAAATGGCACAACAATGTGCCTAGTTTTATTTTGCCAATTTTGCCCTAATTTCCATCCTAGGATTGTCCCAATCCTTGCACTCCCAATTTAAGTCCCCTTGATTATGCATGACCTCTTGAATGAGCCCATTTAAAGCCTTTTCGAGTTGTGCCTTCCTAGACCTTGTGATTGGTCCCTTGAAATTTTTAGAGCTCGATTATTCTCATCATTCCCCCTCTCTTCAAGAGGATTCGTCCTCGAATCATCACCTGCATAATCAAAAGGAGAAAGATCAGAGACATTAAAAGAGGTGTACTAACATTATACTCAGCAGGAAGATCAATTTTGTAGGCATTGTCATTGATTCGTTCAATCACTTAGAAAGGTCCATCTCCCCGAGGTTGCAACTTGGACCGTCTTTTTTCAGGAAACCGTTCCTTCCTCATATGCACCCAAACCCAATCACCAGGCTCAAAAATGACTCTTCGCCTCCCTTTGTTGGCTCTGTAAGCATAATCCTTATTCTCTTCTCAATTTGCTCATGAATGCGTTCATGGAGCTTCTTCACCGTTTCAGCCTTCCTAGCACCATCTAGGTTAGATTTCTCTGAAATAGGAATAGGTAATAAGTCCAAAGGAGTTAGTGGATTGAAACCATAAACAATTTCGAATGGAAAATGATCAGTAGTTGAATGCACACTCCGGTTATAAGAAAATTCAACAAAAGGTAAACAATCCTGCCAATTTTTCAAATTCCTTTTTATTACCGCCCTAAGCAATGTGGACAGAGTCCTATTGACTACCTCAGTTTGCCCATCTGTTTGAGGGTGACAAGTAGTCGAAAATAAGAGTTTAGTGCCCATTTTAGCCCAAAGATTTTTCCAAAAATAACTAAGGAATTCAACATCTCTATTAGACACAATGCTCCTAGGAACTCCATGAAGCCTAACAACCTCCCTAAAGAACAACTCTGCTACATTAGTGGCATCATCGGTTTTATGACATGCTATAAAGTGTGCCATTTTAGAACATACAGTCCAAGGTGTGCTTGGTACGGGCAAGGGAGTATACAGTCCTTGTGGTAGGACTTTGGATTTGGCTTGCTTACAAGTGATGCATCTAGAACATATTCTCCCTACATCCTTCCTTATTGTTGGGTAATAAAAATACTCACGCAAAACATCTAGAGTCTTCTTAATTCCAAAATGCCCCATTAATCCCCCCCATGGGCCTCCTTAATTAACAACTCACGCATGGAACATTTGGGTATACACAATTTATTTTCTTTAAATAAATACCCATCTAATTTATAAAACTTTTCAAAAGAAGTTTTTTCACATGCATGGTAAATAGCAGAGAAGTCATCATCATTAGCATACATTTCCATAACATATTCAAATGCTAGCAGTCTAGCATTTAAAGTTGAGAGTAAGGCATACCTCCGTGATAAAGCATCGGCTACTACATTCTCCTTACCTCTCTTATATTGAACAATATAAGGAAAAGTCTCAATGAATTCCATCCATATAGCATGCCTCCTATTCAATTTAACTTGGCGCTTCAGATGTTTTAAAGATTCATGATCGGTGTGGATGACAAATTCTCTTGGCCAAAGGTAATGTTGCCATGTCTCCAGGGTCCTAACCAAGGCATTTAGCTCCTTGTCATATGTTGGATAATTAAGGGCTGCTCCATGAAATTTCTCGCTGAAATAAGCGATAGGTCGCGGTTCCTGCATCAAAACAGCTCCTATACCTATTCCTGATGCATCACACTCAACTTCAAAGGTTTTAGAAAAATCAGGTAAAGATAAAACAGGTGCAGAACACAAACTATCCTTCAATGCTTTAAAGGCTCTCTCCTGATTCTCGCCCCATTTGAAACCAACAGACTTTTTAATGACCTCGGTTAGAGGCGCAGCTAGTGTACTAAAATCTTTGACAAACCTTCGATAAAAACTAGCTAAGCCGTGAAAACTTCTAACCTCGGTTACAGATTTAGGTGTAGGCCATTCTAGAATAGCCTTAACATTTTCCTCATCTACCTCTACCCCCTTAGAACTAACAACAAAACCAAGAAAAACTAACTTGTCCATGCAAAAAACACACTTTTTCAAGTTCGCATACAATTGTTCTTTTCTCAAAATTTCAAGCACATACCTAAGATGTAAGACATGTTCTTCAAGATTTTTACTTTAAATGAGAATATCATCAAAATAGACAACAACAAATTTTCCATTAATGCACGTTGAACATGATTCATAAGCCTCATAAAAGTGCTAGGTGCATTTGTTAGACCAAAGGGCATGACTAACCACTCATACAATCCATGTTTAGTTTTAAAAGCGGTTTTCCATTCATCACCCTCTCTCATCCTAATTTGGTGGTATCCACTTCTCAAATCAATTTTTGAAAAAATGCAAGAACCATACAACTCATCTAACATGTCGTCTAGTCTAGGGATAGGATGTCGATATTTGACCGTAATGTTGTTGATGGCTCGGCAATCAACACACATCCTACTTGATCCATCCTTCTTGCGAACGAGTAGCACGGGAACAGCAAATGGACTCAGGCTCTCCCTAAGTTGACCTTTGATCAAATACTCTTCAACCTGTCTTTGAATCTCCTTAGTTTCTTCGGGGTTGGTCCTATAGGCAGGTCGGTTTGGAAGGGAAGCCCCAGGTATAAAGTCAATTTGATGCTCAATCCCCCTAATTGGTGGCACCCCATCTGGAATCTCTTCAGGGAACACGTCTTCAAATTCCTGCAAAAGAGAAATAGTGGTACTAGGCAAAGACTGGTTAAGATCGTTAATAGAAAAATTTGCTTCCTTGTACAAAAGTACAAGTATGGGCTGTTTTGAATAAAAATCCCTCTTGACCTTGCCTTAGCATAAAAACTCACATTTTTTTTCTCTAGTATTTTTCCACTCTCCTCTCCTTTTTCTTCACTCTTTTTTTTCTTTTTCTTTTTTCTTTTTTTCTTTTTGTTCTTTTTCCCTAACCATCCTCAATTGATCTTCAAAGACTTGCTTGGGTGAAAGGGGTACAAGTGTGATGTTTCTACCATTCTTCGCAAAAGAATACTTGTTTCTATATCCGTCATGTGTAACCCTCCTATCATATTGCCAAGGCCTACCTAGCAAGATGTGTCCGGCTTGCATGGGTACCACATCACACATCACCTCATCCTTGTACTTTACAATGGAGAAGCTCACTAATACTTGCTTATTAACCTACACTTCCCCACTAACATTTAACCATTGCAAATTGTAAGACTTAGGGTGTTCAAACGTAGGCAACCCTAATTTCTCAACTAAGGTAGTACTAGCCACATTGGTGCAACTTCCCCCATCTATGATAACACTACACACTTTGTTACTCACATGACATCTTGTTTGAAAGATGTTATCTCTTTGTTGTTCAAGGTCATCCTCCTTGACTTGAGTGCTCAAAGATCGCCTTATTACAAGTGCTTCCCCATCCACGGGTCCTATCTCCTCTTCACTAGCTTACCCTGCATATGGCATCTCATCTTCTTCACTTTCATTATCGGTACCAACCTCTCCACTCGCTAAGGTGATCATTGCCTTGTTGTTGGGACATTGAGAGGCTATATGACCATTACGAAGACACCGAAAACACTTAAAGTCACGATTACGAGTTGGGGTGTCGATTTTACCTTTGTCCTTGCTAGCCCCCATCTCTTTGGCTTTGTAAGGCTCAAATCTTGGTTTGGATGTAGCTATTTCATCTTTTTTCTCATTGGACTTCCAAGGATTGGTAAGGTTTGGTTTTTGAGTAATAGGACTAGACCTTAATGGTTGGGATCGAAAACTTCGTTTCTTTAATTGCCTTTTCACCTTGATTGCCATGTGGACTATGTCCTCCATATCCACATAATGATGAAGTTCCACAATGTTGGCAATGTCTGGATTCAACCCACTAAGAAACCTAGCCATGGTTGCCTCTCTATCTTCCTCAACGTTAGCTCTTGTCATAGCCACTTCCATTTCTTTGTAGTACTCATAAACACATTTATATCCTTGAGTCAATCTCTGTAAGCGTTGGTGTAACTCTCTATAGTAGTAGCTAGGCACAAACCTCTTTCTCATGATAGCCTTCATGTCCTCCCAATTATCTATGGGCCTTTCACGGTTTCTCCTCCTACTAATGACCAATTGATCCCACCAATTTAATGCATAGTCAGAAAACTCAATTACAGCAAAGGAATCCTATAAAATATTACATCTTAACCCTTGATTTCATCCAAGGGTTGCAAAGAAAGCTGCCCAAAAAGAGTCCAAATGGCACATGGAAATTGGAACAAAATATGGAGCAGCTGAGAACAAAAGAAAACCCTATAAAATATTACATCTTAACCCTTGTTTCCATCTAAGGGCTGAAAATGAAGCTGCCCAAAAAAGTAAAAATGGCACAACAATGTGCCTAGTTTTATTTTGCCAATTTTGCCCTAATTTCCATCCTAGGATTGTCCCAATCCTTGCACTCCCAATTTAGGTCCCCTTGATTATGCATGACCTCTTGAATGAGCCCATTTAAAGCCTTTTCGAGTTGTGCCTTCCTAGACCTTGTGATTGGTCCACTTGGAATTTGTAGAGCTCGATTTTTCTCATCAATCCTCCTTTCAAAAGTTTTTGCAAAGTTCGGTAAAGAAAATAAAGGAGCACGAGTCAATTTTTCCTCAAGCATTTGAATGAAATTTCTTGCTCTTCTCCCCATTTGAACCTAACATTCTTTTTTATGACATCAGTTATCGGTGCTACTATGCTAAAATCTTTCACAAATTGCCGATAAAAGCAAGCAAGTCCATGAAAACTTCGAACATTACTTAAACTTGTTGGGTTGGGCCACTCCTGGATAGCTCGAATCGTTTCTTCATCAACGTGAACTTCTTTTGCACTCACAATGAAACCCATCAACACAAGCATATAGGTGCAAAATGTGCACTTCTTTAGGTTAGGAAATAGTTTCTCTCTCCTAAGCACTTCAAGAACAGATGGTAAATGTTTCAAATGGTCTTCTAAATTTTTGCTATAAATGAGAATATGATAAAAATAGATAACTACAAATTTTCCAATAAAAGCATGCAAAACATGGTTCATTAATCTTGTGAAAGTACTTGGAGTATTAGTTAAACCAAATGGCATGACTAACCACTCATATAAACCATATTTTATCTTAAATGCATTTTTCCATTCATCACCTTCTTTCATTCTAATTGGATGATATCCACTTTTCAAATCAAATTTAGAAAAGACACAAGAGCCATCAACCTCATCTAACATATCAACTAATCGGGGAATAGAGTGATGATATTTTACCGTGATATTTTTTATTACTCGGCGGTATATGCACATCCTCCATGTCCCATCCTTCTTAGGGACCAAAATTACTAGAAGAATGCATGGACACATTCCTTCTCTCACGTACCCCTTTTTCATCAACTCACTAACTTGTGATTGTAGTTCCTTCGTCTCCTCAGGATTACTCCTATAGGATAGTCGGGTTGGAATGTTAGCACTAGGTACAAAATCAATTTGATGTTCAATCCCCGTAATTGGTGGCATCCCATCCGGAATCTCTTTAGGGAACACATTCTCAAATTCCTGCAAAAAAGAAATAGTGGTAATAGGCAAAGATTGGTTAAGATCGTTAATAGAAAAATTAGCCTCCTTGTACAAAAGTACAAGTATGGGCTGTTTTGAATAAAAAGCCCTCTTAATCTCACTTGCCTTAGCATAAAAATTCACATTTTTTTTCTCTATTATTTTTCCACTCTCCTCTCCTTTTTTTCACTCTTTTTTTTTATTTCACTCTTTTTTTCTTTTTCATTCTTCTCTTTTTGTTCTTTTTCCCTAACCATCCTCAATTGATCTTCAAAGACTTGCTTGGGTGAGAGGGGTACAAGTGTGATGTTTCTACCATTCTTCACAAACGAATACTTGTTTCTATATCCGTCATGTGTAAACCTCCTATCATATTGCTAAGGCCTACCTAGCAAGATGTGTCCAGCTTGCATGGCTACCACATCACACATCACCTCATCCTTGTACTTTCCAATGGAGAAGCTCACTAATACTTGCTTATTAACCTTCACCTCCCCACTATCATTTAACCATTGCAACTTGTAAGGCTTAGGGTGTTCAAATGTAGGCAACCCTAATTTCTCAACTAAGATAGTACTAGCCACATTGGTGTAACTTCCCTCATCTATGATAACACTACACACTTTGTTACTCCCATGATATCTTGTGTAAAAGATGTTATCTCTTTGTTGTTCAAGGTCATCCTCCTTGAGTTGAGTGCTCAAAGGTCGCCTTATTACAAGTGCTTCCCCATCCACGGGTCGTATCTCATCTTCTTCACTTTCATTTTCGATTCCAACCTCACCACTAGTTATGGTGATCATTATCTTCTTGTTGGGACATTGAGAGACTATATGACCATTTCGCTCTGCACTCTTCTTAGTTTAGGGAATAAAGTCTCCTATGGAATGAATGTTATCAATAATTTATGTAGCTTCTGGGGTATGATCGAAATCTGGCTCCCAATTACAAGACTCATACTCCTCACCTCTATAACGAACTTGAGTTTCTCCTCTATTAAAAGGAATGAATCTTCCCATTGATAACACAATTACGATATGATGGGTCGGGTAGCGAATCAAGTGCTTCCTTAGTTACCTCTATCTCATGTTTTCTTGTCTTCCTCTTAACTGATTGATGCTCAAAGGTCAATCAAACCGGGAACCGAAGGAACTCTCTATTAACAACTCCATCGTTAATGATCCCAAAGAATTCTTAAAGTTAGGGCCAGACAAAAAGAGAAATGGGGTGAGTCCGAAGCTCTTTTCTATGTAGGTATCACCTCACTTAGAGTAAGTCACTTCTCTTTTTCTTTCTCGTTTGAAGCTTTTCGTAGATGAGGGCCTTATTATAATCCTAAGCGAGATAGAGTTTATTGATCAAAATGCCCATGTGATTCCAAAAAACCGAAAAATTGAAATTGATTGCAATTGCTTGATAGGATGCTTATCTTGAGTTTTTTCTTGGTCCAAGGGGAAAATGCGATCAAATCAAAGAGCCACTGCTTGCCACGATCGTCCAAGAAAAATATGAGCAGCATACCCCATCACAAAGAACCTCATCCACATACTTACTAATTGAAAAAGGAACCCAAATTTGTTTGTTCACATTCACTTCTCCACAATCATTAAGTCATTGTCGCTTGTATGGTTTGGGATGCTTTTGCCACTTTAAATTCAACTTTTCTACCAACAAAATACTAGTTGCTATCAATAATACCCGTGCATACCTTATCCTTCACATGACATCTTGTGTGAAAAATATCCTCACATTGCTCCTCGTCTCCTTCACTCTTAGGCTATATATTGAGGGCTCTCCATGTGACAAGTAATTCCCCATGCACAGGTTCTTCCAATTCTACATCAGAATAATCCTCATATGGTGGCACTTCATCATCACTTGAATAGCACTCTTGATTTCTCTGTTATCACATACAAGCATAACCTTTTTGTTTGAGCATTCAGAATGATTATATCTGAGTCGTTGGCGCCTAAAACACTTAATATCACGTGACTTAGAAGGAATTTTTGTTTCAGCTTTACCTTTAGGAACAACAACTGAATTGTTTAACTTTGCTTCACCTTTTGTTCTAAAGGCAACTTTTTTGTCCTTCCAAGTTGATTTCCACGAAGAACTAGAGTACGAACTAATTCTAAACCTTTTGCACTTGATTTACTTCTCCAATTTAATTGCTTTGTGTAGTAGTTCTTCCATTTCTACGTAATGTTGCAATTCAATCACATCAACAGTTTCCCTATTTAACCCAGCAATGAATCTAGCCATTGTCGCTTCTCTATCTTCCTTTATGTTTTGCTCTAATAATGGAAACTTTCATTTCCTTATAATAATCTTCTACAATCATGGAACCTTGGACAAGCCTTTCAACGTTTTATATAGGTCCCTATAGTAATGGCTAGGTATGAACCTCTTATGCATCACCAATTTCATCTCTACCCATGATCGAATAAGACTCTCACCATTTCTTCACCTACTAAAAACCAATTAATCCTACCATATTAGAAACCTTTGTGGCGTTGTTTAGCATCCAAGCATTTGTGGTGAGTAATATCCATACTTGTTAGGGTATCATTTACGCTAAACTTATCAAGGAAATAGAAGCTCCTTGTGGCGTCTTTTCACCTCAGAAAGAAAGTGAGTAATATTCATTGATTTGTGTAGAAACCCTTTGCTATATAATCTGAAATTAGCTAGGTCCTAACCCCTTGGTTCATAAATACAATACTTTCAATATGAGTTTAAGGAATTTTTAAGATAGGTAAAATAGCACATAAATTACGACACAACGGGAAAATGAAATTTCTACAGGAACTACCACAAAAATACTAGAAAACAACCAAAAACTGCAGAATTTATCAGATATTGTCGAATAAGCAAGGAAAAATGTAGAATAGATTCAGAAATAGCAAAATTTGCAAGGTTACTACTGAAAAACTTTGGACACAATATAATTTGAAAGGAAAATGCAGAAAAAACGTGGAAATAAAGAAGACCAATATTTTTAGGGTTTGGAGAATAAATTTCAGTAAGAATACAGCAGAATGATTTTTTTATGTATCAGAAATACAACAAGAGCACAAGAACAAAAACAACTATAAAGGATAGGAATCTGGAAATTAGCACCAAAAGCTCTGATACCAAATGATATGAACAAAGGGGTTAGGACCTAGCTAATTTCAGATTATACATTAAAAGGTTTCTCCACAAGAAGCTGCTATTTCCTTGATAAGTCTAGCATAAATGACACCCTAACAAGTATGGATATTACTCACCACAAATTCTTGGATGCTAAAGAACGCCACAAAGGTTTACAATCCCTTGATAAGTTGCTTAAAGAGGAACAAAGAGCTAGAATGAGCTCTCAAATGATCTGAAAATTCAAACTTTATTGAGAATTGTATTTTATAGTAGTTGAGCTGCTCTTAATAGGATACAAACCAATCCTAAGCTTTACAACATCATAGCCCTTCATCTCATCCAAGGGTTGAAAATAAAATAGCCAAAAAGCAGAAAAGGTAGCATAAAACATTGACCAAAACATGGAAAAATGGGGCAGTTGATTACAAAGGAATCCTATAAAATATTACATCTTAACCCTTGATTTCATCCAAGGGCAGAAAAGAAAGCAGCCCAAAATTAGTCCAAATGGCACTCCAAAATTGGAGCAAAATATGGAGTAGCTGAGAACAAAAGAAACCGTATAAAATATTACATCTTAACCCTTGTTTCCATCTAAGGGCTAAAAATGAAGCTGCCCAAAAAAGTCCAAATGGCACAACAATGTGCCTAGTTTTATTTTGCCAATTTTGCCCTAATTTCCATCCTAGGATTGTCACAATCCTTGCACTCCCAATTTAGGTCCCCTTGATTATGCATGACTTCTTGAATGATCCCATTTAAAGCCTTTTCGAGTTGTGCATTCCTAGACCTTGTGATTGGTCCACTTGGAATTTGTAGAGCTCGATGATTCTCATCATTATTTGTATACTTCGCTTACATAATCACCATTCAATATTTCTTAACCCACTATTGGCCAAACCACCGAGGCACTAGGTTTGATGTGAGTAGGATCGCTTAGCCATGCTTCATGATTAGAAAAACAAGCACCCTGGTAATACATGAGACCAAAGAAAAATGATAGAGAGTTGACCGAAATTGGCACTAAATACTTTTCGAAAGATCTCCAAATCACTAGGTTCCAGATCCAAGTGGTAATACCAGGCCCTTTAGCTATTGTTCTTGAAAAATGACCTGGTCTGGCCCATTCATCGAAAATTTTAACTTCTGATAGTTAAGTAATTGGTGAACCTATTAGAGATGTTTAAACCTTTTTTTATCTTCTATCTCCCACCCATCTATTTTTTTAGTTATTCACTAGAGCAATTATGATCTAGAAATTAATCTAGGGCAAGTTTTAGGATCTATTATAACATAGTCGTATCCTTTTGAATCTTATAAAACCCTTTTTTTGAACTTTGAATTGACGTGATGCAGCCTAGCTTATTCATATCTCAACCAGAAGTTCTAAAATGAAGCTACTTTATGTCTTACATAGAACAAATTATTATTATTATATTCCAAACCACGCAAGCAGTCATTACTAAGAGAGACCTCGAATATTTCTATTTAGTCAATCGAGGATCTCTTTTTTTCGTTTGATTATTCTCTACTTACCTATATATCATTTATCCCTACAAAATACTGGACAAAATAGAAGATCTTAGAGGGGTTATAATTAAATTTTGGGGTTGGTTCTTCCCAAAGAAATGATCCAATTGAGAGAGACAACAAACTATTAATAATAATAAATAATTTATTATAACAAAAATAGCAAAATTTTGAAAAAATCAACAAAAACTAAATAAAAAGAAATAAGAATATAAAATTAAATGAAAATAAAAAATAAAAAAACAGCGTTCTTATTTTAAATGCCATGTGATCTTGAACCAATTTTGTGCTTCAATAGAATTACCAGGAGTAAATGTTATTATCTGTTTCCAGTCGACAACTTGATCGAACCAAGCCTCCGTAATTTCATAATCTCCTTGTCAAACGACCTGTTCTCTTCGGTCAGAATATGGGTAAATTCTTTTCCTTAGAACCGTACTTGAGAGTTTCTATTGAGTAAGAGGGATTTCTAGTTGCCTTAGATTATTATTGAGGCTATGAGTTTCTCATAGCACAAATGATCCTTACTTGTGAAGGCAGAAACAATACCTTTTGTTAATAAAACGGAGTCTCAAAAGCCCATTTATTACACTAGTCTCAAAAACTCAATTATCATATTTCCAGGGAGAGCACCAGTAAAAGATCACCTAGAGTAAAATTAAAGTAATGTTTTTTATTAAGTCTAGCTCCGAGAATATGTGGACGAGTTTTAGCCTAGCTCCAAGAAGAATGTACTAGCATCTCATTGAGCATAAGATTTGAGTGGTTAATGGAGAGCACCAAACCCATGTGTTGGCTTTGGAGCGAGGATCGAGGAGACTGGATTGACCTTTATGAAACTCAGCGTGAAATGGTCAGGTTCACTTCTCCTATAGCCTTACCTAGTGGTAAGTCGCTTAGTTTTTTTTTTTGGAAAGGGAATGCTTCTTCCCCTCTATTGTGTGGCTAAGACTAGGCGATGAATGAAATGAATTAGTTCACTTGAAAAACTAGAGCCTTCGAGCCTCTAGTTCTTCTGATTTTGTTAACATACTTTGATTATAGCCAAGCGAAGGAAGATGCATTGAGATCCTACTTTTGCTTCATCATAAGCAGGTGCATAGGCTATATAATATAGAATCTCACCTTCTACTCAATCAACTATTGTGCTTAATTTTAAGCGGTCATAATGGAGATTGAGGTGATAACCAAATTGATGTTTACCAATATTCTAAAGATTCTCAAGATCATACAAATATTCTCAATATCCTACATAAAGGATAGATGATGCAAGGAATAAATTAGGAATAAATATTTTTGTTTTATGAAATTATGGGCTTTTTATGTTTAGTAATTTTAGTTTATTTAATTGTGACCCTTTTATGTTTAGTAATTTTTATTTTAGTGAATTGTGACTTTTTTATGTTAAATCTTTTAGTCTTTTATTTTTAAGGTTGGATTAGACCCAATCCATAACCAAATAGGCCCATTAGGTCCATTCCATTTAGGGTTTTTATTTTAGGGTTTCTTTCTTATTAATAAGAAGAGATATGTAATTTGGAGGCAAGAACAAATATTCATTAATGAAAAGAAATTTTCAGAAAGTTTCTTGCTTTGCCTTCATGTGTTTTTGATTGAATGTTTGAATTTGACATATCACAGGGAGTGATCATCCTTTGTGGCATCTCAATATTTGAGTTTTAAGGACTTTGTTTCCTTAGAGTTCTAATCTGATCATCTTCAACACGTTCTTAGTAAATCAATCGTTTTAATTCCTTTGAATTCGTGGGTTCCTAGGTTGTTTGCCTAAAGGGTCCGCATCATTTGATATAAGAGCCTTGGTTGCTGAAAAGAAGTTATCTATCCTTTGATTGTTTTCTGCATTCTTAAGTCACAAATCACAAAAAAAAATTTGTCTTTTTGAGTCTTGTGTTTTCTTTCAATATTGTTGTCGTTGTTTTTGTATTTAGATTTTGTTTCATAGTTTTCTTTAAATTCTTCAAATCTCTTTCTTGATTCTTTATTTTTCTATGTTCAATCATCTTTTTTCTTAAACAAACTAAAAAAAGGAGAAGAGGGTTGTTGTTTGCAGTTTCAAATTTGTTTTTGATAAATCGGAGTTACAACTTTAAACAACCATAACTTTTGACTTGGGTAACGAAATGACTAATATTATATCAAATCGAAGCTTGTTTCAATTCCTACAATCAAATACTATTTTCTTGTATTCCATACCTTTTTTGACCCCAAATTCTGTCGTTTGGACCACTTACCGAGGGGATAAAGATTTGTTGCCGCTTTTTGTGCTCATCAGGGTTGCAAATTTTTTTTGTGAAGGTTTGAAACTAAACATGGATTGTATAAGTGGTTAGTCATGCCCTTTGGTCTAACAAATCACCTAGCACTTTTATAAGGGTTTTGAATCATATTCTGCATGCATTTATTGGAAAATTTGTTGTTGTCTATTTTGATAATATTCTCATTTATAGTAAAAATCTTGAAGAGCATGTCATACATCTTTGTGCTTGAAATTTTGAGAAAAGAACAACTATATACGAGCTATTCAAACTTAGAAAATTGATGAAAGGCCTAACGCCTAATCAGTTGGGTCAAAGCCGACTCTTTAACTTGATGACTTCACCACCTAACACCTAATACGTGATGTTTGCTAATTAGCACCCAAACAGCTGAAGAGAAAAGTGGGGATATATAATGGGAAAATGACTCATAAACCTCCCTTTGTTGCTAGCAAAACACTAATCCAAAAGAGAGCAACGATCGATTAAGTTAGCTATGTACTGGGTTGCCCAGGACTACCAGAAGAAAAGGACCAACCATAGATTGCACTAGCTCTATAGATAGAAAGTCATGAATCCACATGGTAAAGAAAATTCAAAGGTTAGTGGTCCCACTCTCAGTGACCTTAGCGTAAGCATGTAGATTGATCTGATTACCATAAATTGAAAGAGGAGAGCAATGTAACTACTACTTCCACAAAGTCTACCATCCAAGAATCATCTCCATTAGAAAATGGGACTTTACAACGAATGTTTTCAATGCTGCCTTACATAAGAGAGACCACGAAATAGCCTTTGAAAAGAAAGGATATAGACCCTCGAAATCATCAGTTTCACACAAAACCATGAGGAAAAAGTAAATGAGAACTAAAAAAGTACAAACTGAAACTAGTCAATGATGGTTGTTCCCCTCTATATGGGGGTCGATTGCTCATCCAATGATGGTGGCTTAAACAGGCTTAGAAGAGCATCCAATTGGTACGTCGATACACTAGGGAGGATTTCAGGAAAGCCCCAGGAAAAAGCATTTCTTCATAACATCGCGGGTCTTAAGTTGCTACCTTGAAATACCAAAAAAAGGCGCTTTTGGCACTCTATATTCTCTCCTAATTATTGTCTATTTCTAGATCCTAGCTACCATACTTGCATATGTCATTACAAAGAGAGCTTAATGAACACCATTTCTGGTTAGTGACTGGGCACACCCTTCCTTTATGGGGTAGAATCGGTTTCTTTTTTTGACGTATCAGAAATATCATCTACCCCGAAGTTTTTATATATGCAAGTACCTTCAATTCAATAACTAAAATGGCCCTATACATTTTAATGATAACTGAACCTAAGCAAGAAGCTTCAATCTTGTCTACTTCTTCAATCTTGTTTATTTCCTTGGGTTGGGAAGTCTTTATTTTATGTGCGAATGTAGGCTTATCACCAAATCTCCACAACAAAATCCTTTGTTAGAATGCTTGTTGATTCATGATTCACATCTCTCTCTGCCGCTTCTTAAAAATTGACTGCGAAATTAGCACTTCATTACTAACAAATATATCTTCTTCGTGAGAGCTAGTTAAACATTTCATTCTTATATGCCCCTTTGTCAGCCACACTAAGACTTCAAGTCATCATGCACCGATACAATCATTATCTAAGGGCTTATTATCATCCAAAAGTAGTACTTGGCATACTCAGAATAAAAAGAAAAAGCCAGAATCGACTTCTTGTCTACAAGTAGAGAATTGACACTTATTTTCATTACCAATTACAAATGGTACAAACTAATTGAGATGCTTCTAAATGTCCATTCTTATAGAAGAGTAATACCCGTCTTTTGGCCTGATCTGGGATTCCAATCTTTTCAATCGGTCTAGTCCTCACGTGGATAGAGAAATTTTCTTTCTCTAGCCCATTACCTAAAAAGGCAATGACCTTACCTATCAATCGTATTGGCCCAATTCCATATCAATAGAATAGAAGGTATCATATTCACTAAATTCCTAAGGCAATCACACGCTTGACTAATAGCCTCTACTTATTGTCTTAGTTTCTACTGATTACTTGTATCAAGCATGATGTCCACATGAGAGTTGTACTAAGCAAGTGTTCTATCTTCATTATCAGACCTACTTCTTACTTATTTGTTAACACCTATGGGCAGAATCAAAGAAAAAATGAATACATTGGGCTTTCACCACCTGAAATTGACTGACGGTCATTCAAGATTATCTACATTTTAGTAAGTGTATGTAAGAGACGCAGTCTTAGTATTAGGAATAGTGAGGTCTCTCTTGTCTCCGTAGAAGTTAATGCAACTAAACCCTTCGCTACTACTTTTTGTGTGACTGATGAAGTTAGTGAATCTTGAATTTCATATTGAAAAAGGAGGCATATCAAGGTAGAAGTCGAATCAAGTAAAGATCCTCTGACATTAGCTAGTAGCTACTTTCCTAGGACTTGCACTTGCTTCTTTTAGAGGCTCCATTTATGTTATTTCCGTCCACTTGACTCACAAGTCTCTTTCATCTCTTCATGGGAAACCAATGTATATGATTCAAGAAAGAAGAGCTCCACCATTAGATTATGAGAAGAGTGACAAGAAGTGGATCTATATGAAAGAAACCTTTCCTGGCCTAGGGGCTTGGGCTATGGTCCTCCCATGTACATCCGAACGAACATGATTTTATTGATTTGTAGCACACTTGATATGTTTCAACTAAGGTAATTGAATCTGTATAAATGAAATAAACACTATCACTTTGTACGAGTTAGCATATTCACGTGCTACTGATAATGATTCCATAATGGCAGACTTTATTACATCAACCGACTTCAGGTAACACTTCTAAAATCCTTTTTGGTGAGTCACCACTGTCTCTCTTCTATCGAGCCCCCTATATGCCCTATTCATAACCCTCCATAAAAGGAAGAGGAAGAAAAGACCCGTCCCATTGGAAAAGAAGTTAGCAATCCAACCGTGTTTCTAGAGGTGGAACTATACGTTCAATTAGGTGATAACGATTATCTAATAGAGTCACTAAGGGTTTCCCACGGTAGACTCTACCAAATAGATTCTAATTCCATATTTCCAAGAAAGAAGAGATGAACGAGCTTTTTTGGTGTAGAAGATTTTGAAAGTCAAGGTTCAAGCATATAGTAGATAGAGAAACTACTCTTTTTTAGAATTTACTTTTCACCTTGGAGTTCTACTATTGGCTAATATAGTGGTGGAAGGTTCTCATCGCTCAGGAAGCTACTACAAATACAATACCTACACCAACAAACAAAGATTTTACTACTCAATAGCTTAAGGGCTAATATATCTCATCCACACAGGGGAATATCTAGTGATAGAAGAAACATGAGAATTCAGATTTGTAATGAATATACTCTGTTACACCAGAAAAAGAAGTATCTGACCACGCATCAGCTTCGAAAGTGGCTATCGGAGTACATATAACCAACCCTTCGGGTGTCTCAATGATACAAACAAAGAAAAGACGAATTCCAATTATATCAACCCCTATCTATTAAAGTCTATCCGTATAAAAGGAGGAAAAAGAATCAAATAATCTACCTTATTTTTCCCTTCTCATTGATTCCCCCCAACAATCAAGTTGCACTTCCTTATAACAAGTGGCTAAGAGTTAGCAAGAAACCTTGGCTTCTTGGGAGGAGGTTCAACGGCCCCTTCCTTTAGGTCCAACCGTGGTACAACACCTGAACTCGAAGCTATGATCTGATCTGATTGGATCTAATCTATTTAGTTTCCACAAATTCAGCCAATTTTGTCTAGTCCTATCCTACCCAACCTATAAACTTATAATAGCCTGCATGTTTTGGACGGTAGAACTCATGGAATTGCCAACTTTTCTCCTCTCGACTTCTGTCTGTTAAAGTCTCTCTGAATAGGGCTCCACAACAATCAAAGGAATCTCTCCTGATAGAAAGGAGTCCTACGGTTGATTGATATTTTTGAGAATCTTTGATAGGAGAGAGAAAAGCATTAGCCAGTACGAGTATCTGAATTTGCAGTAGTTGTTTGTACAAGGAATCTCGAATTCTCAAAATGTATCCCCTTCTATTTTCATCTCAACATGAAAATTCAGAGGGATTGAAAGACTCATAAGGTTCTAGTGCATAATCCATTTTAAATAATCTATTAAATTCAAAAGGGAATCCATGGTGATAGAGAAAGATGAAGCAAAGAAAGCATATAGTGTGGCACCTTGTTACAATGGAATAGAGCTTGGCCCTATCTCGGGCTTAATATGTAGTTGAATCCTTGGTATAACGAACTCATGCACCTCTACATCTTAGAATGTCGGTATTGAGGAAATACATAAATATGGGTTAAAAAATAGTTCCTAAGAGAGTCATATTTTCTTAATCTATAGACATATGATTTTTGAACTAAGGTTGTTCCCACTCGTATACCAGCCAAAGTGAGTTAAAGCTGGTTTATTTGGCTTCTGAACTGAAAAGTCCCTTCTTTCTCTTTGGGGATGCCCTGAGCCGATGGTGCACTAAATTTAAGAGCAGAATTGCAGTGACCATAAGAGGGAAATATGTGAAGGCTTTCTTTCCCCTTTTTTCCTTTTCAAAAAAGAGTACTTACTTCACTTCATTCTACAACGGTGCAATGCAACCCATTGCTTGAATTTCCATTCCAACCGATGCCATTGATTTGATTTTCAAACTATAATTCAAGGAGTCAAGGATTTATAACCACGCCTAGTTCCCTTAATTCCGAGTTTGCCGTTAGGAGAATTGATTCCAAAGCGGCAGTCGTTAGCTTTAATAGTCCTGTTTCAAGCAAGCAAGATTTCAATATGTAGGCTTAACGTCCAATATTTCAATAGCCATAGCTAGGAAAAACTTTGCGGAGAAGCCAAGGGAAAAGGGGTGATTCATCAACAAAATCGACTTTTGTCACATTCCTTCAATGAAGCAGTCGAGAAGTCAAAGGAAAAGGTACCATACCCATGGGGGATATCTCAATCGAAATCTCCAAATTTAGAAACATTTGAAATTCCCTTAAATCATCGTTTTAAGTCGCACTGAACTGATATGCAACAGACAAAAATGCCACAATTGATATGTGATTCCTAGATCAGACCCAAGTTGTTCTCAAGCCCTTATATGTCGAGCTTCACTACTCCACCTGAATATTATGAGAATGAAGTGAACCATAGTTAATCTATGAAAAGAATGTAATTCGTGGGGAATATCTTTAGGAAGCAGGTCGATTTGGTATTGCAGGTTTGGGTATGTAGTCTATTTGATGTTACATGCCTTTCAAAGGATGTAATCCATGGGAAATCTCTTTAGGAAGTTGATCCTCAAAGTCCTACTATAAAGATACAATGACACTAGGCAAAGATGAGTTAGGATCGTTAGTAGAAAGATAAATATTATTGTACATAAGTACAAATACTTTTTTCCTTGCCATCGTAGCACTCTTAATCTCTTGTTTTTCAGCAAATACACTCCTTTTATTTTTCCCTCTTTTTTACTCACTTTTCTCTTCTCTTTTCTCACTCTTCTCTCCTTCGTGCTCACTTTCTTCTCTTTTTTGCTCACTTTTTTCTCCTCCTTTCTCACTCTTCTCTTCTTTGTGCTTGTTTTTTTTTCTCTTTTTTGCTCACCTTTTGCTCTATTTTTCTCACTTTTCTCTCCATTTTTTTCTCTCTACCTCACTTACTCTTTTTTTTTATTTTCCTCTTGCTCAGACTTTTGTTTTTCCCACATCTTACACTCTCCTGCTATCTTAATTTGGTCTTATTAAGCTTGTAAAGGCTTGAGAGGGGCTAATACAACTTTTTGGTTGTTCATTTCAAAAGAATAATGATTTATGTATCCATCACATGAGAGCTACTAGTAGACTACCAAGGTCGACTAAGCTATATAAGTAGTATACATTGGTGCCACTTCACAAAGAACCTCTTCTTCATATTTTCCAATTGAAAAAGGAACCCATACTTGTTTGTTAACCTCCATTCCTCCACATTCATTTAACCATGGTAGCTTGTACGGCTTGGGATTCTCCTGCCACTTCAAATTTAACTTTTCTAACAACAAGGTACTAGCAACAATAGTGTAGCTCATACTATCAATAATTAATGCACATACTTTATCCTTCACATGGCATCTTGTATGGAAAATATGATCACAGTGCTTGTCATCTTCTTCATCATTAGACGATATATTCAGAACTCTCTTTGTGAAAAGTGAATCTCTATGCACTTGTTCTTCCATTTCAACACTAGAACAATCCTTCACTAGTTGTATCTCTTCATCACATGAATTGGCACTTTTGATTTCTCCATTTGTTTGTACAACCATGATCTTTTTGTCCCATTTACAACTTATTCTCTCTTCCATTATGAAATTAGCATCTTATTCCTTGAACTATGAGTTTTCTATGTCTTCTTTTATGTAATTTAGAATCGGAAGAGGATTCCAAATCATCCAACCTTGCATTTAGCTTCTTAAATTGGTCATGAACAAATTTGATGAAGAATTTCAAGTCAATCTCTTGTGGTTTTTCTCCTTCCTTACTCATGTTGTCAACCTGTAAATAAAATAAGATAATCCATGCACACCCTCACGTGTTTGCTCTCAAATAAGATTGTTAATACTCTTTTTTTCACACTATTTTTTGCTCTCTTTTTTTTTACACTATTTTTTTCGATTTTTTTTACGACACAAAGCTCACGCTAACCTCCTTTGTGTTCTTAACAAAATCAAGGAATTCAACTAATCTCAAGAAGTAACCATTTGATGGATAATAATTTCAAAATTCAGAATTTTGAAAAAACTTAATGGCAAAGTATGACAAGAGGAAATTCCAAAGAGGGCCCTAAAGAAACGCTCTTAACAAGGAGGACTCTAAAGAAGCGCTCTTAACAAGGAGGACTCTAAAGAAACACTATTGAACAAGTATAGAAAGACTCTTGACCAAGGAAGACTCTAAAGAAAGACTATTGACCAAAGATGACTCTAAAGAAAGACTCTTGGGCAGTAAGAACAAAATAAAGGAAACCTAATTTCAAAAAGAAAACTTACCTAAAAAACAAGAATTAGATTCTTTAACTATCTACTACTATGTTCTTCTTTTCTTTTTCTTTTTTTTTTGTTTTTTTACTGCTGATATGAATAGAAAATTCACAAGAAAAAAATTTGCAACCCTATGAGCAAGAATCGAAAACATAGTGGTAGATTATTCAAGAATCTAATTCTTGTTTTCTTGCTATCCAAGAATGATTTAAAAAAAAAGGGAATCATAGTTCATCAAGAGTTTTTCTTTATAATCATCTTTGGTCAAGAGTCTTTCTATAGAGTCCTCTTTATTCAAGAGTCTTTCTTTAGAGTCCTCTTTGGTCAAGAATTTTTTTTTAGAGTCTTCATTGGGTCAAGAGGCTTTCTTTAGAGTCCACTTTGGACTTTCCTTATGTCAGATTTTTCTGTTAAGTTGTTAGAATTTTGAATTTTGAGATTGTCACCAATAAAATGGTTACTTCTTGAGATTAGTTGGATTCTTTGATTTTTTTAAGAACACAAAAGAGTTTGGCATGAGCTTTGAGTGATAAACAAAAAATAGAGCAAAAAATAGAGATGTGAAAAAAGTGAAAAAGGATAGGTCAAAAAAGTGATAAAAAGAGGCCAAAATACTAAAAAAAATCAAAATAGTGAAAAAAAGTGATAACAATTTGATTTGAGAGCAAACACGTGAGAAAGTGTGTGAGTTATCTCATTTTTTCTACCGTTTTAAAATATAAGTAAGATAGGAAGAGAACCACAAGATGTCAACTTGAAAGAAATCTTCAAGACTTTTAATAACCAATTTGAGAAGCTAAATGTAAGGTTGGATGATTTAGAATACTCTTCCAGTTCTAAATCACATAGAAGACATGAGTTCGAGGAAGAAGAAGCTTATTCCAATGTGGAAGAGAGAACTAGTTATAAATGGGACAAAAAGACTAAACTATAAAGAAGATAGTAATATAGGCAGTATAAATTGGATGTAAGGAATAAATTAGGAAGGAATTGTTTTGTTTTGGTTAATTATGGGATTTTTATGTTTAGTAATTTTATTTTAGTTAATTGTGGGCTTTTATTTTAAGTCTCAGTATTTTATTTAATTATGGGCCTTTTATGTTTAGAAATTTTTATTTTATTAAATTGTGGGCATTTTTCTTTTTAGTATTTTAGTCTTTTATTTTTTAAGGTTGGATTAGGCCCAATCCATAACTAAATATGGCTCATTCCATCTAGGGTTTTTTTTTATCTTTTAGTCTTTCTTGCTTATTAAGAAGAGCTATGTAATAGGCGAAGAGTAAATATTCTTTAATGTAAAGAAAATTTTAGAAAGCTTCTTCCTTTACTTTCTTGTATTCTTATTGAATGCTTGAATTCAACTTATCAAAAGGAGTGATCATCCTTTTAGACATCTAAAGATTTGGGTTTAAAAGACTTTGTTTCCTTAGGGTTCTAATCTGATCATATTCAACACGTTCTTAACAAATCAATCGTTTCAATTCTCTTCAGTTCGTGGGTACCTAGGTTGTTAGCCTAAAGCGTCTGCATCATTTAGCCCTAATAAGGTGGTGAAATAGATGGCTATAAAGCCGAGTATGAAGGTGATCAATACCTTGTGGTATGCCAAACAGTCGTAGTCATCAACCTATTGTTGATCGATAAAAAGTGTAGGAGAATATGGTCGATGTAGAATGCTCATGAATACATTCCTTACAGCGATAAAAATCCCTATTGATGATCGTGAAAGCTCATAAATGAGAGCATAGGGTTGTCTTCCATTGGTACTCTAGTTGATAGAGTTCATGCGTAAGGAGTCATGTCATCTCTCGTCAATAGGGTAGGAGATTGGCAACCAAGTAAGTTCTATAAGAGAAGCGGGTAGGTTGAATACATATCAATAGAGACATCTCCTAAGCCTATGGCCTAAAACTCGCAAGGACTATACCAAGGCTTGGAGTATCTTTAGCCACTAGGCAAACTATTGGAGTATATAAGGGCTTTAGTCCCGTAGGATTAATGCATAGTGTTTGGGGTCTTTCTTCATCCCTATTATGTTGGCTCTATCCGTATGTTCAGTCACCAACCGAAGCCAAGCCATCTTGCCATTCATATGTAGCTATAGCGTGTTGCTATCGCTATCGCTATATAACTAGAAGAGTAGTATAGGACCAATACTTAAGTAGGCCTATTCCTTTATCTACACTGAGCCTTCATCAATCCCAGTAACGAGAGAGACTATTTCTTGTTGATCGTGAAACCCCAAAAGGTGAAGTAGATCTATTCAAGGCTAAGCTAATTGTCATTCTATTTCCCCAAAAAGTAGTTAAGAAACCTATGGATGTTTGGATCCTTCGGGTCTAACCATATCAAAGATGAAAAAAGACCCCTATTTTCATTTACTGTTAAAAGACTTTAGGAGAATATGGTATATTCTCCAGGGTGGTTCCCCATCAAAAATCCTTGACAAGGACAAGAGCAGCTATTGTTTTCCAAGAAAGATCAAGAAGAGAAATAGGTGTTCCCATATCAGGGCATAAATCTCATGCATGTGATCTCTCAATCCTTTCCTTTCTCGAGCCTTTATCCCTAAAGAAGTAGGGGTCTTTCTCGGTTAGTATGTTCCATAGTCTAGTGTTGGAGTATAAACATAAATAAGAATAAGTGGGAGTCATCGTTGAGAGATATGCCTTTTTATGACTAAGAATCTTTAAATAATGTAGGTCTTCCACCAAGGGCATTCCCTGAGTTCATATAGCCAAGCAAGTCATAACTGAGTGAAATACATCACAAAAGGGTGCCCCTCCGAGCGATTGTACCAACTGTTATGAGCTATTGGATAGTCTCACTTTCTACTCCCATGTAAAGCCTTTGACTTATTTGGTCCTATTTTCATTTCAGGAGGGGAAGTGGATTCGTCTGCATCCACGTATAACCCATCATCCTGAAAGAGGAGAATGAACCATTCTTATAGAGTACGTACCAGAGATGGCATTCCAAACCTTAGTCTTTATTCTACATCTAATAAAGGTTCTAAAAATTTGAGCCTTTGTCTATCTTCTTAATAGAGTGAGTTTGCTATCAAAACCTTATCTACTCTAATAGTTCGCTTTCAGCTCACCTTGGATACTCCAAGCCTGATGTTGACTGTGAAAGCCTATAAGAGAAGTTTAAGTAGGCCCATGAAAGAGCAGCTATGGAAGAGCTTGGAACTTATGGCTTCAAGGTGGAACCCATATGTGTAGGGTCTTCCCTAACTGCCAATAAAAGACTTTCATTCATATAAATGGCTAGTTGGGGAAAGCCTTATAAGTCAACTAATCGATGAAACTCTTCCTTTAGAATCCCAAAGGAGCAAGAAAGATGAGTCATAAAAGCCAATTCATATAGCTAGTGCAATAGATCCATTTTGAGCTGTTCAAGGTAGGCATCTTTAGGCCTTAGTAGTTAAACCAAAGAAAGGGTGCTCCTTAGACCACTTCAAAGTCAAAGGAAGAAGACCTATAGTAGATTACTAAGAACCATAGGGGACCATTGAAAGTTACATTCCTAACAACTATGGATTCCGTTCTTATCCAACAACTTAATTTGTTGAGAAAGACAATCGTTCATCTAGGTCTAACTTCATTAATTTAACTCAGCCAACAGCATAGTTTCGTGGACCTCCTTCTATCCCGATATTAAGGAAAGCTCGGTACTCCTTATTGTGTTACTAATTCTATTGCCTAAGAACAATCAAAAGTAGCTCTAATTGGATTTTGCGGCTGTTAGGATGATGGGGATGATAGAGAGTCTTCTAGCCCGGTCTCGTCCTTGCATCCTTGTATTCTAATTGTTCTTACTAAGCTAGAGAATCTAAAGTCTTTCCCTCTAGGGTTAGGCCCAACATTCCCTTCTATTAGGCATTTTATGCTATCTACCATTATTCTTCTTCTAGTAGCTGGGTATCTAGATCAAGTATCATATTATTTTTGAAAGAAAGAGAGTATGCTAAAATGGTATGCTCTTCTTGGGATATAGCACTCTGTAAGAAGGTAGTCTGCCCTCCATACTAAGCTAAGGTATGGCCTTTCTATTAGCTGTAGTAGCTAAATGGGAATGTATCCTACCTTCTAGTAGCTCTCTTCTTATAACTCGGTAGTTGGATGTTTAATAATTCCTTTATTGTTAGAGCAAGCTAGGCATATAAGAATGGTATTATATTGATTATTTATTTGATTTTATGTTGCTAGTTGTATGTAGTATAGAATCTATCTCCTTCTTTCTAGATTTGGCTTCCATTCCTTTCCTTTCTCTCACTAGGAATAAAGGAAGGTAAAGATAGATTAGAATGGATTAGGTAGCTCTTTTTCTTGGATGTGGAACTTCCTTTCCTACTAGCTAGTAGCTAGTTTTGAGTTTCTATCCTAGTAGTTATTTTTCTCCTATTTAAGTAGTTGACGATGTTCTTTCTTATTATTTGCTTTCTTGCTGTAGTTGATTACTCGTTAGCGCACTGTAGTTTTCTACACTTGGTCAGATCCTGTGATAGGAAGATGGATAAGAAATGCATCTGGGTACATATATCTCCAATCTACATATTAACAAAAGCAATGTCCAAACGCTCAAATAGTGTTGCACCACCTTCTCTTTTGTTAGACCAAGAATAAGGGATTACTTGAGTACTCAAGATCATGAAGTCCACATTAATTTGTGCATATCCAGAAGGCTTAAGTTTCAGATAGAATTCGTTATCTCAATGAATTTCTACCACGTCTCATGCCGATGGCAAGCTTGAGCCCATGCATAGACCATAGAAAACAACCAAGAATGTCCTAGGTTTTTGCCGAACCTAGAACATGTATTGTTCTTGAAAAGGACTAGACTTCTTCTATAACACATGCTTCCTCCTTCTAGAGAAGCCAAATACCCCCAATCTAAAACAATAGAAAGAAGAGAAAAAATACATAAATAGAATGAGAAAACCAAGTTTGTTGAGAATATCTGAACCACTATCCACAAAGAGTGTGGTAAATCGCATGCTAAACTTGACTCCCCCTGAAGCGGGTTGACCTTTTGGCTAGTCTCACCCAGCCCATATAGGGGCCCATATTTTGAACCCATAAGACTTCTTTAGTAGCTTTCTTCAATAGGTGGACCAAGTCTTTTTTCTCATCAATAGCTATTAAATTAATGAAAAGATTATATAAGACTGAATTAATAACTTTTCCAGATACATACCAATTCTTATGGGAAAAGAATCCGAAGACGACCATCAAAGGAAGTATCCTACTAAAGAAGCACACAATGGAGACAACGAGAAATTATGACAAGGTGCAACCTTAATCTAGGGACGAGAAAAGGTTAATCATGAAAATCTACTGGACTATTCATTATATTTCTGATAGAAGCTTTAATATCTCAATGTATAACACTTTCTTTCTACTAGGGATATAAAATTAGTTGCTTTGTCCCTAATGTAATACAATTGTTGGTAGAGTTCTTGCCCTTGGCCTTGGTTACAGTCTTGTCACCCATACCAGCAAGTATTCTAGAAAAAATGACTTGCTTTCATGTAGCTACTATAGCTCCTCTTGCCTATCTATCCTTCCTTTTGTTGCTAGGAAATAGCTATAAGCCATTTTCGAGGCTTTCACTTGCACTAACACTAGTATATGGTGATATCAAACTCGAAAGCCCAAACACAAGCAAGCTTACCTTATTATTAGATAAAGTGGAAATGGGCTAAAACCAAAGCTAAGGAGCTGACCGAGATTAGAAGAATAGGAAAAACTTGGTATATAATTTGTGCCTTCATTTCGGCTATAGTCCATTAGCAGGCGAGTAGAGGGAACCATCCTTCCATTCATTAAGGGAATACAAGAACTATAGGGGTTTTATAAAAGAAAAGGAATATGAACATGACTCTTCCCAACTCAAGTTAAGCGAAGCGCAGTTAGGATGGGGGAAGAACTACTAGAGAAAGGTGAAGTGAAGTACTTCTCGGGACTTCTCTTTTTTTCTTTCAAATTATTCACTTCTCTTCTTGCTTATCATTAAATTTCCAAGCGTAGTCTGTAGTAGGGATGGCCATTCTCGCAAGAGTTGGAGTAGGAGTATGACAAACCATTAGAATGCATTCTTGCAAGAAGTAACATACTCATGTTACCTACTTTTGTTCATTTCATCTTGAAGGCCGATTCAGTAGTAGTTCAAATCCATATAATTGGATAGTGCATTAAGGTGGCATGTCTTACTCCTAGCTAGCAGTGATCGAAGTGTTAAAGTAGAGAAAGCTAGATTTCCATACTCAATCGGCGAAGCAAAACTCCAGCTAAGTTAATAGCTCTAATTCTAGGATATCTAAAAAATATGCTATGTTTCCTTGGGTAGCTAGATTAGTCGTAATAGTCTTTATTAGTAAACAACAGTCTCATTGCCAATTGACTTCAATTAAAGGTCACCCCTAACTTTTCCCTCTAAAGCCCTTCGCTCCACTCATTTTGGAATTTTTAATTAGATCTAGCGGAATTGGGAATGACATAAAGTAAAGGCTCTTTCATTAGCCCTACTAGTAAAGCACAGGAAAAAAGGGATTGATTTTTGACCTTGCTTTTAGTTGTAAGGCTAGCTTTTGACTTAATGGGCTCTTAAGCTTAGCTCATCAAACAAGTGAGCCAAAAGTGGGAGGTGGTATCGTATTATCTTATAATAGGAGCATGCATGCTTTTAGCTCGTAGTTTCACTCTTGCTTTTGCCTTACCTTCTATTATATTAGTCAAGGGTGTGTTCTCATCTAAAGAGAAAAGGTACCCTTTTGGACAATCTTTCTCTTAGATGAGAGTATTAAGCTTCAAAAACTAGAGTCGCGCTCTTTAGACGGCATGAAATAGGCTTAAGTCATTGATTCCAATTCGATAATGCTTTTCTTTTTTCCTTTTCCTGAGCAGAGCGAATGAAAATAACTCCAACGTAATCTCATGAATATCCTTCAACGTTTCCAATTTCCCATAGAATCTATGGGAAACTGAAGTTTTTTTTATCTTTTTTGTCTTAAAATACGTTTGATTTACTTCACCTATGAGAATTTCTACAAATTCTTCTTTTATTCGTCAAGGATCAACCAGAAAAATCAAAAGTGTCAGTTCATGTGACGAAGAGATACCACTAGTGAAGGATGGTTCTAATGTTGAAGTGGAAGAACCTATGCATAGAGATTCACTTGTCACAAGAAGAGTCTTGAATATACCACCTAATGATGAAGAAGATGACAAGCACCGTGATCATATTTTCCACACAAGATGTCATATGAACGATAAAGTATACGCATTATATATTGATAGTACGAGCTGCACTAATGTTGCTAGTACTCTTGTTAGTAGAAAAGTTAAATTTGAAGTGTTAGGACCATCCCAAACCGTACAAACTACCATGGCTGAATGATTGTGGAGAAGTGGAGTTTAACAAACAAGTTTGGGTTCCTTTTTCAACTGAAAAATATGAAGATGAGGTTCTTTGTGATGTGGTAAAAATGTAACTACTCATATATTGCTTGGCCGACCATGGCAGAGAAAAATAAAAATGGTGAGAAGAGTGAGAAGAATGGGGAGAAAATTGAGCAAAAAAGAGAGAAAAATAAAAAGGTGAGTGTAATTGCTGAAAAACATGAGATTGAGAGTGCAATGATGACAAGGAAACAAGTACTTGTAGTTATGTACACGGATGTTTATCTTTCTACTAACGATCTTAACTCATTTTTTCCAGTGTCATTATATCTTTATTGTAGGATTTTGAGGATAAACTTCTTGAAAAGATTCCCGATGGATTACAACCTTTGCAAGGCAGGTAGCATCAAATAGACTTTAAACCTAGATCCATTATACCAAATAGACCTGCTTACAAAGCTAAGATTCAAGGATAAATATTTTCAAAGAGGGGGGAATAATGGAGATTGAGGTGCTAACCAAGTAGATGTTTACAAATATTCTAAATATTGCCAAGATCCTACACAAGGGATAGATTTGGAATGTTAAATTTGATGTCAGGAATAAATTAGGAAGGAATTTTTTGTGTTTTAGTTAATTATGGGCTATTTATGTTTAGTAATTTTAATTGTACTTAATTGTGTGCTTTTTATTTTAAGTCTTAGTGATGTGAACCAAAGAGTTTAAGACCTAGCTAATTTTCAAATTATATAGCAAAGGATTTCTTCAAAAATCAATGGATATTACTCATCATTTATTTGAGGGGATAGACACCACAAGAAGGTGTTATTTCCTTGATAAGTCTAGCATAAATGATACCCTAACAAGTATGGGCATTAATCACCACAAAATCTTGGAGGCTAAACAAAGCCACAAAGGTTTCCAATCCCTTGATAAGTTTCTTAAAGAAGAACCAAGAGCATGAATGAGCTCTCAAATGATCTGAAAAATCAAATTTCATTCAAAATGTCAAAATTCCAACAACTGAGCTGCTCTTAAGTATTTATAGGATACAAATAAACCCTAAACTCTACTACATCATAACCCTTGATCACATCCAAGGGTTGAAAATAAAAATAAACAAAAAGCACAAAAGGTAGTAGAAAACATGGACAAAAATGGGGCAACTGACTACAAAGGAATCCTATGAAAATATTACATCTTAACCCTTTATTTCATCCAAGGGCTGAAAAAAAAAGCTAGCCAAAATCAATCCAAATGGAACAGCAAAATATGGAGCTAAATGTAGAGCTAAATTTGAGTAGCTAAAAACAAAGGAATCCCAATAAAATATTACATCTTAAGTTTTCATCCAAGGGTTGAAAATAAAGTTGCCCAAATTAGTCCAAATGGCACAGCAATGTGCCTATTTTGTTTTGCCAATTTTGCCCTAATTTCCATGCTAGGCTTGTCCCAATCCCTACACTCCTATTTTGGGTCCTTTGGTTATGCATGACCTCTTGAATGAACCCATTAAACGCCTCCTCAAGTTATGCTCTCCTAGACCTTTTGATTGGTCCACTTTGGATTTGTTTAACTCTATGATTCTCATCATTCCCCCACTCTTCAAGAGGATTCATCATTGAATCTTCACCTGCATAATCAAAATGAGAAAGATCAAAAACATTAAAGGAGGTGCTAACATTATACTCACCAGGAAATCTATCTTGTAGGTATTTTTATTGATCCTTTTGATGGTTTGAAATGGACCATTTTCCCATGGTAGATACTTTGATTTTCTTTGTTCTATAAAATGATCTTTTCTCATGTGCACCCACACCCAATCTCCATGGTCAAAGATGATCCTATGATATCCTTTGTTGGCTTGTTTGATATATTATTCAATCCTCCTCTCAATGTTGAGCTTTGCTTTCTCTTTTTCAAAAGTTTTTTCAAAGTTAGGTAAAGACAATAAAGGAGCACAAGTCAATTTTTTCATAAGCAGTTGGAATAATATTTCTTGCTCTTCTCCCCATTTGAACCTAACATTCTTTTTGATGACTTTAGTTATCAGTGCTACTATGATAAAATCTTTCACAAATTGCCGAAAAAAGAAAGCAAATCCATGAAAACTTCAAACATTCCTTAAACCTATTGGGTTGGGCCACTCCTAGACAGCTCAAAACTTTTCATCAACTTGAACACCTTGTGCACTCATAATGAAACCCATCAACACAAGCTTATCTGTGCAAAATATGCACTTCTTTAGGTTAGGAAATAGTTTCTCTTTCCTAAGCACTACAAGAACAGATTGTAAATGTATCAAATGATCTTCCAAATTTTTGCTATAAATGAGAATATGATAAAAATAGACAACTACAAATTTTCCAATAGAAGCATGCAAAACATGGTTCATTAATCTCGTGAAAGTACTGGAGCATTAGTTATACCTAATGGCAGGACTAACCACTCATATAAACCATATTTTGTCTTAAATACAGTTTCCCATTCATCACCTTCTTTCATTCTAATTTGTTGATATCCACTTTTTCAAATCAATTTTAGAAAAGTCACAAGAACAATGTAACTCATCTAACATATCAACTAAGTGAGGAATAGGATTACGATAATTTACCATGATATTTTTTATTGTTCGATATTCTACGCACATCCTCAATGTCCCCTCTTTCTTAGGGACCAAAATTACTAGAACAACACATGGACTCATGCTTCCTCTCTCGTACCCCTTTTCCATCAACTCACTAATGTGCTTTTGTAGTTCCTTCGTCTCCTAAGGGTTACTTCTGCAGGATGGTCGATTTGGAATGTTAGCACCAAGTACAAAATCAATTTGATGTTCAATCCATTGGATAAAAGGTAATCCATTAGGAATTTTCTCAGGAAAGACAATTGAATTAGGCAAAGAATCATCAAGTTGTTTAGTATTCAAAAATGCCACTTTGTTAAGAAGTAGAATCTTTGGCTGATTAAGAAATATTGCTCTCCTGATTTCACTTAATTTTACATAGACATTTGTTTTTCTCTTCTTTTTCGTCAAATTTTTAAATCTCTCTTTCTTTTTCTTTCTTATTTTCTCTCAATTTCTTTTTATTACTCTCTTTGTCACTATTTTTATATTGTTCACTCTCTTTTTTTCTTTCACTTTTTTCTTTAGTCTCATTCTTTTCTTTAGTTTCACTCTCCTTTTCATTTTCACTCTTTTCTTTTCCTATAACCATCTTCATTTGATCCTCAAAGACTTGCTTGGGAGAAAGGGGGACGAGTGTGATGTTTCTACCATATTTCACAAATGAATACTAGTTTTTATCTCCATCATGTGTAACCCTCCAATCATATTGCCAAAGCCTACCTAGCAGGATGTGCCCGGCTAGCATGGGTACCATATCACACATCACCTCATCTTTGTACTTTCCAATGGAGAAGCTCACTAATACTTTCTTATCAACCTTCACTTCCCCACTATCATTTAGCCATTACCACTTGTAAGGCTTAGGGTGTTCAAATGTAACCCTAGTTTCACTCGCCTAAAGGGTCCGCATGAAAAGAACTCACTTTAATTGCACTTTCCACTATAGTGGTAAGAAAACCATATTTCAACTAGCAAACTTTTTCTCCTTCGCTCAGCTGAAATTAATGGTTTTTCCCTTGCTAGATTTCCACCATTAAGACTTGTTTACTTCCTACGCTATTCGATTCGCTGGCTTGTCCGATCCCATATGAAGAAAAGGCTTGATGGTTAGTCACTCATGAATTCCTTCTCGAATCACTACTGGAATCTAACTTATAGAAAGAGCAGCTTGAAGCAAGTGGCAATGCTAAAAGGGCATTTCTTTCCCCTCCTTGAGTACTGTGTTGGATCTTTGCTTATGTAGCAACATCAAGACTTCACATACGTAGATTTCCATGTTTGTTTTCAACAAAAAAAATTTCCTGATGTTTTTACCCCATCAAAACTAGCCCTTCCAAGGAAATTTCCAAGAGAATAGAAAACAACCGCTTTTGGATAGTATTCTCAACGATTTTTGACTGATGGCCCCCTATATGGATTGGTTCCTGCTTTGTTATCCATATGGGTTCCTTCTTGATTAGCCATAATTGCATTTTAAGACCTGGTCCATTTTGCTCGATTCCCCAAAGTCTCCTAAAGGCTGCTAGAAGGCTCTCTCTTAGCGACCATGAAAACAATGCATTCGAAGGGCCTTAGAGAAATTCCATTATTCCTAAAGAGAAGCCCTATTCTAAAATGAGAAAGGGATTTTTATTGATATGTTAAGGTTCAAAGCAATAGCCCGTCAGACAATAACAGGAATGATTGCCATTAGACTCTTTGATTCAAGCTCTAGCTCTCGTTTTCTTTTTACCAAGGGAATCTATAAACTAAAAGAATTAGGAAAGAAAATAATCCCTTTCTTATTGAGTAGTGTATGCCTTTTCTAGAAGCCAGGTTTCATAATTAGGTCATGAAGTAATGGTCCATGGTATAATCATAATTAGCAGCTAGAAACCGTCTTTCAAGTAGGGTAGGCAGAGCAACCTTCTGGTATAAATACATCAAACTAAATCATCTTTATCTGTACAACCGTGCAATGAATAGTTGGCCCCAACTTTTCAGCTTTAGTGGTTTAGTTGCCAAAACTCTCACTGGTTGACTTACCAAAGTTTCTTCTATTTTTAAGAAAAACATTCCTAATGATCCGATTATTGCCTCTCCTTTATTCTAGTTCGAGTTGCTTCACTCCTGAACTTCTCTTATTGCAACAAAAGGCACCCCTCTTTCAAAACCCCTTCAACCTCTTATATTCACTAAGTTGATGTGGATAGATACCTCTGGCTCTTGATAGTAGCAAATAAATGTCATGGCCCGAGGTACTAGAATCTAAAACGTACATAAACTGCTTGAATTGTATAGTTCATTCCCAGATGAAATCAATCTAGAGAGACAAAGAAGGTACTACTTTTGTATCGTCCTGGTTCTAAGAGTTGGGCTATAATTTATTCTTAAAAAACACAAAGGAAAAAAGGAGAGGCCAAATTGCATATGCTATAATTTCTAGTGAGTATTTGAACTCATAGTTCACAAAATTTTACCTTTTGTTTATAAATCTCCTATTGTGTGCTTAGTTCTTTCGTGGAAATTGTTGTTTTTCTAATAGTGTCGACCTATTTAATTTTCTCTTGTGCTTACTACTCTAATCTAGAATCCTCAACACTTTGAGTTAGTTTCCTTTCAGGTTTTTAACAAGTGAGATATCATGTGAACTACCTTTGGGGTGTTTGATAATTCTACAAATTGTTTGGAATTTCTGGATTTGGTTGCTTTGATTCTAAACTAAGACGGTTTAAGCGATCAATCTAAGTGCTAAACACAGAGGTATTGAGTGAATTTACATTAGTTCTATTTTATTGCACTAACCTCTTATTATGTAGAATTGCAAAAATTTCCAATCAGGGGTAGTCCCGAAGGAAGGCCTCGATATGATGTTCATGTCGTAGGCGCCGCAGCACAATCTTTTTTGAGAGGATGAACAACTTGATGGTCGATATGAAAGAAAGATTAGAAAGGCAAGAAAATTCCTTAGCCAGCCTTTGTTATCAAGAAACACCTCCACTCAATGTTAGGAGTGGTTAATAGGCAAGCTCATATTGGGGATGATATAGAGGAAGAAGACGGGAAGAAGAATTGGAGGAAGAAGAAGGAAGAATGCTCAGAGGAAGAAGAAATGGGTATAGTTGAGGAAGAAATGGTAGGTATATGCTGAGACCTCCACCTAGTGGCCCAAGATGGAGTGGATAGAGATCTAAGTAGTATAAAAATGAAGATACCACAATTTCATTTCCTCTTTTTCTCGTAATTTACGTATGCTATTCTATGTATCTTAAAAATTTTTTAAACTCATATTGAAGGTGTTGTATTGATTTACTCTTTTTTTAGTTATTAGCATATTTGTTAAAAAATGTAAAACGAGGGCTTAATTTATTCAAAAAAAAAAAAAGAAATAAAAAAGAGAGGAGAAATTCGATTTGCTAATTTCTAGTGAGTATTTGAGCTCATATAGCCTCCAAACCAAGATTTGACCCTTACAAAGCCAAAGAGACGTGGGGCTAGCAAGGACAAAGGTAATATCGACACCCCGCTTCGTAATTTTAACTTTAAGTGTTTTCTGTCTTGCACGGTCATATAGCCTCTCAATGTCCAAAAAGAAGGCAATGATCACCTTAGCTAAGGTGAGGTGGAAAACCGATAATGAAAGTGAAGAAGATGAGATGCCATCCTGCAGAGGAAGCTAGTGAAGAAGAGATAGGACCCGTACGAACGGGAGAATCACTCTATAATAAGGTGATCTTCGAGCACTCAAGTCAAGCCGAGGATGACCTTGAACTAGAAAGAGATAACATCTTTCACATAAGGTGTCGTGTGAGTAACAAAAAGTGTGTAGTGTTATCATAGATGGGAAGTTGAACCAATGTGGCTAGTACTACCTTAGTGAGAAATTAGGTTGTCTACATTCGAATACCTTAAGCCTTACAAGTCAGTGCAATGGCTAAATGATAGCTGGGGAAGTGAAGTGTCATTGAGCAAGCAAGCGTGCAGCAGTTGTTCTCCATTAGAAAGTACAAATACGTAGGTGTGATGTGTGATGTGGTACCCATGCAAGTCGAGCACATACGCTGCTAGGTAGGCCTTTGGTAATATGATCGTGAGGGTTACACATGATGGATATATAGAAATAAGTATTCATTTGTGAAGATTAAATGAAGATGGTTAGAGGAAAAGAAAAGAGTGAAAATGAAAAGGAGAGTGCGACTAAAGAAAAAGAACGACAAAAGGGAGATGGAGTGAAAATGAAAAGAATAGTGAGACTAAAGAAAAGAATGAGAAGAGAAGAGTGAAAATGAAAAAGGAGAGTTGGAGACCAAGGAAAATAATGAGTAAATAAAAGAGTGAAAGAAACAAAAAAAGAGTTAACAAAATAAAATTAGTGTCAAAGAAAGAGTGTGATAAACCATATTTTATCTTAAATTCATCTTTCCATTCATCACTTTCTTTCATTTGAATTGGGTGATATCCACTTTTCAAATCAAATTTAAAAAAAAACACGAGCCATGCAACTCATCTAACATATCAACTGAGGGGGGAATAGAGTGACGATAATTAACAATTATATTGTTGATTACTCGGAAGTCTACACACATCTTCCATGTCCCATCCTTCTTAGGGACCAAAATTACTAGAACAACTCGTGGAGACATTTGTTCCCGTCATTTACCCCTTTTCCATCAACTCACTAACATGCATTTGTAGTTCCTTCTGCCTCCTCGTGATTAATACTCTACAGATAGTCGGTTTGCAATTTTAGCACTAGGTACAAAATCAATTTGATGTTCAATCCCTCATATAAGAGATAATCCATTAGGAATTTTCACAAGAAAGACATCCTCCAATTCCTATAAGATAGAAACAATTGAACTAGGCAAAGCATCATCAAGTTGTTTAGTATTCAATAATGCCTCATTGTATAGAAGTACAATCATTGTTGATTAATGAATATTGCATTGTTTTTTAATTTCACTCGCTTTTTGCATAGACATTTGTTTTTCTCTCTTCTTTTGTCTCAAATTTTTTAATCTCTCTTTCTTTTTCTTTTCTAATTTTCCCTCAATTTATTTTTATCATTCTCTTTGCCACTAATTTTATTTTGCTCACTCTATTTTTTTCTTTCACTCTTTTCTTTACTCTCATTCTTTTCTTTAATCTCCGTGAATTATAAACAATTTGTAGAATTATCAAACACCCAAAAAGGTAGTTCGCGATATCACACTTGTTAAAGCACAAAGGAAACTTACTCAAAGTGTTTTGGCTCTTAGACTAGAATTTTAATCACAAGGGAAATCAAAAGATTAACAATATTGGAAGAATTTTTATACAAAATAAGACATAAATTATTATTAATAAGGAAAATAAAATTTCTATAGGAACAACCATAGAAATACCAAGAAACTACAGAAGATATCATATATTACAAATATGCAAGTGAAAAATGCAAAATAATTTTAGAAATATGTAATATGAAAGGAAAATTTAGAATACTTTCGTAAATCTCTAATATGTAAGTGTTATCTTGAAAAATTTTGGACACAATAGAATTTGGTATGAAAATGCAGAAAAATATGGAAAACAAAGAACAAATATTTTTAGGGTCCGGAAAATAAATTTCAACAAGAACATAACACAATGATATTTGTTTCTTTTTTATGTAATTTAAATAAACACAAGAACAAGAATAAATATAAAGGATATGAATCGAAAATTAGCACCGAAAGCTCGATACCAAATGATATGAAACAAGAGGTTGGGGGGGTGGGGGGGGGGGGGGGTGGGCGGGGGGGGGGGTGGGGGGGGGGGGGGGTGGGGGGGGGGGGGGGTGGGGGGGGGGGGGGGTGGGGGGGGGGGGGGGTGGGGGGGGGGGGGGGTGGGGGGGGGGGGGGGTGGGGGGGGGGGGGGGTGGGGGGGGGGGGGGGTGGGGGGGGGGGGGGGTGGGGGGGGGGGGGGGTGGGGGGGGGGGGGGGTGGGGGGGGGGGGGGGTGGGGGGGGGGGGGGGTGGGGGGGGGGGGGGGTGGGGGGGGGGGGGGGTGGGGGGGGGGGGGGGTGGGGGGGGGGGGGGGTGGGGGGGGGGGGGGGTGGGGGGGGGGGGGGGTGGGGGGGGGGGGGGGTGGGGGGGGGGGGGGGTGGGGGGGGGGGGGGGTGGGGGGGGGGGGGGGTGGGGGGGGGGGGGGGTGGGGGGGGGGGGGGGTGGGGGGGGGGGGGGGTGGGGGGGGGGGGGGGTGGGGGGGGGGGGGGGTGGGGGGGGGGGAACGGTGACAACATCAAAACAAATTGACTCCACAAAGAATGATTGGATCGTAGGTCGGGCTGCTCAAATCATATGACGGGTGATAAACGAAGTTGGAAAGCATGTATGCGAGTACGAGGGATGTCGTGTAGTGGTGACTTGATTGATAACTCGAGGTTACGATGGACGACATCGGTAAGAGGACTAGTTAAAGCCTCGATATAGTACTAACCAAATACCAACGAAGATGTTGTATCATGTCCCGAGGAATGAAGAAAAATTTGCTATGTGTGGCTCGATTAACATCGTCGAGGCCATTATGTCTTCATTTCGGTCCCAAGATGTGAAGGTGTATCGTGATCTCAAAATCCTAGCATAAAGCACCCGACAATGGAGGGAGCAACGATTGGAATCATTCTATGTAATGTCGGTAGAATACGCAACGTATGTAGAAAAAGACAAAAAAAATGAGACAATGGATCTATGGTATATGCGGTTAGGTCCACGTTAGCTTCTCATTTCCAAGCTAAGTATGATGGTGAAGAAGTTGATGCTTAAAGGGCTTCCTCGACTAGACGTGCGTACGAGACACGGTGCATACGAAATTCTGTGCCAATATAGGTAAAGCTCACTTCAATTTCCATATGAGGAATCGAAGTTTAAAGCGAGAAATAACAATTGGAGTTTGTTCAGCTACCGATGTATTCGATCCTGTTAAGCAACCATCAGTGATTGGCGGTATACTATATATGGTGACATTCATTGGCTTGACTTCTCGAGGTATGTGTGGGTTTTCTTTATGAAAGAAAATCGAAGCGTATTCTCAAAAGTTTAAAAAGTTTAGAGAGTCCATGAAGGAGAAGTTGGAAAAGAAGATATGTTGCTTGCTGTATTAACAATGGCATCGGAGAATATAACTTCAATAGAGTTACTCTCAATACCTAAGGGAATGTCGAGATACGTACATCAATACACTTGTGCCAACATACCACAAATAAAATGGTGTAGCGAGAGAGAAAGAACCGACATGTCTTGCCGGGGATTTTTCGAGAATGTACTGCTACATAGAAAAGAATGTATTTGGGAGATTTTGAAATTTTGAAGCGATGAGAATTTGCGGCCTTTGTGACAGTCAGCCAGATAGACATTTCCTATTGACCAAGGTTAGAATTTGTTTCACCCTTTGAGAAACTTATGGAGCATGAAACCTACTGGAGTTATCTACTTTCGAGTATATTGGCTATGTGTGTTATGTATTTGTTCCCCGATCATTGCTATGGAGACAAGATTTGACAAGAAAACATTAGATGTATGCTTTGTGGGATACGACAACTAAAAGAAAAGGAGTGGAGGCTTGTTGTGATCCAACGAGTGGAAGATGCTACACATCACGAGATGTGGTGTTCGATGAAGAATCTTCTTGGTGGTCATCGAGAGAAGGAAACATTGCCCAGGACTTCAGAGAATTTGGAGATGAGGCTGACGAAAAGATGGGGAGCATACTATTCAATTCCAACCAAGTTTAAGATGAATCAGGAGAGATCTAGACAATGATGGTCTTGGGAACAAAGAGTAACTTAGAATCCTTGGCAAAGTCGTATATCAACAACTAAATGAAGAAGGTGGGCCTGGTGAAATAGAAGAATCGACTCCTGATCTTGCTTTCTGTGAGCCAGGTGTGAGAACACGAGGCCGATCCCAAATATGCCAATGCGGCCATAATTGAAGAAGCAATAGAGAGCACGAGACGTTTGAAGAAGCATCGTAAAGATCGAGTAGATGATAGCTATGAGAGAAGAGATCGATGTGCTTAAGCAAAATTAAACTTAGGATGCGGTGGGAAAGCTAAGAGATGTGAAACCCAGCTATCACTGTAGTGGAGTCTACAAGATAAAATTCCGTCCGTATGGGTCAATCGAGCGGTACAAGGCATGATTGGTAGCTCGTGGTTTCTCTCAACGGTATGGAGTAGACTATGATGAAACGTTTAGTCTAGTGGCAAAACTTACAATGAGTCCCACTTGCACTTGTAGTAAACAAAGATTGGAAGTTGTGGAAGATAGATGTGAAGAATGCTTTTCTTCATCGAGAAGGATCGGGAGATCTCGTGATCTAGCCAATGGGTTTTCATATCCAAGATCATCCTGAATATGTGTGTAAGCTACGGAAAGCACTCTAACGGATTGAAAACAAGCACCAGGGCATGGTATGGTAAGATTGTTGAATTTCTAACACAAAGTGATTATTCGGTAACACTGTGATTCCGAGCTTGTTTGTTAAAGCCAATGAAGGAAAGCTAGCTATTGTGCTAGTGTATGTGGATGACTTAATCATAGCGGTGATAATGAGGTATAAATTCTTCGAAGAAAGGAGAATTTATCAGTCCATTTCCCGGATAGAAAGAACTTGGCGGCTCGAAGCACTTCCTTGGCTTAGAGGTTGATCACACACGAAGGAATATTTCTTTGTCGGCCAAAAATATTCCAAAGATTTGATAAAGTGGTTCGGAATGCTTGAATGCAAACCAATTTCGGCCGATGGAGCCAAATGCCAGCATGTGTGCCGTGAAGGAAAAAGATTTGGAAGATCACGAAAAATGTATCAAAATTGGTAGGTAGTCTGATCTACTTAACCTTAACTCGAAGCACGAAATTTCTTATACGAGTTAGTGTGATGAGTCGGTACATGCAAAATCCAAAAAGCCTCGTTTGGATGTAGTTCGACAAATCTTGAGATATGTAATAGTACAATTGACTATGGTCTTTTGTACAAGAAATGTGGAAGCTGCAAGTTAGTTAGTTCTTTGTGATGTAGACTATGCGAGGAGATCGTGACGGAGATCAACAAATTGGATATGTGTTTAAAAAGTGGGTTCAGGAACAATTTCTTGGTGTAGCAATAGACAACCAACATTATCATTATCAACCACTTGAAGTTGAGTATCGGCAGCAATGGCGGCTTATTTCGAAGTGTACATGGTTAATCTGACTAATGAATAATCTACATCAACAAGTAGATTATGCAATAACGTTGTACTATGACAATCAATTGGCAATTTGTTTGAGAGAATCAGATCTTTCATGCAAGAACTAAGCATGTTGAAGTACACTATCACTTTATCGAGAAAAGGTTCTACAAGAAGAAATTGACACGGTAAAAATAGTGAGAGTTGGTGTTGGTGTTGAGGGGGAGTGTTGAAAATCAACACCAACATAATAATTAAAGATGTATAGAAATAAATGAAGTGGTTGAAGAAGTAGTTGAAGAAGTAGAGAAATAAATGAAGGGGATGAAGGATGTAGAAAAAAAGGAAGTCGTTGAAGGTTGTAGAAATAACTAAAGTGGTTGAAGGTTGTAGAAAAGAGAAGTGTGTTGATAAGATTTGTGTGGTAGGATTATTTCTTAGTTTTATATTCAATTTATGAGTTATCTTTTGAAAGGTGTTATAGATGTCTGATAGTTTGTTTTGCTTACTTATTTAGATTCAATATTAATAAATTTAGAGTTGTGTATTCTAAATTTTACTCAACATTAGTTTCATTTCTTTTACCTTAGTTCCAACTTGTTTAATATTAATTATTTTGTTTAATCTAATCAATTTCATATTTGGTTATTTCTTTTGCACCTGTGACCTTTTCATTCTAATAATTTGTCCCGTGAAGATTTCGTTGTCTAAAGGTTCTTTTTTGTCTGTAAATATAGTGGTGCATTGTTTCTTTCCACTTGCTACGTATATTGTATTTTTTTACTTTACATTTCTTAATGAATTCTTTTGTGTTTCTTTAACTTCTATCTTGTTTTATATATCAGTAAGCATTCGTTCTTATCCTATGTTATTTAACCATGTATTAATTACTCTTAAGTAATCTGTCTAAATAAGTAATTCCAATATTTTGATTAATTTGATTCTGTTTTTCTTAAATTTTGATTAATTCTTAGTTACTTAATAAGTTTTATGGAACTTAATTGCAATTACTTGATTGAATAAATAAGAACAATTTTGAATTTGATCTTAATTTAACTTTTAATTTAACATTAGCATAATTTAATGTTTGTTTAATTTTTCATTTGTTATGATAATTTTTCATTAAAATTTTGAATGAATTTCAATTATTGTTATTTAATAGATTAAATTCTCTCCGCTGATTAATGTGGATTTTGGCGTTAACAAATTGAAAATTTGGCAGAAAAATTTATTTTCTAAAAGAATTTATATTTTACTAATCATGGTTTCGTAATTGACGGAATATTATAATTTCATAATTTGGTGACATAATAGAATTTTTTATTTGATAAATTTATTTGATTTTAAATTCTGAAATAAGTAAATTTTGAATAAGTAGAAGTAAGTAAATGATATATTTATTAAAAAAAAAACTTAAGAAATATTAAATTTGTATTAGCTAGTTTTGTAGTTTTACAAAATTAATTATACGAAATTCATTATTTTATAAATAATTATTGAATTATGAATTATAACTATGTTCTAGAAAAATTAAATTTTTGTTGTTGAGAAAAATAATTTTTAAGTTAAATAAATTAACTTAAATTCTCAAATTTATTATTGTATTTAGAAATTAAATTTTCCTTATTGAGAAAAATATTTTTGAGATGAGAACGAATATAATGGATGATATTGCCATATGGTAGTCATTTTTCTATATGAATTTGGTTAAGGCTAATTTGAAATAGAGATAAATCAACAATAGTACTATTAAGCACGTATGCTCAAATAATGAGTTATTCACATCCTTCAAACCATTCAAGAATTGTAAGAATTTATGAATAATAAACTTTATAACCTCTATGATTGAGAATAGGAAAAGTGATAATAAAGATGACCTCTATAAAATAGATTACTCTAAATAATGTATTATTGTATGTGTTAGAGACTCGAAAGAACCTTGATAGGTTCCTTGTTTGAAAAGCATGGATTATAGATGAATGTTGAGTCTAGTAAGTTTATATTGACCAAAAATGAAATGTTTGTAATAAAAGACTATGTAATTGAGGGACTAATCAAGCTCATTATAATGAGCTTTAGCCGGAGATTATTTATTTAATTAATCCATCTACTTATATGATTGTCTTCAAAATGTGGCATGGATGGTGAATGTCACTTGTTCACGTTAACTAATATAGATTACAAATTGATTCCAAACATACGTGTGAAACTTGTGTATATGTATAAAAAAAATGAATAGGTCATCTTTTCTATCAATTGAAGGGAATATTAAACCTTTTGATTTTAATCCATAGTGATCTATGAGATTTAAAATTTGGTTGAACAAGGGGTGAAAATAACTATTTATTACTTCTATCGATGATAACACAAAATATTATTATGTTTATTTGCATAAAAGAAAAGATAAAGCTATAGAGAAATTTATTTTTTTATAAAGTTGAAATCTAAGAATCAATTCAATAAGAAAATGAAGGCACTATGAAGTGATCATGGTGGTAAGTATGAATCACAATTTTGTGAATTATATGTATAATACAAAATTACACATGAAACCCTGACTTTGTTATTGAACGAAAAAGGTCACATCTTGATATAAATGATGAATACAATACTATTGAGTTTTGGGTTACATAAGAACTTATGACAGAATTCATTTGTTGGCTAACTATCTTTTAAATAAGGTATCCCATAAGAAAGCACAAAGATATTGTTTGAGTTATTTAAAGGAATGATATTCCTACGAATACTTACAAGTATATTTGTATCTACACCTAAGAAAGTGAAGACATGTTTGGAAATAATAGATTGCATTCTATTGGATATGCACATCATATCATTATTTATCAATTTTTGGTACATGTGTCAAAAATCACACAAGAACTTGATAATGTAATAAAGAAATTATTTGGTCTTTGAACATGAATTTTCCTGTATGTCTTAAGAGGAATGAAGTTCATCTAAATGAACTTATAAAACTATGAGTGAAGATAATCAAGATCAAGATAGTTATGTTAAGAAAAATGAATATGATCATATCATCTTGAGTTTTTCGTAGATGACATGCTAATTGTGTTTAGTAGTGATCAAATGATCATTTTTACTAAGAATATGTTGAATTCAAGGTTTGACATGAAATATATGAAATCCACTAATATAATTCTAGGAATTAAGATATCAAAGATATCTGGAGCTCTCATTCTAAGATAATGTCTTTATATTAACTTGAAATATTCAACAAAGTTAATTCTAGAATTATCAAAATATATGTAGATGTTGATCTATACTTATCAAAGAATAGAGGTGATGAGAGTGTGTCTCAATTGGAATATTCAAAAGTGGTAGGAAGTCTTATGTACTTATTGACTTGTACAAGACCTAACATAGCTTACATAGTAAGTAAATCAATTAGATACACCAACAACTTAGGATCTGAGTACAGGAAAGATATTACTAGACTATTAGATACTTTAGATATATTTGTTACTGTAGAATGCACTACCAAAGATATCCATTAGTATTAAGGATACAATGATTGTAACTTGATATTTGATATGAAAGTCTTAAAGTCTACTAGTGGATACGTGTTCACATTAGGTGGGGCAATTGCTTCACAGAAGTCTTCTAAACAGACTTACATAGCTAGATCCACGATGGAATCGAAGATCATCGCTTTGGATAAATATAGTAAAGAAGTTGAAATGATATATAATTTCTTAGAGGATATTATAAAATGGACAAAATTTGTGCCTGCAGTTTGCATCCATTATGATGACCAATTTGCAATTGGCATGGCACAAAGCAATATGTATAGTAATAATTCTTAACATATACATCGTAGATAGAATAACATTAGACAACTACTATCAACTGAGATTATCTCTATTAACTATGTGTATTCAAAAGATAGCATTGCGAATCCATTAATCAAAGGGTTAAATTGAGAGCTAGTAGATAAGTTATCAAAAAGAATGAGATTGAAACCCATAGGGGAATAAGGATTTACATAGAAAATTCAACCTAGTTGATTGGAGATCACAAGATCTAGATTCAAAGAGACAAGACAACCTAGTTGTAAAGACTTAGTGAGATGATTACGGGGGTTTACATTAAATTCCATTCCTATGATGAAAATAGTAATACCCATACAATATAGGTTAAGCTAAGGATTTTAATGACTCTTTTATTACTTAGCGGAGTACTACAAGTTACTCTTTGCATATTACTCTTATAGATAAAAGATCATATATGTGGGAGAAAAGAATGGCCACTTTGAAAGAGAATTTTGTATGGATCAATTTTTTAAAAACTCTCATAGAACCATGTGTATGTTCATGGTCAAAGCAAACATAATAACGAAAATTGAATTATCTCAAAAAAAAACTCCTATATAAAGTATGTCATCGCTTACTTAATAACATAATAGTTCAAAAACATCATATCTACTGGTCAACCAGTAAGGCTAATATACTCTCACAAGTGAAGGTTCAAAGTGTAACATTTATTCTATGTAGGTTTCAATTAGTTGAACTCTACCGTCTTGTCAAAACTGATTTGATTTGTTCCTTTTGAAAATTTCATCAATTTTTATTCATGTACGGATTATTATAAAATAGGTATATGTAACCATAGTGATTTCATTCACAAGAGCATGATTTTAAGTGTGATCTACTCAGTGTAAGTGAAACTCAAAATAATATTGGGATAAATAAGAAACTTAGTCTCAAAGATTTACCATTGAGTTGGAAAAATTGTTGTTAGTAACTCGTCCAACATTGGAAAGTCAACTGCTCCTTGAAATGTATTGTCACTTGTTTTATTTTTTCTGCTTATATTTTTATATATTACATAAACGTTTCACTCCTCATTGTATCAACATTTTTGACAAAGAAATTCTTTAATTACAAGGAAGGGAAAACGTTTGTTTTGGATAGAGCAACAGTTTCCATGAATTGATATATGATTGACTCCTTAGCTTAGTGAAGTATGACAGAGAAAACTTGAATTTGTAGAGTTAAGTTCTACTTGGTAGAGTTTAGATACTTAAAAATTCGTCAAAATCGCTTGCAATTATGTATATTTGTGACTTATTTGATCTTTTTTTTTAAATAATTTTTTAATGTCTCAAAAATAAATGATGAGATAAAAAATTATCTTAAGGACACCGCATGATACACGAGACTCGATTATTTTTTTACTCAATTTATATTTAGATCATTTAAATTTTATCAGTACAATTTATATATATTTATATTTATATAACTTTGATTTAAAATGATATAATATTTATTATTAATTTACTTGTTCATATTATTTTTTTATATATTGATACATATGAGATATTGTATTGTTAAAACTGGACAAAGACAACCAAATACACCAGTAATTATGGGACACAAAACACAAAGAAGGCCATTTCCATAGATTAACAATTACAAAAAGAGTAGCCAGGACTCAACTGCACCCTTAATGGGCATGGAGTAGCATTCCTAGTTTCCCAGTCAAGCTCTTGATATACTCCTTCCTCGCTGGGTGATCCTCTTGTGGTCTATTATATGCTGTCCATACAGGATCTCCCTTAAACAACCTCATCAACTGTATTAAAACAGCACAACATATCAAATACCACTTACAAACTCTTTTCAAATTCAGACATGCATGTATCAAATTAATGCAAACTATTAAAGCTCAGTGAGGTGCAATACAGAAAAATATGCATCAACACTATTTTACATTAGTCTATGTTGGGTAAAGTCCCTCCCAATTTGGAGGACTAACTAAAAGTAAAACAAATGAGGGGAACCAAAAAAAAGCTGTTTTCAAATAAGAAAATTAAAAATTTAATTTGGAAAAGAAGTTGAATGTGATTGGAAGTCTAATTAAGATGTTGAAGGGGACGGCAGCAATACGTATGGGCATATTTATTAGATATTAGTAAAGAGCAGAGTAGCGCCGCACAAATTAAAATGAAGGAAGCCATATTAGCCCTATATTCATTTTGAAAATATAATATAGTTATTTTTAGTAACACTTTATTCGTATTATTTTGAAAAAATATCATACAAAGACAAAGACAAAATTGTATTTATAGACCATTTAAAGTGAAATTCCATACGTATTCATGACTTTTTTTAAAAGTATAAGTCTCATTTTACCTACCCATTTCTTGGTGAGAGAGAAAAAAAATAGAAATTAATCTAGTCATTTTTAGCTATTAAAAGCTTCAGTTCCATTTATTTTTATTCATTTTCTCTTCGATTTTTTTCCTTCTTTATTCTATTTTTCTTATGTTACTCTACTTTTATAGTTGTTCTTGAGATACAAAAGTATGATCAAAATAAATATCTTAAAATTTGAATTAATTGTAGTGTTTGAAATAACTTATCTAGTTTTGAACACTATAATTAATAAAAAGTTTAGGATATTCAATTTAATCATTTTTTTATACAACAAGAGCAACCATATATATAATTTGAAGAACAATACAAGAAAAGTAAAATAAATACATAAAAACAATGGAAGAAAAAATAAATAAAAACTAATAGGTTGAAGGTTTTAACAACCAAAAATTGAGAAAATAAGTCCCTATTTTTTTCCAAGGAGAGACATACGTAAAATAACTCCATATATCTCTTAAAAATAGTCATGTTCATACCTTGTAACTTTAAATGGTCTATAAATATGGTTTTATCTTTCTATATATGGTCAAATTTTCAAACAATATGGCTAAATTTTACCAAAAATAAGTACAAGACTTAAATGTAATTTTTGCAATATCTATGATTCATGTTATTGTTCTCTAAAATTGAGAGGTGGGTGGAGCTCTGCTAGAAATGAACATTTTATTCGTAGATAACTGAAATCATAATTATCTATAAAAATCAAAAAGTTCTTTCCCAAAATTAACCTCATGTTTGGTTGATTGGTATGAAATGAAATCAGAATTGATTTTTTTCAATTTTATGTTTAGTTGAGCTGAAAAATAGGAATATAATAGAATCGATTTTTAAAATAGAAGAAATCATAATTTCTTGCTCTCCCTTAAGTAATAATGATTTCATTCACATCTCAATTTGTTTTTTCAATTTTACCCCAACCCCAAATATAACCCAAAACCCAAAACCCCAAATCTTAAATCCTAAATCCCGAATCCTATATCCCAAAACCCTAAATCCTATTTAGAAAAATAACCTACAAATATAATCCTAAACCCTAAACCTTAAAACCCAAATCCTAACACCATATTTACAAAAATCATAATTTTAATCCTAAACCTTAACCCATAACACTAAACCCTAATCCCTAAACCCTAAACCCCAAATCCCAGATCCCAAATTCCTAAATCCTATTTAGAAAAGTAATAATTTTAACCCTAAACCTTAACCCACAAATATAACCATAAACACAAAATCCCAAATCCCAAAACCTTAAATTCTAATTAGAAAAACAATAATTTTAACCATAAACCTTAACCGACAAATATAACCCTAAACCCTAAATCCCAAATTCCAAAATCCTAAACCCTATTTTGAAAAGTAATAATTTTAACCCTAGACCTTAACCCAAAAATATAACCCTAAACCCTATAAAAAAATGATTCTAATCCTAAACCTTAACTCATAAATATAACCCTAAACCCCAAATCCAAAATCCCTTAACCCCAAATCCCAAAACCCTAAACCCCAAATCCAAAATCCCTTAATCCCAAATCTCAAATCTCAAATACCAAAACCCAAAACCCTATTTAGAAAAATAATAATTTTAAAAATACATTTTATTTTTAAGAAAATCCCTTAACCCCAAATCACCATCTAAATGTAACTAATATAGTTAATTTCAAGAAAATCCATCCAATTTTATAAATATTCACTATCACAGTGAGTCAATGGTGACAATAAGTCAAGATGCTTCCATTCATAAAAGTGTGTATCCTTTGGGGCCTATTCCCAAGTCTCAACTTAACATCTTATAAGCATCTTCAAATAGATGTTTCTAAGCAAAGGGGAAAAACTATAATGCAAAAGGTGAACTCACAATAGACACTTTTCATCCTTTTTCCAAAATTAATTTTACATATAAAATATTTCCAACAATTCCCTAATTAAACTTTTAAAAATACTTTTCATTGAACAACCAACCAAATACAAGATTGTGCATAAGGAGAAGATGTCTATCGACTTGACCATTGCATAGTGAAGATGCTTTAAAATATATTAGAGTAACTCATAGCTTTTAACCCTATCTCTAACAACATCACACAAAAAACCTTTCCAAGGAGTAGTTCTAAAAACCTATGCTTTACGGCCATGCACATCTATCTCAGTATAATTAATGCTCTAGTAAATTTTGTTGAAAATTTCATAGGAAGTAGCTATACTTCCACATTCACATAGGTGAGTCCATTAAGAGTACTCATGTAGTTATGTATTCCACTCCATATAGAGTATAAAACTCATTAGGAGTTAATGATTAACTCATCCTTCTATCACTTCAGGATTTCATGCTTTTAATAATATGGAATAGAACTTATAATAGCATGATTCATCACATATCACTTCGTGACTTGTTATTACTCATTGAACCTATTTATTGGAATATCTAGTCCATAAGTTGGGTTATCATCATGAGTGACTCATCACTCTAAAAGCTTTAGTCCTATTCCTTTTTATGGTTTGAAAACCTTTTCTCTAGCTAGTCCTTTTTATCAAAAGATCAGCCAAGTTATCATTAGTACATACATGATCCATTCTTGCATCTCGTATATAGATAAATTTTCTAATAGTAATATACTTACGACACATTTGTCATCTCTTGCAGATCTTTTCTCTAACTAGCCCTTTTTGTAAAACGATCAGCCAAGTTATCATTAGTACATACATGATCCATTCTTGCATCTCGTATTTAGATAAATTTTCTAATAGTAATATGCTTACGACACATCTGTCATCTCTTGTAATTCTAGTAATGGTTTTGAATCTTCAAAATAGTCGCAATACTATCGCAGAGGATCAAAATAGTTGGAATCAATATTTCCCATAATGGGATATCATCTAATAAGCTTTCTAACTAGCATACTTCCTCATTAGCAATAGCTAGTACTATCATCTCAGACTCCATCGTAGATTGAGCAAAAATAGTATGTTACTTAGACTATTATGAAAAATCTCTACTAACTATGCTAAATATATAATCGCTAGTTTCCTTGGAGTCTTTTAAAAGGGTGTTCCTATTAGCATGATTGTATCCTTCTAGAACAGCGAGAAACTTATGATAATATTATCCAAAGTTCATAGTTCTCTTTGGGTACCTCATGACCTTTTGTATCACATGCCAATGCTAATTACTTGGTCTATTAGTAAACATATATAGTAATTCCACAACATAAGCCATATTGAGCCAAATGCAATCTGTAGCATAACGTAGGCTACCAATTATGCTCGTATACTCAAATTTTCTACATCGTCTCTAGTACTCTTGAGCAATTTTGCACTAGGATCATAAAAAGCACATGCAGTTTTGCAGTTATAATAATTATATTTCTTTATGATCTTCTTAATGTAATGAGATTGATCTAGAAAGACTCCCTTTTCAAACATAGCAATCCTTATCCCAAGAATCACATTCACTTCTCCGAGATCTTTCATATCAAAATTAGCATATCTTGACATTATTCAAAACATGAATAATAGTACCAAAAATAAGCAAATCATCCACATAAAGACATATAATCGTGCAAATATCATTTTCAAATTTATAATAAATGCATTTATCACTTTTATTCACTTTGAAACCATATGAGACAATAAGATTATCAAATTTTTCATGCCATTGCTTAGGTACCTGTTTCAAACCACAGAGATATTTATTTAATTTACAAATTTTATTTTCTTGACTAGGGACAACAACTCTTCAATTTTTTTCATGTAAATCTCTTCTTCTAAATCACCATTTAAAAAAGCAATTTTAACATGCATTTGATGCACAACATGAACATGAATAGAAACAAGACAAAATAGCATACATATGGAAGTTATTCTACTGACACGTAAAAAAAAGTATCAAAGAAATCTACGTTTTCTCCTTTTCTATATCCTTTGGCTACAAGATGAGCCATGTATTTATCAATTGTACTATTGGATTTCAATTTCTTTTTAAGTATCCATTTATAGCCTATTTCCTTGCATCCTAGAATTATCAACTAAATTCCATGTTCTATTAGACTCAAGATAGTCCATTTCATCATTAAAAGTTTCTTTCCAAAAGTTGGTATCTAAAGAAGACAATGCTTCTTGAAGAATTTGAGGATCTTCCTCTAAGATAAAAGCATAATAGTCGGATCCATGATCCAAAATGGTTCAAACTTGTTTACTCTTCCTAAGATCCAGATTTGATTTCCCATTTGTTCATTAGTTCTAATCATAAGAAAATTATTAGAAATTAAGCCCCGCTATTCTTTAATTCAAACAATAACATATGTTTAAAAAATTAGCATCATTTGATTCAATAACAATATGATCATTCAAGTCAAAGAATCTATAGGTTTTACTATTCATATCATGTCCAATAAACGCACATTCATTGGCTCGAGTAGCAAGTTTATTTACTTTAAGATCAAGAATACGAACATAAACTGAATAACCCAAAGTTATAAAATAAGACAAATTAGGTTTCTTATTTTTCAAAGCTTTCAAAGAAGAAATTTTATTTTTAGTGTTTGGAACTCTATTAAGCACAAAACAAATAGTTAATAAAATTTCTCTCCACCAATGACATGCACCACCAGAGTTAAGTAAGATAGAAACAACTAATTCAGTAAATGTTCTACTTTTTTTCAACTTTTCCAATCATTTCAAGAGAATAAGTTACAGTTTTTTCATGAATGATTCCATGGGTTTTGTAAAAATCATTGAACATACTGAAATCATATTCAATGCATATATCACTATGAAATCTCTTTATTTTATCTATTAAATTAATTTTTAATTTTAATCAAGAATATTTTAACTTGTCAAATGCTTCATTTTTATTTTCATGAGATACACACTAGTATAATTAGAATAGTAATCAATGAAAGTATAAAATAGTGTGTTCCATATCTAGTCAAAATACCATCAAGTTCACAAATATTTCAATAAATTAAATCAAGCGATTCAGATGCTCTAAAGACTAATTTATGTGAGGTTTTGATAATCTTTACTTGATTACAAAAGTCACATTTTTCAAAATCATTTAAAGATAATTTAGGAATGAGTCTTAAACTAATCATATTTTTAATTATGCATTTATTAATGTGACAAAATCTAGCATGTTAAATATTGAAAGAACAGAATTGGTAAGTAGAAGGAGAAACTTTATTCAACATAACTGTCAATTTAAACATATCATCAATAGAATAATTTTTTGCAACAAAAATATTATTCTTAATAATTGTATACAAATAAGCCCTAATTATTTGAGTAAAACTAGCCTTGTTGAGAAAATAACCCAAAACTAAGTTCTTCCTCATCTCAGGAGTATGTACAACATCCTTTAGGACAACAATCTTTCTAGAAGTAAACTTTAATTCCACCTTACTAGTGATAACAACTATAGTGGAGTAGGAACCACCCAACAACACTTTCTTGTCCTCAACCTCATAATAGAACTTGAACAAATCATGGTCATAGCAAACATGATGAGTAGATCTAGTGTCTACCCACCACCAATCTCATCCAGCAACAAAATTGATTTTAGTTATCATAGTAATAAGTTGCTCTTCGATGAAGTTTTCCTATAGAGTAAGACGAGGCCTATTCCGATAATTCTAAACCATTTGACTAACCCCGTTACAATTATCACATTAACGTGTCATTTCTTAAAGGGGTCAAGTCCATTGGGGAGCATTCCTATTGCAATTTTGGTTGTCATGGTTATGATGGGTATTGCAATTCTAATACTTTATGTTTCTCCCTTTAGATTTCAAAATGATAGAGGTGGATTTCTTATTAACATTATTGTTGCAAACAATAAGTACTTCATCTTTTTTATCTTGTTTTTGGGATTCCTCCTTAATATGAAGACGAGTGATAAGACTTTCTAACGAGAACTCCTTATCTTTATGCCTAAGAAATTTTTTAAAGTCTTTTCAAAAAAGTGGTAATTTATCAATTAAAACAATAACTTGAAATTTCTCATCTAAAGACAAACTTTGGATATTATTTCATATGCCACTTTTTGTAGGTCATGTGACTAAACTACACAAATTTTTCGTCAATCATTTGGTATTTCAAATGTTGATTGATCACATACTTCTTGGCTCCAACTTCCTCAGCATCATATTTCTTTTAAAGTGCATCTTAGATTTCCTTAAAGATTTTTCAAAATTATAATAATCATACAGGTTATTAGACAAACCATTTAGAATGAAATTCTTACATAAGAAATCATCTGCTACCCAGTTCAAGTTTTACGCTATTACAAACATAAGCGACTTTTTTCATAGTAAGGAGAAATAATACTTTTTGTCTCCATCTTTTAAAATGGAGTCTTACAAATAAAAAAAATTACTCAGATCAATAATCATTACTTCAACTAACATGGAAGATGAAATAATGTCTTAAAATTGTTGCTATAGAATGGTAAAAAAGGAATGAAGTTACCAAAATTAACTTCATTTGAGTTGCATATTAGGTCACACTCTTTAGGATGTTTCAAGGCTCTTCCTAAATCTACCCAAGATATGCAAGCAATATATAGTCCCGTTGTCCTTAGGATAAAATCGATGGAGAACCTTCTTTGTCTCGGACCTCTACTATACTATAGAAGACTAAAATACTACACCTACTAATATTATCTTGCTCAGAATTAAAAAATAAAAACCGAAGCTAAACAGAGTTTGTGTAGAGAAAAAATCAAAGAGAGATATGTGTCGTTAAAATGCGAGAGGTCACTACTTCTATTTATTAGAAAACTGCAATTGTGGAAGAGGGATAACGGTTGTAAAATAAATTTTTGATAGTAGAGGGAATAATGGGTAGAGAAAGACTTGGTCTAACAAAATAAATCTTCTTTGATTGTTTCAATTCAATTTTGAATTAAAAAATAATTAAATAACAGATGTTTTAAAATATATAAAAGTGTATGCTACCTTATCACACTACTCTCGGCTCAGTCGGTCAACCTTGGTAGCACGCATGTAAGAAGTAGACCAACAATTACCTATCTCTTTACCCTCTAAAAAAGTCATTACTTCTAGTAGCTTGAAACCCAATCCAAAATCTCAACTTAACAACTTATAAAAACATCTAAAGAGATGTTTCTAAGCAACGTGAGACAACCATAATGGAGAGGGTAAACTCACAGTAGACATTTTTTATCCTTTGTTCAAAATTCTTATATATAGAATATTTCCAACTAAACCAACTTAGAATTTTTATTCCCAAGCTATTATATTTTAACATATAAGTCTTAATTTATAAGTTTGTGTACTATAGTGTGACTAATGTGTTACACTTAGGTCTTAGAACTTGTTAAGTTTGTAGACTAGGTATAATATAAAAGACTTAAAAGTAACACTCAATAACTTTTGGCACCAAATTGTTAAGATTTGAGTATGACAACCTTTGTCTAAAGAAGTAGAAAGTTTAGAAACCTTAGAAGTTATTCACCTTAAAAATAAAATGCACATCTACAAAAGAGTATATTCTAATGTCAAAAGAGTGTATGCAATCTGATACTAAACACTCAAAAGTGTGATTATATACTGATAATAGAAAAATTATATATTACTTTAGGAGTAAATAAAATGGTACTCCTTACTAATATTATTCGTTATTGATCTAGAAAAGTAGTGGGTTATTGTTCTTTTCAAAAAAATATTATTGTGCTTTTCTTTCTCCCCACTGGCTGGAGCACCACATCACCAATAGTCGAAGACTGATGTATAATTTTTCCTCGATAACACCCAAACATTTAAGCAAAACAAACACACAAAAGTAGCTCATGTAACATAGTCATAACATGTGCAGTTTTAATGATATACCTTCACAAAATTGTTGGTGTCTAAGGTGAAGCGATGATAAAAGTTCTTCAACTTCTCCTCAAAATTGTCCAACTTTTCAGGGCATATATCTAGTAAATCCTACAAAATGTAAACAACGTGAATCAAAGTTGCTCAGATAAAGTCTTGTTTGATTCCAAACTAAACAAGGCATAAGTATTAAAATTATACTATTTGTGTTAAAGTTGCATTTTTATTGAAAGGTATAGGACTCCTAGTGTCCTTCAGCCTATTAAGGAATGTATACATACCATGTAATTGTAGCCCCTGGTTTCTCTAATTTTGCGCGGTTCTGCATCATTCTCGCAGTTCTTTGGGTTCAGTTTCCAGTAAAGCACTCCCAAATCTGCAACACATCAAATTACACAATTCATTTATGTTCAACATGTATAACCGAACAAAATGATCCACAAGCAAATAGTTAGAGGCTAGAACAGTGTGTTATATGAGTCTAAGTAGAGTTCGATTTGGGTTAGCTTTTCGAGATAAAATCGTCCCAATACTTGAGGACTCTACAAACTCTATATGATATCAAAGCGATGTTTGGATTCTAGATTTGTTGTCAACAACAACAGACTCCCTTGTGTGTCACACATTTATTGTTATGACTCTAACCATGAATTTAATCACATAATGAATTAACCTTTTGAATTGAGCAATATTTATAACAATAAAATATTGGAAGCGAAGTTGATGACATAACGAAGAATTGGAAGGAATATGTAGAAATATAAAAATAATAATAATTTTCTATATATAATGTAGACAAGAAGAGTAGAAGTTTTGGATTCAATGCTCGATCCAAATGAGATATCTTTAAGACAAATTTTAATACCCTTTCCATAACAATTGTGAGTGTAAATATGGTTGTAGCTAATAGTCCCTTATATAGGGTCCTACCCAAATTTTTGTTCCAATCTTAATACATTATGAACTTCATGATGAAATTAAAAACTAGAATGTAAGAGATATTAAGTATCAGAATAATGGAAGGATGGATCAATGTCTTATGAAATTGGTGTTGAACATTAACTCCTTTCTGTTGGGAAATAACAAAAATTCCTGATAAGATAGATTTATGAGAAAGCAAGAATAGAAAAATAACACACAAATTTGATAACGGAGTTCGGCCAATCTTGCTTACGTCTCCGGACCTATTGCACATCTTTTTACTGAAAGGGGAGAAATTATACAAGGTGTTTACAACACTCACAACTCACAACCCAATTACACACAAGAAAATTACTCTCAATTTTCTCTCACAAAAGCTTTTCTCTCTAAGCTTTTCTCTCAATTGGAATGAACACTTTGGATGATTAATTCATTACAATTACACATCTATTTATAGTAAAATTCACTCCTTGAATTACTCCTTAAATTAATGGTTCCTTAAATTGCTCCTTGAATTAAGCTCATTGTTTTGCTCCATGTTTTGCTCCTTGTTCTGCTCCATGTTTTACTCCATGTTTTGCTACATGTTTTGCTCTTTAATTTGCTCCTTAAATTAAGGAGCTTTATAACAATCTCCAACAATCTCTAACAATCTCCCACTTGAAGACTGATTTCAATATGTCTTCACACCTTGATCAATGCAGTAGCTTTTCTAGTCTTTGTTACTCTAGCAGACCAACTGAATTTGAGAACAACTTCAGTTTGTCAATAGTCTTCACATTTGTTTGAGAACATATCTGCTGGATTTTTTCTTCCTTGAATCTTCTCCAGTATTAACACATCATCTTCCAATAGAGATCTGATGAAGTGATAACGAAGTCCAATATGCTTTGTTCTAGAATGAAATGATGAAATCTTCGCCAAGTGTAGTGCACTTTGACTATCACTATGCAGAACATTCTTCTCTTGTTTGAATCCCAGCTCAATTAACAAACCTTGAAGCCATATCATCTCTTTACTAGCTTCAGTTACTGCTACATACTCAGCCTCTGTAGTGGATAGAGTGACAATTTTCTGTATTTGTGACATCCAACTAACAGCTGTAGTTCCAACAGTAAATATATAACCGGTGGTGCTTCTTCGGTGATCAACTTCACCTCCAAAGTCTGCGTCTATGTACCCTTGTACTTTTAACTCTCCTTTACTAAAGTACAAGCACTTTTCTGTGGTGCCTCGCAGATACCTCAAAATCCACTTGACTGCTTCCCAATGAGTTTTCCCTAGATTTGACATAAATCTGCTAACAACTCCCACTGCATGGTCAATGTCTGGCCTCGTACTGACCATTACGTACATCAAACTTCCAATGGCTGAGGCATAAGGAACCTTAGCCATGAATTCTCTCTCTTCCTCTGTTTGAGGGGACTGATCCTTGGATAGGCAAAAATGACTGGCCAAGGGTGTGCTAACCGGCATGGCATCGCCCATGTTGAATCTTTGCAAAACACGATTGATGTACTCGCCCGAGATAACTGCAAGGATCCTTTCTTCTTATTTCTTGTGATTTGCATTCCAAGAATCTTCTTTGCTGGACCCAAGTCTTTCATGTCAAATTCCTTTGACAATTGCTGCTCCAACCTTTGAATATCATCTATATCTGAACCTGCTACTAACATATCATCAACATAAAGTAGTAAAATGATATAATCGGACCTATATCTCTTGAAGTAGCAAGAATGATCGGCATTGCACTTCCTCGGAAACCTTCCTTGTGCATGAAGTTGTCAAACTTTCTCGTACCATTGTCTCGGGGCTTGTTTCTGTGCCATACAAACTCTTCTTAAGTCTACACACTATGTTCTTCTTCCCACTTTTAGAGAAACCTTCTGGCTAGTACATGTATATTTTCTCATCTAAGTCTCCATGAAGGAATGCATTCTTCGCATCCAATTGTTCAAGATGAAGATCTTCGATGGCTACAATACTCAATACTGATATGATAGTATTAAGCTTCACAACGGGAGCAAAAATGTCAGTGTAGTCAACTCCTTCTGTCAACGTTCGGTTCATACGCTCAGCTGTACCATTGTGTTGAGGCGTGCCTGGCACAATTCTTTCCATTCTGATCCTGTGCTCATAGCAGAAAGTTTTGCATCTGGTGTCTTCATATTCACCACTATTATCTGTTCTGAGCTTTTTGATCTTTAAACTCGTCTCATTTTTCAACATAGCTTTCCATCTTCTGAAAGCCTCAAATACTTCAGACTTATGCTTTAGAAAGTAAACCCATACCTTCCCAGAGTGATCATCGATGAAAGTCACGAAGTAGTGTTTCCCACCAATAGATGAGACGGTCGTTGGTCCCCAAACATCAGAGTGAATAAGCTCTAGTCTTTCCTTCTTTGGGATTCTGCAACTTGTCTGAAAGCTAACTCTCTTCTGCTTTCCAAGTATGCAATCTTCGCACATGTCTATCTCCGTAGACTGTAGACCTGGAAGTTTTCCCTTTGAGTGCATAATCTTCATCCCCTTCTCACTCATATGGCGACGTTGTCGGGGAGGAATAAGGTTTTAAAATTTTATTATCAAAAATCTTAAAAGCTATTTTATAAATATTTAAGAGTTGTCAAATTAAAAAAATTAATATATATGCATCAATGAATAATCATTCTTATTACCTATATATTAAGATATGTTTGGCTTCAAAATGATTCAATTGATAAACACTTGAAGAAATCTACTTAAAGGAACTTAATTGCAACCAAGAAGAAAAAAATCAATGTAAGCCTAACATATGTACCAACCAAATATAAGTGGGTGAAATACAAATAAAAAATAATTGGAGACAAACAAAACAACACAAGTCGTAATGGTGATTAACATGGGTTACGATACGAGTCTCTGGGATCATAAGTGAGAGCGTACCATAATCAACACATGTGGCTACAATGGAAAAAGTGTACCTTAGTGTGCGAACTCACAATCCACTATTTTCTTCATTTTCTTAGCATTCTTCAACCTATATAAACCCACCACCTCGGCTATAGACACACCAAAACTCAAGAACAATTTGGAATTTCAACAAATTATCTCTAAGAATTTTGTTATAGTTTTAGGTTTATATTTATAGTTTAATGAAGTAGTTTTCAATCCAATAAATAGTATACGTATATCTATTTTAAGGTTTTTTAGATATAAATCAGTAATGGAATTATGTTCTTTGAAGGATACTATTGAGGTATAAATTTTAAATTGTATTATTTTATATATAGATTCAATTTTATGTATTATTTTGAATGTTATTTTTATTTTACTAATCATTTATTAAATTTAAGCATGTTTGGCTAAAAATTACTATGGATATTAGTTATGTTGTTATAATTGAAAATTATTAATTTATGTAAATATTTTTATAAAATAAATTGATTTTTATTTCTTCATTCAAGACTTATAAAAAAAATTATTACATAAAAATATATTGATAATATATTTTTTGTAAAAAAACTTAAGATATGAAAGTTAGATTTAGGATTTGATTATCAAGATTTAAATTAGAATTATATTCTATTTCAAATATTTTTTATGATGAGTTATTATTAAAAAATATATTGAGGACATATTATTCGAAATAGATTTAAAATATGAAAGTTAGTTATCATATATATCAATCTTAAATTCAATTATGACACCTTTAATGAGAGTCTAAATTATGTGCTCTTCTCATAATAATGATTTAGATGGTTTTTATTTCCTTAGAAATAAATCATAATTTAATATTAATCAATTGGGGATCCCAACCCAATGATATTATTTTGGTTTTTATTAACAAAGAATCTAATCCTAATGATATTTTCATACATAAAAAACAAGAAAAATCTATAATATTATTTTATATCTTTAATAACTAATTAGTGTTAAACAAGCATAATTATCTAACTAATATATCCCATAAATTCTCCATTGAATGATTAAATGTTTATCTACCTAATATTTGTTGAATCAATTTTATCTTTAATTTTATGTCAATAGAATAGATTTTTAAAAACCCAAAAAATTGTGATAGAATGTTTAGATTTATTTTTCATTTTTTAATAATTTTATTCAATTATTTTAAAACCACATAGTTTCTCTTTAGACTCCACATCAACAACCCTTCATTGCATTCACTTGTTCATGACTTGGACATGCAAATGGTTTACTTTGAAAAGAAAAAGTGTTAGCAACATGCCTATAATTACTATAGACTCCACATACCTCTCTATTTGAAGCTTTCTTGGAGGGGATAAGTGCAACATGCTTGGTCAATAATGATAGTTTCTTAGAAATTTCATTCCTCGAGCTTATCTCATTAACTCAAAATCTTCTTCCTCTAGCAATTTTATTTTGAGAATTAGCATCCAATATATCATAGAGCTTATAAGTCTATGAAGCTATATTCTCTCCCCTGAATCCATGTACAAGATTTTCAATTTTAAATGAAAACAGTTGTTCATCCCATTTGGTTTTGTAGCTATAGTGGGAAGTGGTGAGGTGAGTACTAAATAAGAAGTAAGTTCAAACTATCCCATGCCTCATGGAATAGATCTCCTTCCATTGTAGAAAATATGACAATTTTGGTCATCAAATTGGAAGCCTTTGATGGGAATTGAATTTTCTCATAAACTTATTATATACTCCCTCTCAAGTAATTAGAAAGCCATATGGAAAAGTCACATGTCAAGGTTTTTCCCTATCTTTGAGAGTGTATTAGAAACATCTCATTCTGAGTTGGTCCTCATTCACTCCCTATAAAGGAAATGTCTATACAAGTCTATACAATAGCATAGATGTCACTAATGAAAGTGAAAAGATCTTTCTTGGAAATTCAATAGAAAGAGGGTAACATGAAATGAAAAATATTTTTCAATTCATAATTCCCAAATTCCTCCAATTATTTTCAAGAAGTACCAATGTTAATGATTGGTCTTACATAGTCCTTGATTACCATCTCCTTTGGTAAAACATCTCTCATGTTAAATGGATTTGGCTGTAGCTATTGCGGTGGCCATGGTAGTGTGATGAGTCCCAAAAGCACTCAATATAACATGATTTATGTATGTTTAATGATTAAATATATTTATATTTTCTTAGTTTTACTATCATTTTAAAAAATCTATCTTTTCGGAATTAGGAATATATTTTGTTATTTTTCAGTTATTTTTACTTCAAAAAGGATTACATTGATCAAACACTTGAAGAATATATTTGAAAGTACTCCATTATAATTTTGAATATTAAAAAGATATCATATTCTTTAAAACTTGAAAAATTGAGATACAAGAAATAAGGGTTCCAAAGTGTTGTAGAAATGAGTGGGTCAACACGTTAAAGTTTTGTATGCAGTGGTTGTATGATGATGAATAAATCGCAAGACCGGTATTACAAATACCGATCTTGAGAAAATACTCTTTGTAGTTTTATTATTTGTAAAACTCTCGCAAGTGCACGAATCATTTTATAGAAAATGATAAGTATACTCCCAAAGTCGATCTAAGGAAAGAATATATGTGGTTCTTAATTTATTATTCAAAATCTTAAAAACAAAATTAAATCCTAAGCATCCTCTCAAGATATTTTGGTTTGTTTATTTCCTAATCGAATAACATCAAAATAAACATACACATAGATATAGATTCACTAAATAATAATGTAAATTTTATCATTCATAACAGTATAGTATTTAAGGATATAATAATTAAGTTAATTATATTTGCTCATATTATTTAGGTTATTAAAGATATAAATTAATATTTGTTGATTTTCTCTTTTTGGTATTAAAGTGTCCTTAGATGGGGTCTAAATTCTTTTGTTTAATATTAAATAACTAATATACTTAGGCGGGGGCCTATTAATTAATTAAATATTAAATTTTAGCTTTATTTTTAAGAAAATAAAAAACCATCTAATTACAGCTTTAGGCGGAGTCAAATAATCAGATTTTATACAAGGTGTCCAAATTAAACCTAAGAATTTAATTTTCCATCTACTAACTTTCAAGTTTTAAAACCAATACTGAAAATATGTCATCGATACATTTTCGGATAATATTTCTTATAAAAAAATTTGGAAATAGAGTTTCATCCTAACTACCGGGCGATTGTACCAAAATATAAAAGAGCGCTACTCTAAATTAGACCGAATAATTAAATTTTAAAATCTAATTTTCATATTTAAATTTGTAATGTAAAATAATGTATTTCTCTCTAACATCTTTAATATAAAATCTTGAATAAAAACAAAATCAATTTATTTTATGGAAATGTTTTACCTTTTTAATATGTCACAAGCATAAAAATGTTATAATTATATCATATTTACAAATAGTTAGGTATGTTAAATTTCATCAAATACAAATTAAATATAACATATAAGAATAAAACATAAAAAGATAAATGTAAGGAATCCATTAAAATTATAGCTTAATAGAATCCTTACAACAATTTGATGCTAATTCTGTTACTGGAAAACCTCCAAACAGATTTGTATATCTATTTATTAAATAAAAAAACTAAAAATTTATAAAAACATAGCTAGTTCTTCTCAAAAATAGAAGAACTTAAAAAAACTAAAAAATGAAAACTTTCTAGAGAGAGAAAGTGCTCAAAAAATTTGTGTGTTTTGGATTGGGAGAATAGGGTCCTTTTATAGATGAGGAAAAGGCCAAAAAATGGGGGGAAATATTCCAAAATTTGAATTTCAACGCGTTTGGACAGGTTGGCGAGCGTATGGGGCACAAATTTCTAGGTAAACGGGTGGCTGGCATGCGCGGGACTAAGCAAAGAGTGTACTGGCGAGTGCGCTGTGTGGCACGGGTGAGATGATGGACGTGGGACTCGGCATAGAAGGATTGGTGTGTGCATTGGTACAAAATGGGCTACGCATGCGAAACTTGGTGCAGATGGGCTGGGGCGCACACAAATTCGATCATTTTGACATTTTTGATTGTTTTGACCCATTTTGTCCAATTTTTCCATCTTTTTTTACTTTTTCTCGTTTATTTTCTCAATATATTTGTGATGTTGCCTCCAGTATTATTTTTCTTTGAGTCTTTAAGTTATTTTTGAACTAAAATACCTGAAAAAATAATAAAAAATACCCGTGATTCTGAAAAGAAAACTTTATATAAAAATATGATAAAATCATACAAATATAAATCTATTTAATTAATTAAAATACATTAAATCATGGTAATTTTAGTGCTTTTTAAGCACTCATCATTGTAGAAAAATAGATTGACATCAACATGTCCTAAATACAATGTGGGTTGCTACGGGAAAATATGTCATATCCTTAAAAATGGATACGTGAGATATAAAGGGAGTAAATTTTTAAAGTATAATTAAAAGAAATTCAAGAAATTTATTTAATAAAAATTTAATTTAATTCAAGATACAACTATTTAAAAACATAAATTAACAAAGTTATTTAAATTACAAATCATAACAAGGGATCCAACATTGAGGCCTATATGTAGTCAAAAGTCCATAATAGACATCAAACACAATGATAGGTCGAACTTCGAGGCCCGTGTGTGATCACAATAATCCATGTTCACATATATCAACCATAATAATTCGCACATATATTGACCCTAGTAATTCAGTCACACATAGACACATAGATGGATAAATCCCTAAAGATACATGTGTATGAAATGCATACATGTAGTATGTTGAAAATAGTGTGTTGTGGTTAGTAGCCCATGGGTACCATACTCTGCAAGACAACGTATAGGTGTACTCCTCATATATAAAATCATTTTCCTGATGCATCGATAAAATTCTCAGATGCCATATCATATTTCCAATGATTCATTTCATAACAACATTTGATACTCGTCTATTTATACCAAAATTATTCAATGTATGCATAATAAGAGATTTATGACTTGTATCTCATTTTAAAATATATTTATAAAATTATAACTTTAATAATAAAATAATGGCATCCAATTTTTCACTTTTATCCATAATTTATGATGCATAAAAATTTATTTATAAAAACCAATGCATGAATTTAAAAGGTTAGAGAAAGAACCCATACCTAAAATTTACTCCACGTTGAGCTTTTGAACCCAAACTCCTTGATATTTATCCTTGAAATGCCCTCCAAAATGTGCCAAAAAGTCATAACAACTTAGGGAGCAGATGTATTAGAATGTGGGAGAAAGGAAGGAAGGAAAATGTATGAAAAAGTGGTTGGTTCTGCCACCATTTTATAGTTATCTGAGGGAGTTCACTAGTAGTGGTAGCAAGGTGGCAGTGATGTGGTGATGGCAAGATGGTGAAGCTTGTACTAATTTCTCCAGTTCGATCTTATTTTTTCCATGAAACTTTCCCATTACATCCCTGTATTGTAACACATTGTTTATAATTTATTTTTGGGTACTATAATCATTTATAATGAAATTATATGGTTTTATATTCGTACTTTCTCGAAGAAAATTTAATCCTTGAAATATATAATTCTTAAAATGAGTAGGGATACTTCGGACAAACTTCTGACTGTTACTCCTAAGGTACGTCTTCCATACCGTGATGTCTAAACCAAACTTTTACTAATGGTTTTTCTCTTCTCATCCAGTTCTTCATTTGGAAATAGATTATAGCCATTGGTTCTTCTTCAAATAATGCATTTCTTGTAATGGTAGTTTTGTCCAATCTATAATGGCATTATGATGTTTTTGATATTTTCGTAAGGCAGACACATGAAAAACATTAGGAACATGTGACAAGTCTCAAGGTAACTCCTACTAATATGCTACATCACCAACTCTCTTGATAATTGTGAATGGTCTAGTATAGCGAGGTGCTAACTTTCCTTTTATTCCAAAGAAAATTACTCCCTTTTAAGGTTGAACCTTGAGGAAATTAGAATCGTCTACTTCAAAGTTTAGTGGTCGTCGCCATGATAAGATTAACTCTTATATGGACTTTGAGTTGTTTGAAGTTTTCTTGTTTCATGTAGATCTTTTCAGTTATTTCTTCAATAAGATTAGTTCTCATTTTGCTAAAAGTTTTGCATCATGTCCAAGACAATAGAGATCTATGTGAACTTCCATACAAAGCTTCATAAGGAGTCATTTCAATGCTAGTATGATAAGTATTGTTGTAGGCAAACTCAACCAATGGTATATGATTGATCAAGTTTCCCTTGAATTCCATAACAAAAACTTATATCATATCTTCTAACATATAATTAACCCTTTTAGATTGTCCATCCAATTTTAGGAAGATAAGTCATCTTATGTAGTAACTCTATACTCAAAGCCTCTTTTATGCATCTCTAAAACAATGTAGGAAACTTTTGTTCAAGATTTGACACTATTGACTTTTGAAGGCCATGAAAAACTTACTTAAAGCATTTGTAGAGTACTGGGTTTTGGCTAGGATATAATGAGCAGAATTTGTAAGAAGATCAAGAATTATCCTTATGGAATCATGACCTTGAGAAGTTTGTATTAATACTTGTACAAGATCCATATCTATGTCATCCCGTTTCCATTCTGGTAGAGAGAATGGATGAAGTAGCCTTATAGATTTCTTGTGTTCTACCTTCACTTGTTGACATATCATGAAATATACATAAATTGGGTGACATCTTTCTTTATTCCTTTCCATCAATAGTCCTTTTCAAATCCTGATACATTTTTATGCTTCCAAGATGTATCACAACTTTTGGCATGTGTACTTATCCCATAATTTGTTATCTCAAATAATCATTGACAAGAATCGAAAATCTTTCTATGGAAATGAAATTCTTATTTATTATAAGTTCATCCTTCCACCATATCTCCTTCATTCATCCTATACTATACTTCACAAATTTCACGATCATTTGATTGGGTTGCCTTAATGTTCTCTAGTAAGGTAGGACTAGTTACAAAGTTGCATAGAAATTATTTTCTTCTATCATCATAAAAAACGTACTCTTAAACTTCCACATTTTGGGTGTTTCACTAGGGATCCAACATCATTTGGGCAACAAAGCCTCATTTATGACTTAAAGAATCTACCATAGTATTAGCCCTTCCAGAATGATATTGCAAAGTGAAGTCAATATCATAAAGATACTTTATCTATCTTATTTATCTCAAAGTGAGATCCTTTTAAGTGAATAGATATTTGAGACCCTTAAGGTCTAAGAAGTTTTGTAATTTTCCACCATAAAGGTAGCATCTCGACATCTTTAGAGCGAAGACCACTGCTGCTAGCTCTAAGTCATAAGTTGGGTAGTTTCTCTCACGAACCTTGTAATGAAGCATCTATGAAGATCACTAAGGTTCTATACTATTTGGCATGGTTAGGATTGGTTCAATCGTAAGTTGTGTTTTTAATTTTCAAAATGCCTTTTCACAAGCTTTTTCCCATAAGAATTTGACTCTATTTTGAGTAAGTCTTGACAATGAGGCAGCAATCTTTAAGAAGTCTTGCACAAAGCATCAATAGTTTCTAGCCAGTCCAAGTAAATTTCATAATTCAGTCACATTCATTTGTTGATTCCAACTTAATACGACTTCAATCTTGGAAGGATCCAAAACAATTCCTTTTCCTGATATAACATATCCAAGGAATTTAACTTCAGTAAGCAAGAAGTCATACTTTTCAAACTTTGCATATAATTAATGTTCCTTTAAAGTTTGTAAGGTGATCCTGAGATGTTTTCCGTCCTCTTCATAGGTCCTTGAATGAATCAATATATTGTCAACTCATCATTGATAATGCTACTAGAAGAGCAATGAGAGAAAGGACTACCTTAGAGACTTAAAATCACTTTGAGATGTTAGGTGCTAATTCCAAACATAAGAGCCTCCGAATAAGGAGAGCCAAAATACATGAAATAGACTCTAATACAAAAGTCCAAATGTAGCCTACACAACTAAACAAGCAAGTTGTGCTTCTCACAATACATGCCACAATAAATAAAAAACAATGTTGTGTGTATATTAATTTAGGACATGGTGCTGATGCATTTCCTAATCAAAGAGAAGCTAGAATTGTATGTAAATTATTTTTTTGTAATAAATTTAATTCTCAAGTAATTAATTAATATTTAATTTTTCAATTATTTGTAGTACTTAAACTCTTTTAAATAGATTTTGGTTTTTCTGTTATTATGTGATCGAATATAGGTTCTGAGGATAGTAGAAAATGAATAAAATGTATAAAAAATATAATATTTAAAGTCGGTTTACAAGTTAACCAACATTAAATTAAATTCAATTCAGTGCGTGAATCGAATTTAAATTTTAAGTCTCCCAATTTAAAGTCGATTCAATTAACTAACTTTAAAGGTATATTATGGCGTAGTGATACCTATGTTATTTTATTTAGTTATAATTGGCTTTACTTGAGGACAAGAAATGATTTAAATTTGAAGGTGTGATAACTCTATGAAAGTAGAGTCATTAGTGCAATTTTGTACTTAATATTTACTTGTTTTATTCAATAAATAGTATTTTTGGGGCCACAAATATTAAAATATAAACTTTTTAGTAAAAAGGGTTGAAAATATAATTTTTGGACCTGACTAGGCAATCCACATAGACACCACGCAATCATAGACAGCGAATGACGTTACGCATGTCAACACAACGTTCAATTCGAGTTCAGAGATCAGTCAAACCACCTTGTCACATGTCGCCATATCATTGCTCACCATATTCCACCCGTGCACCATGCCATCCGTTTCCATGAATCACCTTGCTCCTCATGGCGTTGACTCATCAAGCATTGACTTTGACAAGTATCCTCTCCCACACTTTGATCTCTGATTCGCCAATGAATTTAGTATGCCACGTGTCATTCTATTATTAGCTGGCACTATTAATTTTGCTTGTTTTGATCTCAGGTCTTGATCTGAAGCTGATTTGATGGTGCAGATCGTACTTGAGCTATATTTGAGCCCCTATAATCCCTAAGAATTTAATTATCCGAGTACTAACTTTCAAGTTTTAAAACCACTACTGAAAATATGTTATCAATACATTTTCAAATAATAATTCTTATAAAAACTTTTGAAATAGAGCTTCACTCTAACTACCGGGTGATTGTACCAATAAATAAAAAAGCACTACTCTAAATTAGACCGGATAATTAAACCTTAAAATCTAATTTTCAGATTTAAGTTTGTAATGAAAAATAATATATTTCTCTCTAACATTCTTATTATAAAATCATGAATAAAAACAAAATCAATTCATTTTAGAGATTTTTACCTATTTAATATTTCGCAAGCATAACAACGTTATTATTATATCATATTTACAAATAGCCAACAAAGTTAAATTTAATCATAGACAAATTAAATATAATATATAAGGATAAAACATAAAAAATAACGGTAAAGAAAATAAAATCCTTACAGTACTTTGATGTTATTCTTGTTTCTAGAAAACCTCTAAACGGAATTTGCACTTCCATTTATTAAATCAAAAAAGAAAATAAATTACAAAAACATAATTATTTCTTCTCAAAAAGAGAACTCTAAAACTAAGAAAAACTAACTAAGAAAAACTAAAAAAAAACTAAGAAATGGAGAGAAAGAAAGAGAGAAGAAAATGTTTTTGAGGTGTGTTTTGATATGAAGAGAATGAGGGTATTTATAGGTGAGGAGAGGAAGAAAAAGTGGGTGGAAAAATGATTAAAGATGGAGAAAACTCGGAGTAGTGAATGATGATGTCATACTACTAACATCATGGTGGTGTTGGATGCGGCAGTGCGCATAGATGGGGTAGATGGGTGCAGCGGCACGCGCAGATGGGTGTGCGGCGCATGCAGACTGGGCGATGTGCGCGTGTTGCTTGGCGCGGCTGGGTGGCTGCATGCACAGTTTCCTCCTTTTTGACATTTTTGACCCTTTTGATCCATTTTATCCAATTTTTTCATATTTGTTGACTTTCCCTCATTTATTTTATCAATATATTTGTGATGTATTTATTCCAGTATTTTTCTTCGAGTCTTTAAGTTACTTTTTTAAGCGAAAATACCTAAAAAACAATAAAAACACATGTGATTCCGAAAATATAGATTTATATAAATATATGATAAAATCATATAAATATATATCTTTTTAATAAATTAATATGCATAAAATCATGGTAATTTTAGTACTTTTTGAGCACTCATCAACCATATAGGATCCCTTTGGAACCTCAAGAAGGCCTTCATTTATGAACTCCAATATGCATAGTTCATCCCATTAAATAGTAGAGATCCACTTATATTACCTCCTTCTCATATCTCAATCAAAGAGAATGTGTGTATGTGACAAAGCAAGTTAATAGAACCAACACCAAAGTGGTTAAGCCTAAAAGGGTGCACCTACTCTGATACTAATTGAAAGAGTCCATAACCTTATACACTACCAGGGTAAGGAGATGGAGACTTCTAAAGGACTTAGCCCTAACTAGTAAAAATAAGATAGTAAACACCGATACATAACACACAATAGTAGTACAAAAAATATAATATCAAACAGTGTAGATAACTTCTACCAATAGATATTATATGTCAAAAAAAGCATGTCAATAATAAATTTTTTCTAATAAGAGTTTATGCTTCAATATTTTGAAGCATACACCCATCAAACTCATATTATACTAACCCAACAACAGATCATGCATAACAGATGATATAATGAGATAAATCTATATACAGACCGTATCTCTATGGTAACATCGTCGAGTTGCTTAAGGCAACCACTCACGAAATAATAAAATAGTTACAACTTTGATAGACAATAAAACCATTATTACCTCTATTAGTTGGGACCTTCGTCGAAACTACATATTGTTGCTTTGTGGTATGATTTAAAACAACTAATCAGTAATTACTCTCAACCCTATGAGACACGTTGTCCATTACAAAAACCAAATTACATACAGGAGATACACAACTAAAGCACGTATTCAGATAGATAACGATTAGACAACTAACCACAAAATGACCCGCTCTCAAATATAAGCTCTCTAAAATTAGTTTAAAAATACATATAAATCTTAATGTGAATTTTGGTATATTATTGTCTCTCAACTAATGGATAAGAAATAAGAGAAAAAATAGTATTTATAACACTTAGAAAACACAACCACTTTGCCAAAGATGGTGGCGAGGGTGGTGGAATGGTCTAGGTCGTGGTGCTAACAAGTCACATTTTTTTATTCCAAAAAGTACCAAATAAAAACTACAAATATTCACACTTAAAACAAACTAAAAACACAAGTGACAATGTCGGTGAGCAAGCGTGCATACTAAAAAAACACTCCTCGTGGTATATGTAAACGTGCTTACATAAAAAGTGTTATGAACTATATATGTGTGTGCATTATTGATTCATCATAGCCAACCATATACAGAGAAAGATGGAACACCAAGAAACATAAAACAGACACCATTGTTTGCACAAGGGAAGCCAACATAAAGATACAAGTACAATGGGACCTACAATAATATTGTGCTATTTCAATTCATGTAATAATATTGTCATACTATTTTAATTCATATGATAATAACTCCACGAATAATTCAAAAACTAACTTTGTCAAGCTAAGGCATGAATCTCAAATCATAAATTATTAGGTAAACAATCAAATCATTAAGATCAAAATTATTACATCATCTAATAATAGAGAAATTTGTGCAATTAAATAAAATTAATCACATGGTTTATGGTTAGATTCATCAAAAATTCCAAATAAGAACTGATGTGTAATTTCGCAAGTGTACGAGTCGTTCAAGTAATAAAGTGTACAAAAGTACGGATATCGAACCCACAAGGAATGGCGTCACTAAGTACCGAAATTGACTAACCCTAATTTTATTTGAAAACCGAATTGTTGAAATTGTTTTAAAAGAAGATTAACATAAAACTAAACGCAAATAACAAAATTTAATGTTGTTCACAAATGATTAAAAACGCTAAGGTATTTGATTTCGCTAAATCAATTCAATCCGATTTCAAGTCATGTTATATGAGAATCAAAGCTAAAAGTGATGGTTGAAAAACCCAAATTTACCTAATACTCTCTCTCGAGTTATATTAGAATTACTTATCTATAAAAACTGACTATATTTCTATTAGGTTTTAATCACAAACAAGCACATTACGATTTTTGGAATTTCTAGAATAACCACATACATCATGCATTAGTTCTCACACTCGCATTCAACATACGGTATTTATCACAAGAAGCGTTCATTACACATCTCCTCTCGGTCTCAATATAATGCAACAAATCATTTAAATCTTGATCAGAAATTTAAAAGCATTAAGCATGGAAATAAATACTCAACTTGAAAACAATGAATTCATATAATGATAACACAAAAAATCAGATTTTCTTGATTCAACTACATCATAGTCTTAGCAAGAATGAATTAGTTCATAATGAAAATAAGAACAAACATATTCTCAATTGAATCCATGAACAAACAATCTGAATAAAATGCAGAAAATAAAAGCTAAGGAGAAGAGATGAAAAACTCTTGAAGATGAAGACTTGGTAGCAACAATGGTGATGATCCTTCAAGCTTCTCCAACCTTTCTCTCCAAAATTTCCTTTTCTCCTCCAAAAATAACTCAATTCTGCTCTCTTTTCCATCCCCCTCTTTTTCCATCATAATGTATATATAGATCTAGGGTTTGGGGGGCAATTTTGGAACAAAACAACATAAAAAATGTGTTTTCGGACGAAACTCGCCGGCGACGACATTATTCTCGCCGCGGCGAGATTTCTGGAAAAATTAAATTTTGGTTTTTCTGATTTTGGCCGGCGGCCAAATTAATGTGGCCGGCGGCGAGATACTTTGGCCGGCGGCCAACTTAATGTGTTATTGTGACGAATTATTTATTTGGCGTAGACACTTTGGCCCACAATGAGAATACTTTGGCCGGCGGTGAGATTCACTTGGCAAAAATACGTGCTCCCTGCATGATTTTCAACATTTTCTCCGTAATGTTTTCGCCGGCGGCGAGAATACTCTCGCCAGGGGTGAAATTCCAAAGTTTGAAATTTTGTTCTCTTTTTATTTTGATTCAATCACGATCATTGTACTTTGTCCCTAACTTCTCCAAAATCATGATTTTACCTGAAATTGCACTTTAAACACGAAATACCCATGAAATGACTTTTGTGGATTAAATAATCAAATAAACACAATTTTCAGACAAATATCAACATTTAAATCATAACAAAAATGCAATAATTTAGCTCTTATCAAGAACCTAATCACTAATAGCTCTTATAATGTTAATTAGAATATATAAGTATATAAATGTTGTAGGGATGAATAAGAAGGGAATTAAATCCAAATTTAATGAAGAATTCAGCACCTTCTTTAATTTCCCTTGCTAGTTATTCAATTGCCTCTTTAAGTTTGCTATATTTGGTCTTCATTCATTTCCTTGCACTCTTCTATGTTCTTGTGTCAATTTTGTCTCAATTGTTATCAATTTTTGTCTTGTTTATGACCTCTTAATGGAATTTAAATTGGATGAAATAGGACCTAATCAATTTATGAATCTTATTAGCTTTGATCCAATTCATGAGAATGAAAGTTGGACTTCAAATCAAGATTAATGTGTCCAAAATCTACTCTACTCGATTGATCAAGACCTTTTCTCGATTGATCTAACTATGTCATTATTCAACTTGAGAACACTCAATCGAAGCAAAATTAACCTAACCCAACTCAATCGATCAAGACCCTTCTCGATGGATCTAATTATTCTTTTCCATTCCTAGGCATAGTGTCATGTTTCCTTGATCAATCCTCGATCAATGGAGCCTTGTCTCTATCTATCGATAGATGGCTCGATATATCAAGCCTTGTTGATCTTTAATTATTCCAATTTGTTGATTTTTGCTTTGTTTGATGTCTTTTCACCTACATTACCATAATTAAAAATAAGATAGATCTTTTAACAATATTCATCTCAAAACAAGACAAATTGCAAGCTTAAAGTGGCTAATAACTCCATTTTGATGGCATTATCAACACCCAACTTAATTCTTTTCTTCTCCTTAAGTAAAGACAAAGTGAAACTCTAATAAACTAAATCCTAAATACTAACACAACATGAGAAATATATTCATAAGCACATCTCCTCCATTATATGCATGTTCGATAATAATTTATTCCCCTCAAAGATTGTAGCCATGGATCAAAAGGACTTCACCTTACTCGATCTATCTAAGGCCTAAATTTTTTCTCATACTAAAATACTATCTATAGTTTTTCCCGAAGGGATAATGAAATAGTTTCTAAAATAAAAAAGATTCTTATCATATAACATTACTGGCACCAAGTGTTTTCTAACTAAGTTTATCAAACAATCAATCACATGCGTTATGCATAAATAACAAATGATTTTAATTAGAAAAAGCAATCATATCACATTGTTAATATAATCGTCTCAAAAATTACATGTTAAATTCATTATCATAATTAAGGCAATTAATTATATCATTGAGTTCATATATTTTATACGTGTTAATTTATCAATTTATATCCATATCTTAATTAAAAAACAATAAACTAATTATCTAATACTTTATAATATTTTGTAACGTATTTTTGAATTTATTAAAGAAATGTAATTTAGTTATTAAAATTCTATCTTATTGTCAAAGTGTTATTGAATTGAAAATTTTATATACAATTAGGATATTTTCGTCCGATGTAAAAATTTGCGACCGCATCATCTCCATTATTTTTTTAAACAGATGCAAAACATGATTTTTATAGTTAAAAACGGATACAAATACCCGCTTTTGTGCAGTAATTGTTGAAAAATGGGTGTATGTACCCATGGTGATGTAATTCATGAAGCATGAATTAAAGTGGGATCCAGTACTAGTTGTAAGTGAAGCTCAAAATTATATTAGGTGAATTAGAAATTGATTCTCAGAGATTACCTATTCAGCTGGAAAATTTGTTGTTAGTAACTGTGCCACATAAGAAAGTCAACTGCTCCTTGATGTTTATAGATCAACCTTTGGGCCATTGATGTTTTGTAATTAAATGACATATTTAAAGATGAGTCTTTAATTACATGAAAGGGAAAACGTTTGTTTTGATAGACGAACAGTCCACACGAATTGATATATGATTGACTCCTTAGCTTAGTGAAGTACAACAGAGAAAAATTGAATTTGAAAGAAAGCTCTGTTCCTTTTAATTTTTCTTTGTCCCAAAAATTATAGAGCTTGTTTTATTTGATATAAAGTTTAGATATTTGAAAATTAGTCAGAGCAGCTTATGGTAGCGTACATGTAGGACTCATTTGATCATTTTATCCTGATAATTTGTTACAATATCAGAAAAAATTTATTTTAAAGTACACGGTGTGATCTAAGAGATTCATTATTTTTTTACTCAATTTATATTTATGTTATTTAATTTTTATATTTATATTTATATAATTTTGATTTATAACTATATAATATTTATTATTAACTTGTTTTAACGTAATATCCTTTGAAAAATTTATTTCTCACCTTGTTTTGGCAAATAGGAAAAATCTATATCATTTTCTATACTTTTTCAGTATTCTCTGTTAGCTTACTTACTCTTTATTTCTAATGTGTTATTCGTTGAAAATCAACACCAACATAATAATTAAAGATGTAGAGAAATAAATGAAGTAGTTGCAGAAATAGAAAAATAAATAAAGTGGTTGAAGGATTTATAAATAAATGAAGTGATTGAAGGTTTTAGAAACAAATAAAGTGGTTGAAGATTGTAGAAAAGAGAAGAGTGTAGATAAGATTTGTGGGGCTAGTATTATTTCTTAGTTTTATATTTGTATGGTGTAGATTGCATGCTGAGGTCTATAAATAGCCTACCTTGCATTTGGTTTAATCATTCCATCAAAAACGAATAAGTCTTTTTATTCTTAGTTTGAGTTGAGTTAAGAGCTTTCTCTTTGAGTGTTTGTATTTCTATTTGAGTGTTTGTATTTCTCTTCAATTTGTGAGTTGTCTTTGAAAGGTGTTAGTCTTTGAAGTGGGTATAATACAAGTAGTTTGTTTACTTGTTTGGGTCTAATATTAGTAAATTTAGAGTTGTGTATTCTAAATTTTACTCAACAATTGGTATCAGAGCGGGACGGTCAGGGATCGTTCTTAGTGGAGTTATCTTGAGTCTTGAGGAGTTTGGTACTCTGTAAGTTTATTAGTCAAGCTTGTTCAGTATAGTCGAAGTCTTGCCGACACGATGGGTGATCTTCAAGTAGTTGGAGGAATCAAGAAGCTCAATAACAAAAACAATAACACATAGGCAACATGTATGGAGTCTTACCTACAAGGTCAAGACTTGTGTGAGGTTGGTGGTGGTGATGAAGTTACACAACCAACAGTGAAAGATGCAAACGGCATCTTGCGGAAGTGAAAAATTAAAACAGGCAAAGCGATGTTTGCTTTAAAGACCATAATTGAAGAAGAAATGTTGGAGCATATTCGGGATGCAAAAACACCAAAGGAAGCATGGGACACTCTTGTTACTCTCTTTTTAAAGAAGAATGATACAAGATTGCAACTTCTGGAGAATGAGTTACTATCGATGGCGCAACGCGACGTGACGATTGAACAATACTTTCACAAGGTAAAGTCATTATGCCACGAAATTTTAGAGTTAGATCCAAAAGCTCCTATTGAGGAAACGAGGATAAAGAGAAAAAATATTCATGGTTTGAGACCCGAATATCGAGGGTTTGTTACCACTATACAAGGATGGCCAACACAACCATCTCTTGTTGAGTTTGAGAATTTATTGGCCGGTCAAGAAGCTATGGCTAAGCAAATGGGAGGAGTCTCGCTGAAGGGTGAAGAAGAAGCGCTCTACACTAGCAAAAGCAAAGGCACTTTCAAGCGGTACAATGGAAATAGATATAAAAATGATGGCGACAAAGGAAAAATTCCTCAAGGAAATGGAGGATTTCGTCCAGGGGAGCTTGGAAGAACCGCAATAATAAAAGAAAATTTGATGGTGAATGTTTCAACTGCGGGAAGATGGGTCACATGGCAAAAGATTGTTGGAGTAAGAAAAGGCTTGTTGAAATCAATACAGCTACTTCCAGTTCTAAGGAGCATAGCGAAGATGGTTGGGATGCCGAAGCATTATTCGCTATAGAGGAAGAAGAATTGGCTCTAACGGTGACAACATCAAAACAAATTGACTACAAGAATGATTGGATCGTAGATTCGGGCTGCTCAAATCATATGACAGGTGATAAACAGAAGTTGGAAAGCATGTCTGAGTACAAGGGATGTCGTGTAGTGGTGACAGTTGACAACTCAAGGTTACCGATAGCCGACATCGGTAAGAGGATAGTTACGCCTCGATATAGTACTAACCAAATACCACTTCAAGATGTTTATCATGTCCCAGGAATGAAGAAAAATTTGCTATGTGTGGCTCAGTTAACATCATCAGGCCATTATGTCTTGTTCGGTCCCCAAGATGTGAAGGTGTATCGTGATCTCAAAATCTCATAAACACCAACAATGGAGGGGCAACGATTGGAATCATTCTATGTAATGTCAGTAGAATCTGCATATGTAGACAAGACAAAAAAAATGAGACAGCAGATCTATGGTATATGCAGTTAGGTCACGTTAGCTATTCCAAGCTAAGTATGATGGTGAAGAAGTTGATGCTTAAAGGGCTTCCTCAACTAGACGTGCGTACAGACACGGTCTATACAGGGTGCCAATATGGTAAAGCTCACCAATTTCCATATGAGGAATCGAAGTTTAAAGCAAAAGAACAATTGGAGTTTGTTCACTCTGATGTATTCGATCCTGTTAAGCAACCATCAATTGGCGGTATGCTATATATGGTGACATTCATTGACGACTTCTCAAGGTATGTGTGGGTTTTCTTTATGAAAGAAAATCTGACGTATTCTCAAAGTTTAAAAAGTTTAGAGAGTCAACTGAAGGAGAAGTTGGAAAGAAGATATGTTGCTTGCGCACTGACAATGGCGGAGAATATAACTCAAGCGAGTTCTCTCAATACCTAAGGGAATGTCGAATACGTCATCAATACACTTGTGCCAACATGCCACAATAAAATGGTGTAGCAGAGAGAAAGAACTGGCATCTTGCAGAAATTTTTCGAAGTATGCTACATGAAAAGAATGTATTTGGGAGATTTTAGGCTGAAGCGATGAGGACTGCAGCCTTTGTGATCAATAGATTTCCTCAACCAAGGTTAGAATTTGTTTCACCCTTTGAGAAACTATGGAGCATGAAACCTACAGTTATCTACTTTCGAGTATTTGGCTATGTGTGTTATGTATTTGTTCCTGATCATTTACGGAGCAAATTTGACAAGAAAGCTGTTAGATGTATCTTTGTGGGATACGACAACTAAAGAAAAGGGTGGAACTGTTGTGATCCAACGAGTGGAAGATGCTACACATCACGAGATGTGGTGTTCGATGAAGAATCTTCTTGGTGGTCATCAGAGAAGGAAACATTGCCAGACTCAAGAGAATTTGGAGATAAGCTGCAACAAAAGATGGGGGAGCATACTATTCAATTCCAACCAAGTTTAGATGAATCCAGAGATCTAGACAATGATGGTGCCGAACAAAGAGTAACTTAGAATCCTTGGCAAACTGTCATATATCAACAACTAAATGAAGAAGGTGGGCCTAGTGAAATAGAAGAATCAACTTCACAATCTTAACTCTGTAGGTCAACAAGAACACAAGGCCAAATCCCAAATATGCCAATGCAGCCATAATTGAAGAAGCAATAGAACCTGAGACGTTTGAAGAAGCATCGCAAAGATCTGAGTAGATGATAGCTATGAGAGAAGAGATCGATGCGCTTAAGCAAAATTAAACTTAGGATCTGGTGGGAAAGCTAAGAGATGTGAAACCCATATCCTGCAAGTGGGTCTACAAGATAAAATTCCGTCCATATGGGTCAATCGAGCAGTACAAGGCATGATTGGTAGCTCATGGTTTCTCTCAACAGTATGGAGTAGACTATGATGAAACGTTTAGTCTAGTGGCAAAACTTACAAATGTTCGAGTCCTACTTGCACTTGTAGTAAACAAAGATTGGAAGTTGTGGAAGATAGATGTGAAGAATGCTTTTCTTCATCGAGAGCTGGATCGGGAGATCTACATGATCTAGCCAATGGGTTTTCATATCCAAGATCATCCTGAATATGTGTGTAAGCTACGGAAAGCACTCTACGGATTGAAACAAGCACCCAGGGCATGGTATGGTAAGATTGTTGAATTTCTAACACAAAGTGATTATTCAGTAACACCTGCAGATTCCAGCTTGTTTGTTAAAGCCAATGAAGGAAAGCTAGCTATTGTGCTAGTGTATGTGGATGACTTAATCATAACTGGTGATAATGAGGTATAAATTCTTCGAAGAAAGGAGAATTTATCAGTCCATTTCCAGATGAAAGAACTTGGCCAGCTCAAGCACTTCCTTAGCTTAGAGGTTGATCACACACAAGAAGGAATATTTCTTTGTCAGCAAAAATATTCCAAAGATTTGATAAAGTGGTTCGGAATGCTTGAATGCAAACCAATTTCGACGCTGATGGAGCCAAATGCCAACATGTGTGCACATGAAGGAAAAGATTTGGAAGATGCGAAAATGTATCAAAAATTGGTAGGTAGTCTGATCTACTTAACCTTAACTCGGCCTGAAATTTCTTATACAGTTAGTGTGATGAGTCGGTACATGCAAAATCCAAAGAAGCCTCATTTGGATGTAGTTCGACGAATACTGAGATATGTAATAGTACAATTGACTATGGTCTTTTGTACAAGAAATGTGGAGAGTGCAAGTTAGTTGGTTACTGTGATGCAGACTATGCAGGAGATCATGACACCAGGAGATCAACAACTGGATATGTGTTTAAGCTGGGTTCCGGAACAATTTCTTGGTGTAGCAATAGACAACCAACATTATCATTATCAACCACTGAAGTTGAGTATCGAGCAGCGGCAATGGCAGCTCAAGAGTGTACATGGTTAATACAGCTAATGAATAATCTACATCAACAAGTAGATTATGCAATAACGTTGTACTATGACAATCAATTGGCAATTTGTTTGGCAGAGAATCCGATCTTTCATGCAAGAACTAAGCATGTTGAAGTACACTATCACTTTATCAGGGAAAAGGTTCTACAAGAAGAAATTGACACAGTAAAAATAGTGAGAGTTGGTGTTGGTGTTGAGGGGGAGTGTTGAAAATCAACACCAACATAATAATTAAAGATGTAGAGAAATAAATGAAGTAGTTGAAGAAGTAGTTGAAGAAGTAGAGAAATAAATGAAGTGGTTGAAGGATGTAGAAATAAATGAAGTGGTTGAAGGTTGTAGAAATAACTAAAGTGGTTGAAGGTTGTAGAAAAGAGAAGTGTGTTGATAAGATTTGTGTGGCTAGGATTATTTCTTAGTTTTATATTCAATTTGTGAGTTATCTTTGAAAGGTGTTATAGTGGGTATAATACAAGTAGTTTGTTTACTTATTTGGGTCTAATATTAGTAAATTTAGAGTTGTGTATTCTAAATTTTACTCAACATTAGTTTCATTTCTTTTACCTTAGTTCCAACTTGTTTAATATTAATTATTTTGTTTAATCTAATCAATTTCATATTTGGTTATTTCTTTTGCACCTGTGACCTTTTCATTCTAATAATTTGTCCCGTGAAGATTTCGTTGTCTAAAGGTTCTTTTTTGTCTGTAAATATAGTGGTGCATTGTTTCTTTCCACTTGCTACGTATATTGTATTTTTTTACTTTACATTTCTTAATGAATTCTTTTGTGTTTCTTTAACTTCAATCTTGTTTTATATATCAGTAAGCATTCGTTCTTATCCTACGTTATTTAACCATGTATTAATTACTCTTAAGTAATCTGTCTAAATAAGTAATTCCAATATTTTGATTAATTTGATTCTGTTTTTCTTAAATTTTGATTAATTCTTAGTTACTTAATAAGTTTTATGGAACTTAATTGCAATTACTTGATTGAATAAATAAGAACAATTTTGAATTTGATCTTAATTTAACTTTTAATTTAACATTAGCATAATTTAATGTTTGTTTAATTTTTCATTTGTTATGATAATTTTTCATTAAAATTTTGAATGAATTTCAATTATTGTTATTTAATAGATTAAATTCTCTCCGCTGATTAATGTGGATTTTGGCGTTAACAAATTGAAAATTTGGCAGAAAATTTATTTTCTAAAAGAATTTATATTTTACTAATCATGGTTTCGTAATTGACGGAATATTATAATTTCATAATTTGGTGACATAATAGAATTTTTTATTTGATAAATTTATTTGATTTTAAATTCTGAAATAAGTAAATTTTGAATAAGTAGAAGTAAGTAAATGATATATTTATTAAAAAAAAAACTTAAGAAATACTAAATTTGTATTAGCTAGTTTTGTAGTTTTACAAAATTAATTATACGAAATTCATTATTTTATAAATAATTATTGAATTATAAATTATAACTAGGTTCTAGAAAAATTAATTTTTTGTTGTTGAGAAAAATAATTTTTAAGTTAAATAAATTAACTTAAATTCTCAAATTTATTATTGTATTCAGAAATTAAATTTTCCTTATTGAGAAAAATATTTTTGAGATGAAAACGAATATAATGGATGATATTACCGTATGGTAGTCATTTTTCTATATGAATTTGGTTAAGGCTAATTTGAAAAAGGGATAAATCAACAATAGTACTATTAAGTACGTATGCTCAAATAATGAGTTATTAACATCCTTCAAACTATTCAAGAATTGTAAGAATTTATGAATAATAAACTTTATAACCTCTATGATTGAGAATAGGAAAAGTGATACTAAAGATGACCTCTATAAAATAGATTACTCTAAACAATGTATTATTGTATGTGTTAGAGACTCGAAAGAACCTTGATAGGTTCCTTGTTTGAAAAGCATGGATTATAGATGAATGTTGAGTCTAGTAAGTTTATATTGACCAAAAATGAAATGTTTGTAATAAAAGGCTATGTAATTGAGGGACTAATCAAGCTCATTATAATGAGCTTTAGCCAGAGATTATTTATTTAATTAATCCATCTACTTATATGATTGTCTTCAAAATGTGGCATGGATGGTGAATGTCACTTGTTCACGTTAACTAATATAGATTACAAATTGATTCCAAACATACGTGTGAAACTTGTGTATATGTATAAAAAAATGAATAGGTCATCTTTTCTATCAATTGAAGGGAATATTAAACCTTTTTTATTTTAATCCATAGTGATCTATGAGATTTAAAATTTGGTTGAACAAGGGGTGAAAATAAATATTTATTACTTCTATCGATGATAACACAAAATATTATTATGTTTATTTGCATAAAAGAAAAGATAAAGCTATAGAGAAATTTATTTTTTTATAAAGTTGAAAGCTAAGAATCAATTCAATAAGAAAATGAAGGCACTATGAAGTGATCATGGTGGTAAGTATGAATCACAATTTTGTGAATTATATGTATAATACAAAATTACACATGAAACCCTGACTTTGTTATTGAACGAAAAAGGTCACATCTTGATATAAATGATGAATACAATACTATTAAGTTTTGGGTTACATAAGAACTTATGACAGAATTCATTTGTTGGCTAACTATCTTTTAAATAAGGTATCCCATAAGAAAGCACAAAGATATTGTTTGAGTTATTTAAAGGAATGATATTCCTACGAATACTTACAAGTATGACTGTATCTACACCTAAGAAAGTGAAGACATGTTTGGAAATAATAGATTGCATTCTATTGGATATGCACATCATATCATTATTTATCAATTTTTGGTACATGTGTCAAAAATCACACAAGAACTTGATAATGTAATAAAGAAATTATTTGGTCTTTGAACATGAATTTGCCTGTATGTCTTAAGAGGAATGAAGTTCATCTAAATGAACTTATAAGACTATGAGTGAAGATAATCAAGATCAAGATAGTTATGTTAAGAAAAATGAATATGATCATATCATCTTGAGTTTTTCGTAGATGACATGCTAATTGTGTTTAGTAGTGATCAAATGATCATTTTTACTAAGAATATGTTGAATTCAAGGTTTGACATGAAATATATGAAATCCACTAATATAATTCTCGGAATTAAGATATCAAAGATATCTGGAGCTCTCATTCTAAGATAATGTCTTTATATTAACTTGAAATATTCAACAAAGTTAATTCTAGAATTATCAAAATATATGTAGATGTTGATCTATACTTATCAAAGAATAGAGGTGATGAGAGTGTGTCTCAATTGGAATATTCAAAAGTGGTAGGAAGTCTTATGTACTTATTGACTTGTACAAGACCTAACATAGCTTACATAGTAAGTAAATCAATTAGATACACCAACAACTTAGGATCTGAGTACAGGAAAGATATTACTAGACTACTTAGATACTTTAGATATATTTGTTACTGTAGAATGCACTACCAAAGATATCCATTAGTATTAAGGATACAATGATTGTAACTTGATATTTGATATGAAAGTCTTAAAGTCTACTAGTGGATACGTGTTCACATTAGGTGGGGCAATTGCTTCATAGAAGTCTTCTAAACAGACTTACATAGCTAGATCCACGATGGAATCGAAGATCATCGCTTTGGATAAATATAGTAAAGAAGTTGAAATGATATATAATTTCTTAGAGGATATTACAAAATGGACAAAATTTGTGCCTGCAGTTTGCATCCATTATGATGACCAATTTGCAATTGGCATGGCACAAAGCAATATGTATAGTAATAATTCTTAACATATACATCGTAGATAGAATAACATTAGACAACTACTATCAACTGAGATTATCTCTATTAACTATGTGTATTCAAAAGATAGCATTGCGAATCCATTAATCAAAGGGTTAAATTGAGAGCTAGTAGATAAGTTATCAAAAAGAATGAGATTGAAACCCATAGGGGAATAAGGATTTACATAGAAAATTCAACCTAGTTGATTGGAGATCACAAGATCTAGATTCAAAGAGACAAGACAACCTAGTTGTAAAGACTTAGTGAGATGATTACGGGGGTTTACATTAAATTCCATTCCTATGATGAAAATAGTAATACCCATACAATATAGGTTAAGCTAAGGATTTTAATGACTCTTTTATTACTTAGCAGAGTACTACAAGTTACTCTTTGCATATTACTCTTATAGATAAAAGATCATATATGTGGCAGAAAAGAATGGCCACTTTGAAAGAGAATTTTGTATGGATCAATTTTTTAAAAACTCTCATAGAACCATGTGTATGTTCATGGTCAAAGCAAACATAATAACGAAAATTGAATTATCTCAAAAAAAAAAACTCCTATATAAGTATGTCATCGCTTACTTAATAACATAATAGTTCAAAAACATCATATCTACCGGTCAACCAGTAAGGCTAATATACTCTCACAAGTGAAGGTTCAAAGTGTAACATTTATTCTATGTAGGTTTCAATTAGTTGAACTCTTCCGTCTTGTCAAAACTGATTTGATTTGTTCCTTTTGAAAATTTCATCAATTTTTATTCATGTAGGGATTATTATAAAATAGGTATATGTAACCATAGTGATTTCATTCACAAGAGCATGATTTTAAGTGTGATCTACTCAGTGTAAGTGAAACTCAAAATAATATTGGGATAAATAAGAAACTTAGTCTCAAAGATTTACCATTGAGTTGGAAAAATTGTTGTTAGTAACGCGTCCAACATTGGAAAGTCAACTGCTCCTTGAAATGTATTGTCACTTGTTTTATTTTTTCTGCTTATATTTTTATATATTACATAAACGTTTCACTCCTCATTGTATCAACATTTTTGACAAAGAAATTCTTTAATTACAAGGAAGGGAAAACGTTTGTTTTGGATAGAGCAACAGTTTCCATGAATTGATATATGATTGACTCCTTAGCTTAGTGAAGTATGACAGAGAAAACTTGAATTCGTAGAGTTAAGTTCTACTTGGTAGAGTTTACATACTTAAAAATTCGTCAAAATCGCTTGCAATTATGTATATTTGTGACTTATTTGATCTTTTTTTTTAAATAATTTTTTAATGTCTCAAAAATAAATGATGAGATAAAAAATTATCTTAAAGACACTGCATGATACACGAGACTCGATTATTTCTTTACTCAATTTATATTTAGATCATTTAAATTTTATCAGTACAATTTATATATATTTATATTTATATAACTTTGATTTAAAATGATATAATATTTATTATTAATTTATTTGTTCATATTATTTTTTTATATATTGATACATATGAGATATTGTATTGTTAAAACTGGACAAAGACAACCAAATACACCAGTAATTATGGGACACAAAACACAAAGAAGGCCATTTCCATAGATTAACAATTACAAAAAGAGTAGTCAGGACTCAACTGCACCCTTAATGGGCATGGAGTAGCATTCCTAGTTTCCCAGTCAAGCTCTTGATATACTCCTTCCTCGCTGGGTGATCCTCTTGTGGTCTATTATATGCTGTCCATACAGGATCTCCCTTAAACAACCTCATCAACTGTATTAAAACAGCACAACATATCAAATACCACTTACAAACTCTTTTCAAATTCAGACATGCATGTATCAAATTAATGCAAACTATTAAAGCTCAGTGAGGTGCAATACAGAAAAATATGCATCAACACTATTTTACATTAGTCTATGTTGGGTAAAGTCCCTCCCAATTTGGAGGACTAACTAAAAGTAAAACAAATGAGGGGAACCAAAAAAGCTGTTTTCAAATAAGAAAATTAAAATTTAATTTGGAAAAGAAGTTGAATGTGATTGGAAGTCTAATTAAGATGTTGAAGGGGACGGCAGCAATACGTATGGGCATATTTATTAGATATTAGTAAAGAGCAGAGTAGCGCCGCACAAATTAAAATGAAGGAAGCCATATTAGCCCTATATTCATTTTGAAAATATAATATAGTTATTTTTAGTAACACTTTATTCGTATTATTTTGAAAAAATATCATACAAAGACAAAGACAAAATTGTATTTATAGACCATTTAAAGTGAAATTCCATACGTATTCATGACTTTTTTTAAAAGTATAAGTCTCATTTTACCTACCCATTTCTTGGTGAGAGAGAAAAAAAATAGAAATTAATCTAGTCATTTTTAGCTATTAAAAGCTTCAGTTCCATTTATTTTTATTCATTTTCTCTTTGATTTTTTTCCTTCTTTATTCTATTTTTCTTATGTTACTCTACTTTTATAGTTGTTCTTGAGATACAAAAGTATGATCAAAATAAATATCTTAAAATTTGAATTAATTGTAGTGTTTGAAATAACTTATCTAGTTTTGAACACTATAATTAATAAAAAAAATTAGAATATTCAATTTAATCATTTTTTTATACAACAAGAGCAACCATATATATAATTTGAAGAACAATACAAGAAAAGTAAAATAAATACATAAAAAAATGGAAGAAAAAATAAATAAAAACTAATAGGTTGAAGGTTTTAACAACCAAAAATTGAGAAAATAAGTCCCTATTTTTTTCCAAGGAGAGACATACTTAAAATAACTCCATATATCTCTTAAAAATAGTCATGTTCATACCTTGTAACTTTAAATGGTCTATAAATATGGTTTTATCTTTCTATATATGGTCAAATTTTCAAACAATATGGCTAAATTTTACCAAAAATAAGTACAAGACTTAAATGTAATTTTTGCAATATCTATGATTCATGTTATTGTTCTCTAAAATTGAGAGGTGGGTGGAGCCGGTTAGAAATGAACATTTTATTCGTAGATAACTGAAATCATAATTATCTATAAAAATCAAAAAGTTCTTTCCCAAAATTAACCTCATGTTTGGTTGATTGGTATGAAATGAAATCAGAATTGATTTTTTTCAATTTTATGTTTAGTTGAGCTGAAAAATAGGAATATAATAGAATCGATTTTTAAAATAGAAGAAATCATAATTTCTTGCTCTCCCTTAAGTAATAATGATTTCATTCACATCTCAATTTGTTTTTTCAATTTTACCCCAACCCCAAATATAACCCAAAACCCAAAACCCCAAATCATAAATCCTAAATCCCGAATCCTATATCCCAAAACCCTAAATCCTATTTAGAAAAATAACCTACAAATATAATCCTAAACCCTAAACCTTAAATCCCAAATCCCAAAACCATATTTAGAAAAGTAATAATTTTAATCCTAAACCTTAACCCATAACACTAAACCCTAAACCCTAAACCCTAAACCCTAAACCCCAAATCCCAAATCCCAAATTCCTAAATCCTATTTAGAAAAATAATAATTTTAACCCTAAACCTTAACCCACAAATATAACCATAAACCCTAAATCTTAAATCCCAAATCCTAAAACCTTAAACCCTATTTAAAAATAATAATTTTAACCCTAAACCTTAACCCACAAATATAATCCTAAACCCTAAATCCCAAATCCCAAATCCTAAAACCCAAAACCCTATTTACAAAAGTAATAATTTTAACCCTAAACCTTAACCCACAAATATAACCCTAAACCCTATAAAAAAATGATTCTAATCCTAAACCTTAACTCATAAATATAACCCTAAACCCCAAATCCAAAATCCCTTAACCCCAAATCCCAAAACCCTAAACCCCAAATCCAAAATCCCTTAATCCCAAATCTCAAATCTCAAATACCAAAACCCAAAACCCTATTTAGAAAAATAATAATTTTAAAAATACATTTTATTTTTAAGAAAATCCCTTAACCCCAAATCACCATCTAAATGTAACTAATATAGTTAATTTCAAGAAAATCCATCCAATTTTATAAATATTCACTATTATAGTGAGTCAATGGTGACAATAAGCGCATGCTTCCATTCATAAAAGTGTGTATCCTTTGGGGCCTATTCCCAAGTCTCAACTTAACATCTTATAAGCATCTTCAAATAGATGTTTCTAAGCAAAGGGGAAAAACTATAATGCAAAAGGTAAACTCACAATAGACACTTTTCATCCTTTTTCCAAAATTAATTTTACATATAAAATATTTCCAACAATTCCCTAATTAAACTTTTAAAAATACTTTTCATTGAACAACCAACCAAATACAAGATTGTGCATAAGGAGAAGATGTCTATCGACTTGACCTTTGCATAGTGAAGATGCTTTAAAATATATTAGAGTAACTCATAGTTTTTAACCCTATCTCTAACAACATCACACAAAAAACCTTTCCAAGGAGTAGTTCTAAAAACCTATGCTTTACGACCATGCACATCTATCTCAGTATAATGAATGCTCTAGTAAATTTTGTTGAAAATTTCATAGGAAGTAGCCATACTTCCACATTCACATAGGTGAGTCCATTAAGAGTACTCATGTAGTTATGTATTCCACTCCATATAGAGTATAAAACTCATTAGGAGTTAATGATTAATTCATCCTTCTATCACTTCAGGATTTCATGCTTTTAATAATATGGAATAGAACTTATAAGAGCATGATTCATCACATATCACTTCATGACTTGTTATTACTCATTGAACCTATTTATTGGAATATCTAGTCCATAAGTTGGGTTATCATCACGAGTGACTCATCACTCTAAAAGCTTTAGTCCTATTCCTTTTTATGGTTTGAAAACTTTTTCTCTAGCTAGTCCTTTTTATCAAAAGATCAGCCAAGTTATCATTAGTACATACATGATCCATTCTTGCATCTCGTATATAGATAAATTTTCTAATAGTAATATACTTACGACACATTTGTCATCTCTTGCAGATCTTTTCTCTAACCAGCCCTTTTTGTAAAATGATCAGCCAAGTTATCATTAGTACATACATGATCCATTCTTGCATCTCGTATTTAGATAAATTTTCTAATAGTAATTTGCTTACGACACATCTGTCATCTCTTGTAATTCTAGTAATGGTTTTGAATCTTCAAAATAGTCGCAATACTATCGCAGAGGATCAAAATAGTTGGAATCAATATTTCCCATAATGGGATATCATCTAATAAGCTTTCTAACTAGCATACTTCCTCATTAGCAATAGCTAGTACTATCATCTCAGACTCCATCGTAGATTGAGCAAAAATAGTATGTTACTTAGACTATTATGAAAAATCTCTACTAACTATGCTAAATATATAATCGCTAGTTTCCTTGGAGTCTTTTAAAAGGGTGTTCCTATTAGCATGATTGTATCCTTCTAGAACAGCGAGAAACTTATGATAATATTATCCAAAGTTCATAGTCCTCTTTGGGTACCTCATGACCTTTTGAATAACATGCCAATGCTAATTACTTGGTCTATTAGTAAACATATATAGTAATTCCACAACATAAGCCATATTGAGCCAAATGCAATCTGTAGCATAACGTAGGCTACCAATTATGCTCATATACTCAAATTGTCTACATCGTCTCTAGTACTCTTGAGCAATTTTGCACTAGGATCATAAGAAGCACATGCAGTTTTGCAGTTATAATAATTATATTTCTTTATGATCTTCTTAATGTAATGAGATTGATCTAGAAAGACTCCCTTTTCAAACATAGCAATCCTTATCCCAAGAATCACATTCACTTCTCCGAGATCTTTCATATCAAAATTAGCACATCTTGACATTATTCATGACATGAATATTAGAACCAAAAATAAGTAAATCATTCACATAAAGACATATAATAGTGAAAATATCATTTACAAATTTATAATAAATGCATTTGTCACTTTCATTCACTTTGAAACCATATGAGATGATAAGATTATCAAATTTTTCATACCATTACTTAGGTGTCTATTTCGAACCATAAAGAGATTTATTTAATTTGCAAACTTTATTTTCTTGTTTAAGGACAACAAAACCTTCAAGTTGTTTCATGTAAATCTTTTCTTCTAAATCACCATTTAAAAAAGCAATTTTAACATGCATTTGATGCACAACATGATCATGAATAGAAACAAGACAAAATAGCATACATATGGAAGTTATTCTACTGACACGTAAAACAAAGTATCAAAGAAATCTACGTTTTCTCCTTTTCTATATCCTTTGGCTACAAGATGAGCCATGTATTTATCAATTGTACTATTGGATTTCAATTTCTTTTTAAGTATCCATTTATAGCCTATTTCCTTGCATCCTAGAATTATCAACTAAATTCCATGTTCTATTAGACTCAAGACAGTCCATTTCATCATTAAAAGTTTCTTTCCAAAAGTTGGTATCTAAAGAAGACAATGCTTCTTGAAGAATTTGAGGATCTTCCTCTAAGATAAAAGCATAATAGTCGGATCCATGATCCAAAATGGTTCAAACTTGTTTACTCTTCCTAAGATCCAGATTTGATTTCCCATTTGTTCATTAGTTCTAATCATAAGAAAATTATTAGAAATTAAGCCCCGCTATTCTTTAATTCAAACAATAACATATGTTTAAAAAATTAGCATCATTTGATTCGATAACAATATGATCATTCAAGTCAAAAAATCTATAGGTTTTACTATTCATATCATGTCCAATAAACGCACATTCATAGGCTCGAGTAGCAAGTTTATTTACTTTAGGATCTAGAATACGAACATAAACTGAATAACCCAAAGTTATAAAATAAGACAAATTAGGTTTCTTATTTTTCAAAGCTTTCAAAGAAGAAATTTTATTTTTAGTGTTTGGAACTTTATTAAGCACAAAACAAATAGTTAATAAAATTTCTCTCCACCAATGACATGCACCACCAGAGTTAAGTAAGATAGAAACAACTAATTCAGTAAATGTTCTACTTTTTTTCAACATTTCCAATCATTTCAAGAGAATAAGTTACAGTTTTTTCATGAATGATTCCATGGGTTTTGTAAAAATCATTGAACATACTGAAATCATATTCAATGCATATATCACTATGAAATCTCTTTATTTTATCTATTAAATTAATTTTTAATTTTAATCAAGAATATTTTAACTTGTCAAATGCTTCATTTTTATTTTCATGAGATACACACTAGTATAATTAGAATAGTAATCAATGAAAGTATAAAATAGTGTGTTCCATATCTAGTCAAAATACCATCAAGTTCACAAATATTTCAATAAATTAAATCAAGCGATTCAGATGCTCTAAAGACTAATTTATGTGAGGTTTTGATAATCTTTACTTGATTACAAAAGTCACATTTTTCAAAATCATTTAAAGATAATTTAGGAATGAGTCTTAAACTAATCATATTTTTAATTATGCATTTATTAATGTGACAAAATCTAGCATGTTAAATATTGAAAGAACAGAATTGGTAAGTAGAAGGAGAAACTTTATTCAACATAACTGTCAATTTAAACATATCATCAATAGAATAATTTTTTGCAACAAAAATATTATTCTTAATAATTGTATACAAATAACCCTAATTATTTGAGTAAAACTAGCCTTGTTGAGAAAATAACCCAAAACTAAGTTCTTCCTCATCTCAGGAGTATGTACAACATCCTTTAGGACAACAATCTTTCTAGAAGTAAACTTTAATTCCACCTTACTAGTGATAACAACTATAGTGGAGTAGGAACCACCCAACAACACTTTCTTGTCCTCAACCTCATAATAGAACTTGAACAAATCATGGTCATAGCAAACATGATGAGTAGATCTAGTGTCTACCCACCACCAATCTCATCCAGCAACAAAATTGATTTTAGTTATCATAGTAATAAGTTGCTCTTCGATGAAGTTTTCCTATAGAGTAAGACGAGGCCTATTCCGATAATTCTAAACCATTTGACTAACCCTGTTACAATTATCACATTAACGTGTCATTTCTTAAAGGGGTTGAAGTCCATTGGGGAGGATTCCTATTGCAATTTTGGTTGTCATGGTTATGATGGGTATTGCAATTCTAATACTTTATGTTTCTCCCTTTAGATTTCAAAATGATAGAGGTGGATTTCTTATTAACATTATTGTTGCAAACAATAAGTACTTCATCTTTTTTATCTTGTTTTTGGGATTCCTCCTTAATATGAAGACGAGTGATAAGACTTTCTAACGAGAACTCCTTATCTTTATGCCTAAGAAATTTTTTAAAGTCTTTTCATAAAAGTGGTAATTTATCAATTAAAACAATAACTGGAAATTTCTCATCTAAAGACAAACTTTGGATATTATTTCATATGCCACTTTTTGTAGGTCATGTGACTAAACTACACAAATTTTTCGTCAATCATTTGGTATTTCAAATGTTGATTGATCACATACTTCTTGGCTCCAACTTCCTCAGCATCATATTTCTTTTAAAGTGCATCTTATATTTCCTTAAAGATTTGTCAAAATTATAATAATCATACAGGTTATTAGACAAACCATTTAGAATGAAATTCTTACATAAGAAATCATCTGCTACCCAGTTCAAGTTTTACGCTAATACAAACATAAGCGACTTTTTTCATAGTAAGGAGAAATAATACTTTTTGTCTCCATCTTTTAAAATGGAGCCTTACAAATAAAAAAAATTACTCAGATCAATAGTCATTACTTCAACTAACATGGAAGATGAAATAGAGTCTTAAAATTGTTGCTATAGAATGGTAAAAAAGGAATGAAGTTACCCAAATTAACTTCATTTGAGTTGCATATTAGGTCACACTCTTTAGGATGTTTCAAGGCTCTTCCTAAATCTACCCAAGATATGCAAGCAATATATAGTCCCGTTGTCCTTAGGATAAAATCGATGGAGAACCTTCTTTGTCTCGGACCTCTACTATACTATAGAAGACTAAAATACTACACCTACTAATATTATCTTGCTCAGAATTAAAAAATAAAAACCGAAGCTAAACAGAGTTTGTGTAGAGAAAAAAATCAAAGAGAGATATGTGTCGTTAAAATGCGAGAGGTCACTACTTCTATTTATTAGAAAACTGCAATTGGGGAAGAGGGATAACGGTTGTAAAATAAATTTTTGATAGTAGAGGGAATAATGGGTAGAGAAAGACTTGGTCTAACAAAATAAATCTTCTTTGATTGTTTCAATTCAATTTTGAATTAAAAAATAATTAAATAACATATGTTTTAAAATATATAAAAGTGTATGCTACCTTATCACACTACTCTCGGCTCAGTCGGTCAACCTTGGTAGCACGCATGTAAGAAGTAGACCAACAATTACCTATCTCTTTACCCTCTAAAAAAGTCATTACTTCTAGTAGCTTGAAGCCCAATCCAAAATCTCAACTTAACAACTTATAAAAACATCTAAAGAGATGTTTCTAAGCAACGTGAGACAACCATAATGGAGAGGGTAAACTCAAAGTAGACATTTTTTATCCTTTGTTCAAAATTCTTATATATAGAATATTTCCAACTAAAACAACTTAGAATTTTTATTCCCAAGCTATTATATTTTAACATATAAGTCTTAATTTATAAGTTTGTGTACTATAGTGTGACTAATGTGTTACACTTAGGTCTTAGAACTTGTTAAGTTTGTAGACTAGGTATAATATAAAAGACTTAAAAGTAACACTCAATAACTTTTGGCACCAAATTGTTAAGATTTGAGTATGACAACCTTTGTCTAAAGAAGTAGAAAGTTTAGAAACCTTAGAAGTTATTCACCTTAAAAATAAAATGCACATCTACAAAAGAATATATTCTAATGTCAAAAGAGTGTATGCAATCTGATACTAAACACTCAAAAGTGTGATTATATACTGATAATAGAAAAATTATATATTACTTTAGGAGTAAATAAAATGGTACTCCTTACTAATATTATTCGTTATTGATCTAGAAAAGTAGTGGGTTATTGTTCTTTTCAAAAAAATATTATTGTGCTTTTCTTTCTCCCCACTGGCTGGAGCACCACATCACCAATAGTCGAAGATTGATGTATAATTTTTCCTCGATAACACCCAAACATTTAAGCAAAACAAACACACAAAAGTAGCTCATGTAACATAGTCATAACATGTGCAGTTTTAATGATATACCTTCACAAAATTGTTGGTGTCTAAGGTGAAGCGATGATAAAAGTTCTTCAACTTCTCCTCAAAATTGTCCAACTTTTCAGGGCATATATCTAGTAAATCCTACAAAATGTAAACAACGTGAATCAAAGTTGCTCAGATAAAGTCTTGTTTGATTCCAAACTAAACAAGGCATAAGTATTAAAATTATACTATTTGTGTTAAAGTTGCATTTTTATTGAAAGGTATAGGACTCCTAGTGTCCTTCAGCCTATTAAGGAATGTATACATACCATGTAATTGTAGCCCCTGGTTTCTCTAATTTTGCGCAGTTCTGCATCATTCTCGCAGTTCTTTGGGTTCAGTTTCCAGTAAAGCACTCCCAAATCTGCAACACCATCAAATTACACAATTCATTTATGTTCAACATGTATAACCGAACAAAATGATCCACAAGCAAATAGTTAGAGGCTAGAACAGTGTGTTATATGAGTCTAAGTAGAGTTCGATTTGGGTTAGCTTTTTGAGATAAAATCGTCCCAATACTTGGGGACTCTACAAACTCTATATGATATTAGAGCGATGTTTGGATTCTAGATTTGTTCTCAACAACAACAGACTCCCTTGTGTGTCACACATTTATTGTTATGACTCTAATCATGAATTTAATCACATAATGAATTAACCTTTTGAATTGAGCAATATTTATAACAATAAAATATTGGAAGCGAAGTTGATGACATAACGAAGAATTGGAAGGAATATGTAGAAATATAAAAATAATAATAATTTTCTATATATAATGTAGACAAGAAGAGTAGAAGTTTTGGATTCAATGCTCGATCCAAATGAGATATCTTTAAGACAAATTTTAATACCCTTTCCATAACAATTGTGAGTGTAAATATGGTTGTAGCTAATAGTCCCTTATATAGGGTCCTACCCAAATTTTTGTTCCAATCTTAATACATTATGAACTTCATGATGAAATTAAAAACTAGAATGTAAGAGATATTAAGTATCAGAATAATGGAAGGATGGATCAATGTCTTATGAAATTGGTGTTGAACATTAACTCCTTTCTGTTGGGAAATAACAAAAATTCCCGATAAGCTAGATTTATGAGAAAGCAAGAATAGAAAAATAACACACAAATTTGATAACAGAGTTCGGCCAATCTTGCTTACGTCTCCGGACCTACTGCACATCTTTTTACTGAAATGGGAGAAATTATACAAGGTGTTTACAACACTCACAACTCACAACCCAATTACACACAAGAAAATTACTCTCAATTTTCTCTCACAAAAGCTTTTCTCTCTAAGCTTTTCTCTCAATTGGAATGAACACTTTGGATGATTAATTCATTACAATTACACATCTATTTATAGTAAAATTCACTCCTTGAATTACTCCTTAAATTAATGGTTCCTTAAATTGCTCCTTGAATTAAGCTCATTGTTTTGCTCCTTGTTTTGCTCCTTGTTCTGCTCCATGTTTTGCTACATGTTTTGCTCCTTAATTTGCTCCTTAAATTAAGGAGCTTTATAACAATCTCCAACAATCTCTAACAATCTCCCACTTGAAGAGTGATTTCAATCTGTCTTCACACCTTGATCAATGCAGCAGCTTTTCTAGTCTTTGTTACTCTAGCAGACCAACTGAAGTTGAGCACAACTTCAGTTTGTCAAAAGCCACCACCTTTGTTAACATATCTGCTGGATTTTTGCTTCCTTGAATCTTCTCCAGTATTAACACATCATCTTCCAATAGAGATCTGATGAAGTGATAACGAAGTCCAATATTCTTTGTTCTAGAATGAAATGATGAAATCTTCGCCAAGTGTAGTGCACTTTGACTATCACTATGCAGAACATTCTTCTCTTGTTTGAATCCCAGCTCAATTAACAAACGTTGAAGCCATATCATCTCTTTACTAGCTTCAGTTATTGCTACATACTCAGCCTCTGTAGTGGATAGAGTGACAATTTTCTGTATTTGTGACATCCAACTAATAGCTGTAGTTCCAATAGTAAATATATAACCGGTGGTGCTTCTTCGGTGATCAACTTCACCTCCAAAGTCTGCGTCTATGTACCCTTGTACTTTTAACTCTCCTTTACTAAAGTACAAGCACTTTTCTGTGGTGCCTCGCAGATACCTCAAAATCCACTTGACTGCTTCCCAATGAGTTTTCCCTAGATTTGACATAAATCTTCTAACAACTCCCACTGCATGGTCAATGTCTGGCCTCGTACTGACCATTACGTACATCAAACTTCCAATGGCTGAGGCATAAGGAACCTTAGCCATGAATTCTCTCTCTTCCTCTGTTTGAGGGGACTGATCCTTGGATAGGCAAAAATGACTGGCCAAGGGTGTGCTAACTGGCATGGCATCGCCCATGTTGAATCTTTGCAAAACACGATTGATGTACTCTGCCTGAGATAACTGCAAGGATCCTTTCTTCTTATTTCTTGTGATTTGCATTCCAAGAATCTTCTTTGCTGGACCCAAGTCTTTCATGTCAAATTCCTTTGACAATTGCTGCTCCAACCTTTGAATATCATCTATATCTGAACCTGCTACTAACATATCATCAACATAAAGTAGTAAAATGATATAACTGGACCTATATCTCTTGAAGTAGCAAGAATGATCAGCATTGCACTTCTGGAAACCTTCCTTGTGCATGAAGCTGTCAAACTTTCTGTACCATTGTCTCGGGGCTTGTTTCAGGCCATACAAACTCTTCTTAAGTCTGCACACCATGTTCTTCTTCCCACTTTATGAGAAACCTTCTGGCTAGTACATGTATATCTCTTCATCTAAATCTCCATGAAGGAATGCAGTCTTCACATCCAATTGTTCAAGATGAAGATCTTCGATGGCTACAATACTCAATACTGATATGATAGTATTAAGCTTCACAACGGGAGAAAAAATGTCAGTGTAGTCAACTCCTTCTGTCAACGTTCGGTTCATACGCTCAGCTGTACCATTGTGTTGAGGCGTGCCTGGCACAATTCTTTCCATTCTGATCCTGTGCTCATAGCAGAAAGTTTTGCATCTGGTGTCTTCATATTCACCACTAGTATCTGTTCTGAGCTTTTTGATCTTTAAACTCGTCTCATTTTTCAACATAGCTTTCCATCTTCTGAAAGCCTCAAATACTTCAGACTTATGCTTTAGAAAGTAAACCCATACCTTCCCAGAGTGATCATCGATGAAAGTCACGAAGTAGTGTTTCCCACCAATAGATGAGACGGTCGTTGGTCCCCAAACATCAGAGTGAATAAGCTCTAGTCTTTCCTTCTTTGGGATTCTGCAACTTGTCTGAAAGCTAACTCTCTTATGCTTTCCAAGTATGCAATCTTCGCACATGTCTATCTCCGTAGACTGTAGACCTGGAAGTTTTCCTTTTGAGTGCATAATCTTCATCCCCTTCTCACTCATATGGCGACGTTGTCGGGGAGGAATAACGTTTTAAAATTTTATTATCAAAAATCTTAAAATCTATTTTATAAATATTTATGTGTTGTCAAATTAAAAAAACAAATATATGTGCATCAATGAATAATCATTCTTATTACCTATATATTAAGATATGTTTGGCTTCAAAATGATTCAATTGATAAACACTTGAAGAAATCTACTTAAAGGCACTTAATTGCAACGAAGAAGAAAAAAACCAACGTAAGCCTAGCATATGTACCAACCAAATATAAGTGGGTGAAATACAAAAAAAAAATTGGAGACAAACAAAACAACACAAGTCGTAATGGTGATTAACATGGGTTACGATACGAGTCTCTAGGATCATAAGTGAGAGCATACCATAATCAACACATGTGGCTACAATGGAAAAAGTGTACCTTAGTGTGCGAACTCACAATCCACTATTTTCTTCATTTTCTTAGCATTCTTCAACCTATATAAACCCACCACCTCAGCTATAGACACACCAAAACTCAAGAACAATTCGGAATTTCAACAAATTATCTCTAAGAATTTTGTTATAGTTTTTAGGTTTATATTTATAGTTTAATGAAGTAGTTTTCAATCCAATAAATAGTATACATATATCTATTTTAAGGTTTTTTAGATATAAATCAGTAATGGAATTATGTTCTTTGAAGGATACTATTGAGGTATAAATTTTAAATGTATTCTTTTATTTGTAGAATTAATTTTATGTATTGTTCTCAATGTAATTTTTAATTTTCTAATTATTTATTAAATCTAAGCATGTTTGGCTAAAAATTACTATGGGATATCAGTTATGTTGCTATGGTTGTGAAATATTAATTTAGATAAATATTTTTATAAAATAAATGGATTTTTATTTCTTCATTCAAGACTTATAAAAAAAATTATTACATAAAAATATATTGATAATATATTTTTCTTAATAAACTTAAGATATGAAAGTTAGATTTAGGATTTGATTATCAAGATTTAAATTAGAATTATATTCTATTTCAAATATTTTTTATGATGAGTTATTATTAAAAAATATATTGAGGACATATTATTCGAAATAGATTTAAAATATGAAAATTAGTTATCATATATATCAATCTTAAATTCAATTATGACACCTTGAATGAGAGTCTAAATTATGTGCTCTTCTCATAATAATGATTTAGATGGTTTTTATTTCCTTAGAAATAAATCATAATTTAATATTAATCAATTGGGGATCCCAATCCAATGATATTATTTTGGTTTTTATTAACAAAGAATCTAATCCTAATGATATTTTCATACATAAAAAACAAGAAAAATCTATAATATTATTTTATATCTTTAATAACTAATTAGTGTTAAACAAGCATAATTATCTAACTAATATATCCCATAAATTTTCCATTGAATGATTAAATGTTTATCTACCTAATATTTGTTGAATCAATTTTATCTTTAATTTTATGTCAATAGAATAGACTTTTAAAACCCAAAAAATTGTGATAGAATGTTTAGATTTATTTTTCTTTTTTTAATAATTTTATTCAATTATTTTAAAACCACATAGTTTCTCTTTAGACTCCACATCAACAACCCTTCATTGCATTCACTTGTTCATGACTTGGACATGCAAATGGTTTACTTTGAAAAGAAAAAGTGTTAGCAACATGCCTATAATTACTATAGACTCCACATACCTCTCTATTTGAAGCTTTCTTGGAGGGGATAAGTGCAACATGCTTGGTCAATAATGCTAGTTTCTTAGAAATTTCATTCCTCGAGCTTATCTCATTAACTCAAAATCTTCTTCCTCTAGCATTTTTATTTTGAGAATTAGCATCCAATATATCATAGAGCTTATAAGTCTCTCAAGCTATCTTCTCTCCCATGAATACATCTACAAGATTTTCAATTTTAAATGAAAACAGTTGTTCATCCCATTTGGTTTTGTAGCTATAGTGGGAAGTGGTGAGGTGAGTACTAAATGAGAAGTAAGTTCAAACTATCCCATGCCTCATGGAATAGATCTCCTTCCATTGTAGAAAATATGACAATTTTGGTCATCAAATTGGAAGCCTTTGATGGGAATTGAATTTTCTCATAAACTTATTATATACTCCCTCTCAAGTAATTAGAAAGCCATATGGAAAAGTCATATGTCAAGGTTTTTCCCTATCTTTGAGAGTGTATCAGAAACATCTCATTCTGAGTTGGTCCTCATTCATTGCCTATAAATGAAATGTCTATACAAGTCTATACAATAGCATAGATGTCACTAATGAAAGTGAAAAGATCTTTCTTGGGAATTCAATAGAAAGAGGGTAACATGAAATGACAAATATTTTTCAATTCATAATTCCCAAATTCCTCCTTCAATTATTTTCAAGAAGTACCAGTGTTAATGATTGGTCTTACATAGTCCTTGATTACCATCTCCTTTGGTAAAACATCTCTCATGTTAAATGGATTTCGTTGTAGCTATTGCGGTGGCCATGGTAGTGTGATGAGTCCCAAAATCACTCAATATAACATGATTTATGTATGTTTAATGATTAAATATATTTATATTTTCTTAGTTTTACTATCATTTTAAAAAATCTATCTTTTCGGAATTAGGAATATGTTTTGTTATTTTTCAGTTATTTTTACTTCAAAAAGGATTACATTGATCAAACACTTGAAGAATATATTTGAAAGTACTCCTTTATAATTTTGAATATTAAAAAGATATCATATTCTTTAAAACTTGAAAAATAGAGATACAAGAAATAAGGGTTCCAAAGTGTTGTAGAAATGAGTGGGCCAACATAGCTAGTTCTTCTCAAAAATATAAGAACTTAAAAAAACTAAAAAAATGAAAACTTTCTAGAGAGAGAAAGTGCTCAAAAAATTTGTGTGTTTTGGATTGGGAGAATAGGGTCCTTTTATAGATGAGGAAAGGGCCAAAAAATGGGGGGAAATATTCCAAAATTTGAATTTCAACGCGTTTGGACAGGTTGGCGAGCGTATGGGGCACAAATTTCTAGGTAAATGGGTGGGTTGCATGCGCGGGACTAAGCAAAGAGTGTACTGGCTAGTGCGCGGTGTGGCACGGGTGAGATGATGGACGTGGGACTCGGCGTAGAAGGACTGGTGTGTGAATTGGTACGCGATGGGCTACGCATGCGAAACTTGGTGCAGATGGGCTGGTGCGCGCACGAATTCAATCATTTTGACATTTTTGATTGTTTTGACCCATTTTGTCCAATTTTTCCATCTTTTTTACTTTTTCTCATTTATTTTCTCAATATATTTGTTTTGACCCGTGATTCTGAAAAGAAAATTTTATATAAAAATATGATAAAATCATACAAATATAAAATCTATTTAATTAATTAAAATACATTAAATCATGGTAATTTTAGTGCTTTTTAAGCACTCATCATTGTAGAAAAATAGATTGACATCAACATGTCCTAAATACAATGTGGGTTGCTACGTGAAAATATGTCATACCCTTAAAAATGGATACGTAGATATAAAGGGAGTAAATTTTTAAAGTATAATTAAAAGAAATTCAAGAAATTTATTTAATAAAAATTTAATTTAATTCAAGATATAACTATTTAAAAACATAAATTAACAAAGTTATTTAAATTACAAATCATAACGAGGGATCCAACATTGAGGCCCATATGTAGTCAAAAGTCCATAATAGACATCAAACACAATGATAGGTCCAACTTCGAGGCCCGTGTGTGACCACAATAATCCATGTTCACATATATCAACCATTATAATTCGCACATATATTGACCCTAGTAATTCAGTCACACATAGACACATAGATGGATAAATCCCTAAAGATACATGTGTATGAAATGCATACATGTAGTATGTCGAAAATAGTTTGTTATGGTCACTAGCCCATAGGTACCATACTCTACAAGACAACGTATAGGTGTAATCCTCATATATAAAATCATTCTCCTGATGCATCGATAAAATTCTTAGATGCCATATCATATTTCCAATGATTCATTTCATAACAACATTTGATACTGGTCTATTTATACCAAAATTATTCAATGTATGCATAATAAGAGATTTATGACTTGTATCTCATTTTAAAATATATTTATAAAATTATAACTTTAATCATAAAATAATGGCATTAAATTTTTCACTTTTATCCATAATTTATAATGCATAAAAATTTATTTATAAAAACCAATGCATGAATTTAAAAGGTTAGAGAAAGAACCCATACCAAAAATTTACTCCACGTTGAGCTTTTGAACCCAAAATCCTTGATATTTATCCCTGAAATGCCCTCCAAACTGTGCCAAAAAGTATGAACAACTTAGGGAGCAGATGTATTAGAATATGGGAGAAAGGAAGGAAGGAAAATGTATGAAAAAGTGGTTGGTTCTGCCACCATTTTATAGTTATCTGAGGGAGTTCACTAGTAGTGGTAGCAAGGTGGCAGTGATGTGGTGATGGCAAGATGGTGAAGCTTGTACTAATTTCTCAAGTTCGATCTTATTTTTTCCATGAAACTTTCCCATTACATCCATGTATTGTAACACATTGTTTATAATTTATTTTTGGGTACTATAATCATTTATAATGAAATTATATGGTTTTATATTCGTACTTTCTCGAAGAAAATTTATTCCTTGAAATATATAATTCTTAAAATGAGTAGGGATACTTCGGACAAACTTCTAACTGTTACTCCTAAGGTACGTCTTCCATACCGTTATATCTAAACCAAATTTTTACTAATGGTTTTTCTCTTCTCCTCCAGTTCTTCATTTGGAAATAGATTATAGCCATTGGTTCTTCTTCAAATAATGAATTTCTTGTAATGGTAGTTTTGTCCAATCTATAATGGCATTATGATGTTTTTGATATTTTCGTAAGGCAGACACTTGAAAAACATTAGGAACATGTGACAAGTCTCAAGGTAACTCCTACTAATATGCTACATCACCAACTCTCTTGATAATTTTGAATGGTCTAGTATAGCGAGGTGCTAACTTTCCTTTTATTCCAAAGAAAATTACTCCCTTTTAAGGTTGAACCTTGAGGAAAATAGAATCGTCTACTTCAAAGTTTAGTGGTCGTCGCCATGATAAGATTAACTCTTATATGGACTTTGAGTTGTTCGAAGTTTGTCTTGTTTCATGTAGATCTTTTCAATTATTTCTTCAATAAGATTAGTTCTCATTATGCTAAAAGTTTTGCATCATGTCCAAGACAATAGAGATCTATGTGAACTTCCATACAAAGCTTCATAAGGAGCCATTTCAATGCTAGCATGATAAGTATTGTTGTAGGCAAATTCAACCAATGGTATATGATTGATCAAGTTTCCCTTGAATTCCATCACAAAAACTTATATCATATCTTCTAACATCTAATTAACCCTTTTAGATTGTCCATCCAATTTTAGGAAGATAAGTCATCTTATGTAGTAACTCTATACTCAAAGCCTCTTTTATGCATCTCTAAAACAATGTAGGAAACTTTTGTTCAAGGTTTGACACTATTGACTTTTGAAGGCCATGAAAAACTTACTTAAGGCATTTGTAGAGTACTGGGTTTTGGCTAGGATATAATGAGCAGACTTTGTAAGAAGATCAATAATTATCCTTATGGAATCATGACCTTGAGAAGTTTGTATTAATACTTGTACAAGATCCATATCTATGTCATCCCGTTTCCATTCTGGTAGAGAGAATGGATGAAGTAACCCTATAGATTTCTTGTGTTATACCTTCACTTGTTGACATATCATGAAATATACATTAATTGGGTGACATCTTTCTTTATTCCTTTCCATCAATAGTCCTTTTCAAATCTCGATACATTTTTATGCTTCCAAGATGTATCACGAATTTTGGCCTGTGTACTTATCCCATAATTTGTTATCTCAAATAATCATTGACAAGAATCGAAAATCTTTCTATGGAAATGAAATTCTTATTTATTATAAGTTCATCCTTCCACCATATCTCCTTCATTCATCCTATACTATACTTCACAAATTTCAGGATCATTTGATTGGGTTGCCTTAATGTTCTCTAGTAAGGTAGGACTAGTTACAAAGTTGCATAGAAATTATTTTCTTCTATCATCATAAAAAACGTACTCTTAAACTTCCACATTTTGGGTGTTTCACTAGGGATCCAACATCATTTGGGCAACAAAGCCTCATTTATGACTTAAAGAATCTACCATAGTATTAGCCCTTCCAGAATGATATTGCAAAGTGAAGTCAATATCATAAAGATACTTTATCTATCTTATTTATCTCAAAGTGAGATCCTTTTAAGTGAATAGATATTTGAGACCCTTAAGGTCTAAGAAGTTTTGTAATTTTCCACCATAAAGGTAGCATCTCGACATCTTTAGAGCGAAGACCACTGCTGCTAGCTCTAAGTCATAAGTTGGGTAGTTTCTCTCACGAACCTTGTAATGAAGCATCTATGAAGATCACTAAGGTTCTATACTATTTGGCATGGTTAGGATTGGTTCAATCGTAAGTTGTGTTTTTAATTTTCAGAATGCCTTTTCACAAGCTCTGTCCCATAAGAATTTGACTCTATTTTGAGTAAGTCTTGACAATGAGGCAGCAATCTTTAAGAAGTCTTGCACAAAGCATCAATAGTATCTAGCCAGTCCAAGTAAATTTCATAATTCAGTCACATTCCTTTGTTGATTCCAACTTAATACGACTTCAATCTTGGAAGGATCCAAAACAATTCCTTTTCCTGATATAACATATGCAAGGAATTTAACTTCAGTAAGCAAGAAGTCATACTTTTCAAACTTTGCATATAATTAATGTTCCTTTAAAGTTTGTAAGGTGATCCTGAGATGTTTTTCGTCCTCTTCATAGGTCCTTGAATGAATCAATATATTGTCAACTCATCGTTGATAATGCTAATAGAAGAGCAATGAGAGAAAGGACTACCTTAGAGACTTAAAATCACTTTGAGATGTTAGGTGCTAATTCCAAACATAAGAGCCTCCGAATAAGGAGAGCCAAAATACATGAAATAGACTCTAATACAAAAGTCCAAATGTAGCCTACACAACTAAACAAGCAAGTTGTGCTTCTCACAATACATGCCACAATAAATAAAAACCAATGTTATGTGTATAGTAATTTAGGACATGGTGCTGATGCATTTCCTAATCAAAGAGAAGCTAGTATTGTATGTAAATTATTTTTTTGTAATAAATTTAATTCTCAAGTAATTAATTAATATTTAATTTTTCAATTATTTGTAGTATTTAAACTCTTTTAAATAGATTTTGGTTTTTCTGTTATTATGTGATCGAATATAGGTTCTGAGGATAGTAGAAAATGAGTAAAATGTATAAAAAAATATAAAATTTAAAGTCAGTTTAAAGGTTGAACCAACATTAAATTCAATTCAATTCAGTGCGTGAATCGAATTTAAATTTTAAGTCTCCCAATTTAAAGTCGATTCAATTAACTGACTTTAAAGGTATATTATGGCATAGTGATACCTATGTTATTTTATTTAGTTATAATTGGCTTTACTTGAGGACAAGAAAAGATTTAAATTTGAAGGTGTGATAACTCTATGAAAGTAGAGTCATTAGTGTAATTTTGTACTTAATATTTACTTGTTTTATTCAATAAATAGTATTTTTGGGGCCACAAATATTAAAATATAAACTTTTTAGTAAAAAGGGTTGAAAATATAATTTTTGGACCTGACTAGGCAATCCACATAGACACCACGCAATCATAGACAACGAATGACGTTACGCATGTCAACACAGCGTTCAATTCGAGTTCAGAGATCAGTCAAACCACCTTGTCACATGTCGCCATATCATTGCTCACCATGTTCCACCCGTGCGCCATGCCATCCGTTTCCATGAATCACCTTGCTCCTCATGGTGTTGACTCAGCATGCATTGACTTTGACAAGTCTCCTCTCCCACACTTTGCTCTCTGATTCGCCAACGAATTTAGTATGCCACGTGTCATTCTATTATTAGCTGGCACTATTAATTTTGCTTGTTTTGATCTCAGCCCTTGATCTGAAGCTGATTTGATGGTCCAGATCGTACTTGAGCTATATTTGAGCCCCTATAATCCCTAAGAATTTAATTATCCGAGTACTAACTTTCAAGGTTTAAAACTATTACTGAAAATATGTTGTCAATACATTTTTGAATAATAATTCTAATAAAAACTTTTGAAATACAGCTTCTCTCTAACTACCGGATGATTGTGCCAATAAATAAAAAGACACTACTTTAAATTAAATCGGATAATTAAACCTTAAAATTTAATTTTCAGATTTAAGTTTGTAATGAAACATAATATATTTCTCTCTAACATCCTTAATATAAAATCTTAAATAAAAACAAAATCAATTCATTTTAGAGATTTTTACCTATTTAATATTTACAAGCATAACAACGTTATTATTATATCATATTTACAAATAGCCAACAAAGTTAAATTTAATCATAGACAAATTAAATATAATATATAAGAATAAAACATAAAAAATAACGGTAAAGAAAATAAAATCCTTACAGTACTTTGATGTTATTCTTGTTGCTAGAAAATCTCTAAACGGAATTTGCACTTCCATTTATTAAATCAAAAAACAATTACAAAAACATAATTATTTCTTCTCAAAAAGAGAAGAACTCTAAAACTAAGAAAAACTAACTAAGAAAAACTAAAAAAAACTAAGAAATGGAGAGAAAGAAAGAGAGAAGAAAATGTTTTTGAGGTGTGTTTTGATATGAAGAGAATGGGGGTATTTATAGGTGAGGAGAGGAAGAAAAAGTGGGTGGAAAAATGATTAAAGATGGAGAAAACTCGGAGTAGTGAATGATAATGTCATACTACTAACATCATGGTGGTGTTGGGTGCGGCAGTGCGCGCAGATGGGGTAGATGGGTGCAGCGGCACGCGCAGATGGGTGTGCGGCGCATGCGGACTGGGCGATGTGCGTATGTTGCTTGGCGCGACTGGGTGGCTGCATGCACGATTTCCTCCTTTTTGACATTTTTGACCCTTTTGATCCATTTTATCCAATTTTTCCATATTTGTTGACTTTTCCTCATTTATTTTATCAATATATTTGTGATGTATTGATTCTAGTATTTTTCTTCGAGTCTTTAAGTTACTTTTTTAAGCGAAAATACCTAAAAAAAATAAAAACACATGTGATTCCGAAAAGACAGATTTATATAAATATATGATAAAATCATATAAATATATATCTTTTTAATAAATTAATGTGCATAAAATCATGGTAATTTTAGTACTTTTTGAGCACTCATCAACCATATAGGATCCCTTTGGAACCTCAAGAAGGCCCTCATTTATGAACTCCAATATGCATAGTTCATCCCATTAAATAGTAGAGATCCACTTATATTACCTCCTTCTCATATCTCAATCAAAGAGAATGTGTGTATGTGACAAAGCAAGTTAATAGAACCAACACCAAAGTGGTTAAGCCTAAAAGGGTGCACCTACTCTGATACTAATTGAAAGAGTCCATAACCTTATACACTACCAGGGTAAGGAGATGCAGACTTCTAAAGCACTTAGCCCTAACTAGTAAAAATAAGATAGTAAACACCGATACATAACACACAATAGTAGTACAAAAAATATAATATCAAACAGTGTAGATAACTTCTACCAATAGATATTATATGTCAGAAAAAGCATGTCAATAATAAATGTTTTCTAATAAGATTTTATGCTTCAATATTTTGAAACATACACCCATCAAACTCATATTATACTAACCCAACAACTGATCATGCATAACAGATGATATAATGAGATAAATCTATATAGAGACCGTATCTATATGGTAACATCCTTGAGTTGCTTAAGGCAACTTTGATAGACAATAAAACCATTATTACCTCTATTAGTTGGGACCTTCGTCGAAACTACATATTGTTGCTTTGTGGTATGATTTAAAACAACTAATCAGTAATTACTCTCAACCCTATGAGACACGTTGTCCATTACAAAAACCAAATTACATACAAGAGATACACAACTAAACCACGTATTCAGATAGATAACGATTAGACAACTAACCACAAAATGACCCACTCTCAAATATAAGCTCTCTAAAATTAGTTTTAAAATAGATATAAATCTCAATGTGAATTTTGGTATATTATTGGCTCTCAAATAATGGATAAGAAATAAGAGAAATAATAGTATTTATAACACTTAGAAAAACAACCACTTTGCCAAAGATGGTGGCGAGGGTGGTGGAATGGTCTATGTCGTGGTGCTAACAAGTCACATTTTTTTATTCCAAAAAGTACCAAATAAAAACTACAAATATTCACACTTAAAACAAACTAAAAACACAAGTGACAATGTCAGTGAGAAAGCGTGCATACTAAAAAAACACTCCTCGTGGTATATGTAAACGTGCTTACATAAAAAGTGTTCTGAACTATATATGTGTGTGTGCATTATTGATTCATCGTAGCCAACCATACACAAAGAAAGATGCAACACCAAGTAACATAAAACAGACACCGTTTTTTGCACCAGGGAAGCCAACATAAAGATACAAGTACAATAGGACCTACAATAATATTATGCTATTTCAATTCATGTAATAATATTGTCATACTATTTTAATTCATACGATAATAACTCCACGAATAATTCAAAAACTAACTTTGTCAAGCTAAGGCATGAATCTGAAATCATAAATTATTAGGTAAACAATCAAATCATTAAGATCAAAATTATTACATCATCTAATAATAGAGAAATTTGTTCAATTAAATAAACTTAATCACATGGTTTATGGTTAGATTCATCAAAAATTCCAAATAAGAACTGATGCATAATTTGGCAAGTGTACGAGTCGTTCAAGTAATAAAGTGTACAAAAGTACGTATATCGAACCCACAGGGAATGGCGTCACTAAGTACCAAAATTGACTAACCCTAATTTTATTTGAAAACCGAATTGTTGAAATTGTTTTAAAACCAGATTAACATAAAACTAAACGCAAATAACAAAATTTAATGTTGTTCACAAATGATTAAAAACGCTAAGGTATTTGATTTCGCTAAATCAATTCAATCCGATTTCAAGTCATGTTATATGAGAATCAAAGCTAAAAGTGATGGTTGAAAAACCCAAATTTACCTAATACTCTCTCTCGAGTTATATTAGAATTACTTATCTATAAAAACTGACTATATTTCTATGAAGATTTAATCACAAACAAGCACATTACGATTTTTGGAATTTCTAGAATAACCACATACATCATGCATTAGTTCTCACACTCGCATTCAACATACGGTATTTATCACAAGAAGCGTTCATTACACATCTCCTCTCGGTCTCAATATAATGCAACAAATCATTTAAATCTTGATCAGAATTTAAAAGCATTAAGCATGGAAATAAATACTCAACTTGAAAACAATGAATTCATATAACGATAACACAAAAAATCAGATTTTCTTGATTCAACTACATCATAGTCTTAGCAAGAATGAATTAGTTCATAATGAAAATAAGAACAAACATATTCTCAATTGAATCCATGAACAAACAATCTGAATAAAATGTAGAAAATAAAAGCTAAGGAGAAGAGATGAAAAACTCTTGAAGATGAAGACTTGGTAGCAATAATGGTGATGATCCTTCAAGCTTCTCCAACCTTTCTCTCCAAAATTTCCTTTTCTCCTCCAAAAATAACTCAATTCTGCTCTCTTTTCCATCCCCATCTTTTTCCATCATAATGTATATATAGATCTAGGGTTTGGGGGGCAATTTTGGAACAAAACAACATAAAAAATGTGTTTTCGAACGAAACTCGCCAACGACGACATTATTCTCGCCGCGGCGAGATTTCTGGAAAAATTAAATTTTGATTTTTCTGATTTTGGCCGGCGGCCAAATTAATGTGGCCGGCGGCGAGATACCTTGGCCGGCAGCCAACTTAATGTGGCCGGCGGCGAGACACTTTGGCCGACGGCGAGATTCACTTGGCCAAAATACGTGTTCCCTACATGATTTTCAACATTTTCTCCGTAAGGTTTTCGCCGGCGGCGAGAATACTCTCGCCAGGGGTGAAATTCCAAATTTTGAAATTTTGTTCTCTTTTTATTTTGATTCAATCACGATCATTGTACTTTGTCCCTAACTTCTCCAAAATCATGATTTTACCTGGAATTGCACTTTAAACACGAAATACCCGTGAAATGACTTTTGTGGATTAAATAATCAAATAAACACAATTTTCAGACAAATATCAACATTTAAATCATAACAAAAATGCAATAATTTAGCTCTTATCAAGAACCTAATCACTAATAGCTCTTGTAATGTTAATTAGAATATATAAGTATATAAATGTTGTAGGGATGAATAAGAAGGGAATTAAATCCAAATTTAATGAAGAATTCAGCACCTTCTTTAATTTCCCTTGCTAGTTATTCAATTGCCTCCTTAAGTTTGCTATATTTGGTCTTCATTCATTTCCTTGCACTCTTCTATGTTCTTGTGTCAATTTTGTCTCAATTGTTATCAATTTTTGTCTTGTTTATGACCTCTTAATGGAATTTAAATTGGATGAAATAGGACCTAATCAATTTATGAATCTTATTAGCTTTGATCCAATTCCTGAGAATGAAAGTTGGACTTCAAATCAGGATTAATGTGTCCAAAATCTACTCTACTCGATTGATCAAGACCTTTTCTCGATTGATCTAACTATGTCATTATTCAACTTGAGAACACTCAATCGAAGCAAAATTAACCTAACCCAACTCAATCGATCAAGACCCTTCTCGATGGATCTAATTATTCTTTTCCATTCCTAGGCATAGTGTCATGTTTCCTTGATCAATCCTCGATCAATGGAGCCTTGTCTCTATCTATCGATAGATGGCTCGATATATCAAGCCTTGTTGATCTTTAATTATTCCAATTTGTTGATTTTTGCTTTGTTTGATGTCTTTTCACCTACATTACCATAATTAAAAATAAGATAGATCTTTTAACAATATTCATCTCAAAACAAGACAAATTGCAAGCTTAAAGTGGCTAATAACTCCATTTTGATTGCATTATCAACACCCAACTTAATTCTTTTCTTCTCCTTAAGTAAAGACAAAGTGAAACTCTAATAAACTAAATCCTAAATACTAACACAACATGAGAAATATATTCATAAGCACATCGCCTCCATTATATGCATGTTCGATAATAATTTATTCCCCTCAAAGATTGTAGCCATGGATCAAAAGGACTTCACCTTACTCGATCTATCTAAGGCCTAAATTTTTTCTCATACTAAAATACTATCTATAGTTTTTCCCGAAGGGATAATGAAATAGTTTCTAAAATAAAAAAGATTCTTATCATATAACATTATTCGCACCAAGTGTTTTCTAACTAAGTCTATCAAACAATCAATCACATGCGTTATGCATAAATAACAAATGATTTTAATTAGAAAAAGCAATCATATGACATTGTTAATATAATCGTCTCAAAAATTACATGTTAAATTCATTATCATAATTAAGACAATTAATTATATCATTGAGTTCATATATTTTATACGTGTTAATTTATCAATTTATATCCATATCTTAATTAAAAAACAATAAACTAATTATTTAATATATATATAAGAATACTTTATAATATTTTGTAACGTATTTTTGAATTTATTAAAGATATGTAATTTAGTTATTAAAATTCTATCGTATTGTAAAAGTGTTATTGAATTGAAAATTTTATATACAATTAGGATATTTTCGTCCGATGTAAAAATTTGCGACCGCATCATCTCCATTATTTTTTTAAACAGATGCAAAACATGATTTTTATAGTTAAAAACGGATACAAATACCCGCTTTTGTGCAGTAATTGTTGAAAAATGGGTGTATGTACCCATGGTGATGTAATTCATGAAGCATGAATTAAAGTGGGATCCAGTACTAGTTGTAAGTGAAGCTCAAAATTATATTAGGTGAATTAGAAATTGATTCTCAGAGATTACCTATTCAGCTGGAAAATTTGTTGTTAGTAACTGTGCCACATAAGAAAGTCAACTGCTCCTTGATGTTTATAGATCAACCTTTGGGCCATTGATGTTTTGTAATTAAATGACATATTTAAAGATGAGTCTTTAATTACATGAAAGGGAAAACGTTTGTTTTGATAGACGAACAGTCCACACGAATTGATATATGATTGACTCCTTAGCTTAGTGAAGTACAACAGAGAAAAATTGAATTTGAAAGAAAGCTCTGTTCCTTTTAATTTTTCTTTGTCCCAAAAATTATAGAGCTTGTTTTATTTGATATAAAGTTTAGATATTTGAAAATTAGTCAGAGCAGCTTATGGTAGCGTACATGTAGGACTCATTTGATCATTTTATCCTGATAATTTTTTACAATATCAGAAAAAATTTATTTTAAAGTACACGGTGTGATCTAAGAGATTCATTATTTTTTTACTCAATTTATATTTATGTTATTTAATTTTTATATTTATATTTATATAATTTTGATTTATAACTATATAATATTTATTATTAACTTGTTTTAACGTAATATCCTTTGAAAAATTTATTTCTCACCTTGTTTTGGCAAATAGGAAAAATCTATATCATTTTCTATACTTTTTCAGTATTCTCTGTTAGCTTACTTACTCTTTATTTCTAATGTGTTATTCGTTGAAAATCAACAACAACATAATAATTAAAGATGTAGAGAAATAAATGAAGTAGTTGCAGAAATAGAGAAATAAATAAAGTGGTTGAAGGATTTATAAATAAATGAAGTGGTTGAAGGTTTTAGAAACAAATAAAGTGGTTGAAGATTGTAGAAAAGAGAAGAGTGTAGATAAGATTTGTGGGGCTAGTATTATTTCTTAGTTTTATATTTGTGTGGTGTAGATTGCATGGTGAGATCTATAAATAGCCTACCTTGCATTTGCTTTAATCATTCCATCAAAAACAAATAAGTCTTTTTATTCTTAGTTTGAGTGTGAGTTGAGAGCTTTCTCTTTGAGTGTTTGTATTTCTCTTCAATTTGTGAGTTGTCTTTTAAATGTGTTAGTCTTTGAAGTGGGTATAATACAAGTAGTGTGTTTACTTGTTTGGGTCTAATATTAGTAAATTTAGAGTTGTGTATTCTAAATTTTACTCAACAATTGGTATCAGAGCGGGACGGTCAGGGATCGTTCTTAGTGGAGTTATCTTGAGTCTTGAGGAGTTTGGTACTCTGTAAGTTTATTAGTCAAGCTTGTTCAGTATAGTCGAAGTCTTGCCGACACGATGGGTGATCTTCAAGTAGTTGGAGGAATCAAGAAGCTCAATAACAAAAACAATAACACATAGGCAACATGTATGGAGTCTTACCTACAAGGTCAAGACTTGTGTGAGGTTGGTGGTGGTGATGAAGTTACACAACCAACAGTGAAAGATGCAAACGGCATCTTGCGGAAGTGAAAAATTAAAACAGGCAAAGCGATGTTTGCTTTAAAGACCATAATTGAAGAAGAAATGTTGGAGCATATTCGGGATGCAAAAACACCAAAGGAAGCATGGGACACTCTTGTTACTCTCTTTTTAAAGAAGAATGATACAAGATTGCAACTTCTGGAGAATGAGTTACTATCGATGGCGCAACGCGACGTGATGATTGAACAATACTTTCACAAGGTAAAGTCATTATGCCACGAAATTTTAGAGTTAGATCCAAAAGCTCCTATTGAGGAAACGAGGATAAAGAGAAAAAATATTCATGGTTTGAGACCCGAATATCGAGGGTTTGTTACCACTATACAAGGATGGCCAACACAACCATCTCTTGTTGAGTTTGAGAATTTATTGGCCGGTCAAGAAGCTATGGCTAAGCAAATGGGAGGAGTCTCGTTGAAGGGTGAAGAAGAAGCGCTCTACACTAGCAAAAGCAAAGGCACTTTCAAGCGGTATAATGGAAATAGATATAAAAATGATGGCGACAAAGGAAAAATTCATCAAGGAAAGGGAGGCTTTCGTCCAGGGGAGCTTGGAAGAACCACAATAATAATAGAAAATTTGATGGTGAATGTTACAACTACGGGAAGATGGGTCAGGTCACATGGCAAAAGATTGTTGGAGTAAGAAAAAGCCTGTTGAAAGCAATACAGCTACTTCCAGTTCTAAGGAGCATAGCGAAGATGGTTGGGATGCCGAAGCATTATTCGCTATAGAGGAAGAAGAATTGGCTCTAACGGTGACAACATCAAAACAAATTGACTACAAGAATGATTGGATCGTAGATTCGGGCTGCTCAAATCATATGACAGGTGATAAACAGAAGTTGGAAAGCATGTCTGAGTACAAGGGATGTCGTGTAGTGGTGACAGTTGATAACTCAAGGTTACCGATAGCCGACATCGGTAAGAGGATAGTTAAGCCTCGATATAGTACTAACCAAATACCACTTCAAGATGTTTATCATGTCCCAGGAATGAAGAAAAATTTGCTATGTGTGGCTCAGTTAACATCATCAGGTCATTATGTCTTGTTCGGTCCCCAAGATGTGAAGGTGTATCGTGATCTCAAAATCTCATAAACACCAACAATGGAGGGGCAACGATTGGAATCATTCTATGTAATGTCAGTAGAATCTGCATATGTAGACAAGACAAAAAAAATGAGACAGCAGATCTATGGTATATGCAGTTAGGTCACGTTAGCTATTCCAAGCTAAGTATGATGGTGAAGAAGTTGATGCTTAAAGGGCTTCCTCGACTAGGCGTGCGTACGAGACACGGTCCTATACGGTGCCCGATATGGTAAAGCTCGCCAATTTCCATATGAGGAATCGAAGTTTAAAACGAAAAGAACAATTGGAGTTTGTTCACTTTCGATGTATTCGATCCCGTTAAGCAACCATCAATTGGCGGTATGCTATATATGGTGACATTCGTTGACGACTTCTCGAGGTATGTGTGGGTTTTCTTTATGAAAGAAAATCGACGTATTCTCGAAAGTTTAAAAAGTTTAGAGAGTCAGGCTCAAGGAGAAGTTGGAAAGAAGATATGTTGCTAGCAGACCGACAATGGCGGAGAATATAACTCAAGCGAAGTTCTCTCAATACCTAAGGGAATGTCGAATACGTCATCAATACACTTGTGCCAACATGCCACTGATAAAATGGTGTAGCGAGAGAGAAAGAAGCGGCATCTTGCGAGAATTTTTCGAAGTATGCTACATGAAAAGAATGTATTTGGGAGATTTTGAGGTGACGATGAGAATTTCGCTTTGTGATCAATAGATTTCCTCAACCAAGGTTAGAATTTGTTTCACCCTTTGAGAAACTATGGAGCATGAAACCTACTGATTATCTACTTTCGAGTATTTGGCTATGTGTGTTATGTATTTGTTCACGATCATTTACGGAGCAAATTTGACAAGAAAGTCATTAGATGTATCTTTGTGGGATACGACAACTAAAGAAAAGGGTGGAGCTGTTGTGATCCAACGAGTGGAAGATGCTACGCATCACGAGATGTGGTGTTCGATGAAGAATCTTCTTGGTGGTCGTCGGAGAAGGAAACATTGCCGGACTCGAGAATTTGGAGATGTACATGACAAAGATGGGGAGCATACTATTCAATTCCAACCAAGTTTAGATGAATCCGAGAGATCTAGACAATGATGGTGCTAGAACAAAGAGTAACTTAGAATCCTTGGCAAGCTGTCATATATCAACAACTAAATGAAGAAGGTGGGCCTAGTGAAATAGAAGAATCATCTCCCTGATCTTAACTGCAGCCAGGTCGAAAATGAGAACACGAGGCCCAATCCCAAATATGCCAATGCGGCCATAATTGAAGAAGCGAATAGAACTGAGACGTTTGAAGAAGCATCGCAAAGATCTGAGTAGATGATAGCTATGAGAGAAGAGATCGATGCGCTTAAGCAAAATTAAACTTAGGATCTGGTGGGAAAGCTAAGAGATGTGAAACCCATATCCTGCAAGTGGGTCTACAAGATAAAATTCCGTCCATATGGGTCAATCGAGCAGTACAAGGCATGATTGATAGCTCATGGTTTCTCTCAACAGTATGGAGTAAAGTCATTATGCCACGAAATTGAACAATACTTTCACAAGGTAAAGTCATTATGCCACGAAATTTTAGAGTTAGATCCAAAAGCTCCTATTAAGGAAACGAGGATAAAGAGAAAAATTATTCATGGTTTGAGACCCAAATATCGAGGGTTTGTTATCACTATACAAGGATGGCCAACACAACCATCTCTTGTTGAGTTTGAGAATTTATTGGCCGGTCAAGAAGCTATGGCTAAGCAAATGGGAGGAGTCTCGCTAAAGGATGAAGAAGAAGCGCTCTACACTAGCAAAAGCAAAGGCACTTTCAAGCGGTACAATGGAAATAGATATAAAAATGATGGCGACAAAGGAAAAATTCCTCAAGGAAATGGAGGCTTTCGTCCAGGGGAGCTTGGAAGAACCGCAATAATAAAAGAAAATTTGATGGTGAATGTTACAACTGCGGGAAGATGGGTCACATGGCAAAGCTACTTCCAAGCTCTAAGGAGCATAGCGAAGATGGTTGGGATGCCGAAGCATTATTCGGCTACGAGAGGAAGAAAGAATTGGCTCTAACGGTGACAACATCAAACAAATTGACTACAAGAATGATTGGATCGTGGGTCGTACACTCGAATCATATGACGGGTGATAAACGAGAATTGGAAAGCATGTACGAGTACGAGGGATGTCGTGTAGTGGTGACAGTTGACAACTCAAGGTTAGATGGCCAGACATCGGTAAGAGGATAGTTACGCCTCGATATAGTACTAACCAAATACCACTTCAAGATGTTTATCATGTCCCAGGAATGAAGAAAAATTTGCTATGTGTGGCTCAGTTAACATCATCAGGCCATTATGTCTTGTTCGGTCCCCAAGATGTGAAGGTGTATCGTGATCTCAAAATCTCATAAACACCGACAATGGAGGGGCAACAATTGGAATCATTCTACGTAATGTCAGTAGAATCTGCATATGTAGACAAGACAAAAAAATGAGACAGCAGATCTATGGTATATGCAGTTAGGTCACGTTAGTTATTCCAAGCTAAGTATGATGGTGAAGAAGTCGATGCTTAAAGGGCTTCCTCAACTAGACGTGCGTACAGACACGGTCTATACAGGGTGCCAATATGGTAAAGCTCACCAATTGCCATATGAGGAATCGAAGTTTAAAGCAAAAGAACAATTGGGGTTTGTTCACTCTGATGTATTCGATCCTGTTAAGCAACCATCAATTGGCGGAATGCTATATATGGTGACATTCATTGACGACTTCTCAAGGTATGTGTGGGTTTTCTTTATGAAAGAAAAATATGACGTATTCTCAAAGTTTAAAAAGTTTAGAGAGTCAACTGAAGGAGAAGTTGGAAAGAAGATATGTTGCTTGCGCACTGGCAATGGCGGAGAATATAGCTCAAGCGAGTTCTCTCAATACCTAAGGGAATGTCGAATACATCATCAATACACTTATGCCAACATGCCACAATAAAATGGTGTAGCAGAGAGAAAGAACCGACATCTTGCAGAAATTTTTCGAAGTATGCTACATGAAAAGAATGTATTTGGGAGATTTTGGGCTGAAGCGATGAGGACTGCAGCCTTTGTGATCAATAGACTTCCTCAACCAAGGTTAGAATTTGTTTCACCCTTTGAGAAACTATGGAACATGAAACCTACAGTTAGCTACTTTCGAGTATTTGGCTGTGTGTGTTATGTATTTGTTCCCGATCATTTACGGAGGAAATTTGACAAGAAAGTTGTTAGATGTATCTTTGTGGGATACGACAACTAAAGAAAAGGGTGGAAATATTGTGATCCAATGAGTGGAAGATGATACACTTCACGAGATGTGGTGTTCGATGAAGTATCTTCTTGGTGGTCATCAGAGAAGGAAACATTGCTAGACTCAAGAGAATTTGGAGATAAGCTGCAACAAAAGATGGGGGAGCATACTATTCAATTCCAACCAAGTTTAGATGAATCCAGAGATCTAGATGATGATGGTGCCAAAGAAAGAGTAACTTAGAATCCTTGGCAAACTGGCATATATCAACAACTAAATGAAGAAGGTGGACCTAGTGAAATAGAAGAATCAACTCAACAATCTTAACTCTGTAGGTCAACAAGAACACAAGGCCAAATCCCAAATATGCCAATGCATCCATAATTGAAGAAGCAATAGAACCTGAGACGTTTGAAGAAGCATCGCAAAGATCTAAGTAGATGATAGTTATGAGAGAAGAGATCGATGCGCTTCAGCAAAATTAAACATAGGATCTAGTGGGAAAGCTAAGAGATGTGAAACCCATATCCTGCAAGTGGGTCTACAAGATAAAATGCCGTCCATATGGGTCAATCGAGCGGTACATGGCATGATTGGTAGCTCATGGTTTCTCTCAACAGTATGGACTAGACTATGATGAAACGTTTAGTCGAGTGGCAAAACTTACAACTGTTCGAGTCCTACTTGCACTTGTAGTAAACAAAGATTGGAAGTTGTGGCAGATGAATGTGAAGAATGCTTTTCTTCATCGAGAGCTGGATCGGGAGATCTACATGATCCAGCCAATGGGTTTTTAGATCAAAGATCATCCTGAATATGTGTGTAAGCTACAGAAATCACTCTACGGATTGAAACAAGCACCGAGGGCATGGTATGGTAAGATTGTTGAATTTCTAACACAAAGTGATTATTCAGTAACACCTGTATATTCTAGCTTATTTTTTAAAGCCAATGAAGGCAAGCTAGCTATTATGCTAGTGTATGTGGATTACTTAATCATAACTGGTGATAATGAGGTAGAAATTCTTCGAACAAAGGAGAATTTATCAGTCCATTTCTAGATGAAAGAACTTGGCCAGCTCAAGCACTTCCTTGGTTTAGAGGTTGATCACACACAAGAAGGAATATTTCTTTGTCAGCAAAAATATTCCAAAGATTTGATAAAGCGGTTTGAAATGCTTGAATGCAAACCAATTTCGACGCCGATGGAGCCAAATGCCAACATGTGTACACATGAAGGAAAAGATTTGGAAGATGCGAAAATGTATCGAAAATTGGTAGGTAGTCTGATCTATGTAACCTTAACTCGACCTGAAATTTCTTATACAGTTAGTGTGATGAGTCGGTACATGCAAAATCCAAAGAAGCCTCATTTGGATGCAGTTCGACGAATACTGAGATATGTAATAGTACAATTGACTATGGTCTTTTGTACAAGAAATGTGGAGACTGCAAGTTAGTTGGTTACTGTGATGCAGACTATGCAGGAGATCATGACACCAGGAGATCAACAACTGGATATGTGTTTAAGTTGGGTTCCGGAACAATTTCTTGGTTTAGCAAGAGACAACCAACAGTATCATTATCAACCACTGAAGTTGAGTATCGAGTAGCGGCAATGGCAGCTCAAGAGTGTACATGGTTAATACAACTAATGAATAATCTATATCAACAAGTAGATTATGCAATAAGGTTGTACTATGACAATCAATTGGCAATTTGTTTGGCAGAGAATCCGGTCTTTCATGCAAGAACTAAGCATGTTGAAGTACACTATCACTTTATCAGGGAAAAGGTTCTGCAAGAAGAAATTGACACAGTAAAAATACTGAGAGTTGGTCTTGGTGTTGAGGGAGAGTGTTGAAAATCAACACCAACATAATAATTAAAGATGTAGAGAAATAAATGAAGTAGTTGAAGAAGTAGTTGAAGAAGTAGAGAAATAAATGAAGTGGTTGAAGGATGTAGAAATAAATGAAGTGGTTGAAGGATGTAGAAATAAATGAAGTGGTTGAAGGTTGTAGAAATAAATAAAGTGGTTGAAGGTTGTAGAAAAGAGAAGTGTGTAGATAAGATTTGTGTGGCTAGGATTATTTTTTAGTTTTATATTTGTGTGGTGTAGATTGTATGGTGAAGACTATAAATAACCTACCTTGCATTTGGTTTAATCATTCCATCAAAAACAAATAAGTCTTTGTATTCTTAATTTGAGAGTGAGTAGAAAGCTTTCTCTTTGAGTGTTTGTATTTCTCTTCAATTTATGAGTTGTCTTTGAAAGGTGTTATAGTGGGTATAATACAAGTTAGGGGTGTCCAAAAACCGGATTGGACCAGACCAAACCGTAAAATCAAATCGAACCGGACTAAACCGAACGGTTTTACTAATCAAACGGTCTGATCCGGTTTGTATTAATTTTAAACCGTTCAAACCGGACCAGACCAGTTTAATAATATATTAAAAATTTCACATTATTCTTTATTAAATTATAAAAAAATCGAACCAAACCGAGAACTAAATTGGACCGAACAGTTTTATAAGTCAAACGGTCCGGTCCGGTTTTTATTTTTTAAAACCGTTTCAAACGGTCCGATCCGATCCGGTTCTAGTAATATGAACGGTTCGGTCTGGTTAGATTTTTTTTAGAAAAAACCGGACCGGACCGGACCATGGACACCCCTAATACAAGTAGTTTGTTTACTTATTTGGGTCTAATATTAGTAAATTTAGAGTTGTGTATTCTAAATTTTACTCAACATTAGTTTCATTTCTTTTACCTTAGTTCCAACTTGTTTAATATTAATTATTTTATTTAATCTAATCAATTTCATATTTGGTTATTTCTTTTGCACGTGTGACCTTTTCATTCTAATAATTTGTCCTGTGAAGATTTCGTTGTCTGAAGGTTCTTTTTTGTCTGTAAATATAGTGGTGCATTGTTTCTTTCCACTTGCTACGTATATTGTATTTTTTTACTTTACATTTCTTAATGAATTGTTTTGTGTTTCTTTAACTTCTATCTTGTTTTATATATCAGTAAGCATTCGTTCTTATCCTACGTTATTTAACCATGTATTAATTACTCTTAAGTAATCTGTCTAAATAAGTAATTCCAATTTTTTGATTAATTTGATTCTGTTTTTCTTAAATTTTGATTAATTCTTAGTTACTTAATAAGTTTTATGGAACTTAATTGCAATTACTTGATTGAATAAATAAGTCAACAATTTTGAATTTGATATTAATTTAACTTTTAATTTAACATTAGCATAATTTAATGTTTGTTTAATTTTTCATTTGTTATGATAATTTTTCATTAGAATTTTGAATGAATTTCAATTATTGTTATTTAATAGATTAAATTCTCTCCGCTGATTAATGTGGATTTTGGCGTTAACAAATTGAAAATTTGGCAGAAAATTTATTTTCTAAAAGAATTTATATTTTACTAATAATGGTTTCGTAATTTACAGAATATTATAATTTCATAATTTAGTGATATAATAGAAATTTTTATTTGATAAATTTATTTGATTTTAAATTCTGAAATAAGTAAATTTTGAATAAGTAGAAGCAAGTAAATGATATATTTATTAAAAAAAACTTAAGAAATAGTAAATTTGTATTAGTTTTACAAAATCAATTATACGAAATTCATTATTTTATAAATAATTATTGAATTATGAATTATAACTATGTTCTAGAAAAATTAAATTTTTGTTGTTGAGAAAAATAATTTTTAAGTTAAATAAATTAACTTAAATTCTCAAATTTATTATTGTATTCAGAAATTAAATTTTCCTTATTGAGAAAAATATTTTTGAAATAAGAACGAATATAATGGATGATATTGCCATATGTTAGTCATTTTTCTATATGAATTTGGTTAAAACTAATTTGAAAGAGTGATAAATCAACAATAGTACTATTAAGCATGTATGCTTAAATAATGAGTTATTCATATCCTTCAAACCATTCAAGAATTGTAAGAATTTATGAATAATAAACTTTATAACCTCTATGATTGAGAATAGGAAAAGTGATACTAAAGATGACCTCTATAAAATAGATTACTCTAAACAATGTATTATTGTATGTGTTAAAGACTCAAAAGAACCTTGATAGGTTCCTTGTTTGAAAAGCATGGATTATAGATGAATGTTGAGTCTAGTAAGTTTATATTGACCAAAAATGAAATGTTTGTAATAAAAGGCTATGTAATTGAGGGACTAATCAAGCTCATTATAATCAGCTTTAGCCAGAGATTATTTATTTAATTAATCCATCTACTTATATGATTGTCTTCAAAATGTGGCATGGATGGCGAATGTCACTTGTCCACGTTAACTAATATAGATTACAAATTGATTCCAAACATACGTGTGAAACTTGTGTATATGTATAAAAAAATGAATAGGTCATCTTTTTTATCAATTGAAGGGAATATTAAACCTTTTGATTTTAATCCATAGTGATCTATGAGATTTAAAATTTGGTTGAATAAGGGGTGAAAATAAATATTTATTACTTCTATCGATGATAACACAAAATATTATTATGTTTATTTGCTTAAAAGAAAAGATAAAGCTATAGAGAAATTTATTTTTTTATAAAGTTGAAAGCTAAGAATCAATTCAATAAGAAAATGAAGGCACTATGAAACCCTAACTTTGTTATTGAACGAAAAAGGTCACATCTTGATATAAATGATGAATACAATACTATTAAGTTTTGGGTTACATAAGAACTTATGACAGAATTCATTTGTTGGCTAACTATCTTTTAAATAAGGTATCCGATAAGAAAGCACAAAGATATTGTTTGAGTTATTAAAAGGAATGATATTCCTACAAATACTTACAAGTATGACTCTATCTACACCTAAGAAAGTGAAGATATGTATGCAAAAAATAGATTACATTTTATTGGATTTGAGCATCATATCAATGTTCATCTATTTCTGGTGCATGTATCAAAGATCAAACAAGATTTTGATAATGGAATCAAGAAATTATTTGGTCTTTGAACATGAATTTGCTGTATGTCTTAAGAGGAATGAAGTTCATCTAAATGAACTTATAAGACTATAGTGAAGATAATCAAGATCAAGATAGTTATGTTAAGAAAAAATGAATATGATCATATCATCGAGTTTTTCGTAGATGACATGCTAATTGTGTTTAGTAGTGATCAAATGATCATTTTTTACTAAGAATATGTTGAATTCAAGGTTTGACATGAAATATATGAAATCCACTAATATAATTCTCGGAATTAAGATATCAAAGATATCTGGAGCTACCGATTCTAAGATAATGTCTTTATATTAACTTGAAATATTCAACAAAGTTAATTCTAGAATTATCAAAATATATGTAGATGTTGATCTATACTTATCAAAGAATAGAGGTGATGAGAGTGTGTCTCAATTGGAATATTCAAAAGTGGTAGAAAGTCTTATGTACTTATTGACTTGTACAAGACCTAACATAGCTTACATAAAAAGTAAATCAATTAGATACAACAACAACTTAGGATCTGATTACAGGAAAGATATTACTAGACTACTTAGATACTTTAGATATATTTGTTACTGTGGAATGCACTACCAAAGATATCCATTAGTATTAAGGATACAATGATTGTAACTTGATATTTGATATGAAAGTCTTAAAGTCTACTAGTGGATACGTGTTCACATTAGGTGGGGCAATTGCTTCACAGAAGTCTTCTAAATAGACTTACATAGCTAGATCCACGATGGAATCGAAGATCATCGCTTTGGATAAATATAGTAAAGAAGTTGAAATGATATATAATTTCTTAGAGGATATTACAAAATGGAAAAAATTTGTGCCTGTAGTTTGCATCCATTATGATGACCAATTTGCAATTGGCATGGCACAAAGCAATATGTATAGTAATAAGTCTTAACATATACATCGTAGATAGAATAACATTAGACAACTACTATCAACTGAGATTATCTCTATTAACTATGTGTATTCAAAAGATAGCATAGCGAATCCATTAATCAAAGGGTTAAATTGAGAGCTAGTAGATAATTTATCGAAAAGAATGAGATTGAAACCCATAGAGGAATAAGGATTTACATAGAAAATTCAACCTAGTTGATTGGAGATCACAAGATCTAGATTCAAAGAGACGAGACAAGACAACCTAGTTGTAAAGACTTAGTGAGATGATTACGGGGGTTTACATTAAATTCCATTCCTATGATGAAAATAGTAATACCCATACAATATAGGTTAAGCTAAGGATTTTAATGACTCTTTTATTACTTAGGGGAGTACTACAAGTTACTCTTTGCATATTACTCTTATAGATAAAAGATCATATATGTGAGAGAAAAGAATGGCCACTTTGAAAGATAATTTTGTATGGATCAATTTTTTAAAAACTCTCATAGAACCATGTGTATGTTCATGATCAAAGCAAACATAATAGCAAAAATTGAATTATCTAAAAAAAACTCCTATGTAAAGTATGTCATCGCTTACATAATAACATAATAGTTCAAAAACATCATATCTACTGGTCAACCAGTAAGGCTAATATACTCTCACAAGTAAAGGTTCAAAGTGTAACATTTATTCTATATAGGTTTCAATTAGTTGAACTCTACCGTCTTGTCAAAACTGATTTGATTCGTTGCTTTTGAAAACTTCATCAATTTTTATTCATGTAGGGATTATTATAAAATAGGTACATGTAACCATAGTGATTTCATTCACAAGAGCATGATTTTAAGTGTGATCTACTCAGTGTAAGCGAAACTCAAAATAATATTGGGATAAATAAGAAACTGAGTCTCAAAGATTTACCATTGAGTTGGAAAAATTGTTGTTAGTAACTCGTCCAACATTGGAAAGTCAACTGCTCCTTGAAATGTATTGTCACTTGTTCTATTTTTTCTGCTTATATTTTTTTATATTACATAAACGTTTCACTTTCTCATTGTATCAACATTTTTGACAAAGAAAGTCTTTAATTACATGGAAGGGAAAACGTTTGATTTGGATAGAGCAACAGTTCCCATGAATTGATATATGATTGACTCCTTAGCTTAGTGAAGTATGACAGAGAAAACTTGAATTTGTAGAGTTAATTTCTACTTGGTAGAGTTTAGATACTTAAAAATTTATCAAAATCGCTTGCAATTACGTACATTTGTGACTTATTTGATCTTTTTTTTTTCGAAAATAATTTTTTAATGTCTCAAAAATAAATAATGAGATAAAAAATTATCTTAAAGACACCGCATGATACACGAGACTCGATTATTTCTTTACTCAATTTATATTTAGATCATTTAAATTTTATCAGTACAATTTATATATATTTATATTTATACAACTTTGATTTAAAATGATATAATATTTATTATTAATTTATTTGTTCATATTATTTTTTTATATATTGATACATATGAGATATTGTATTGTTAAAACTGGACAAAGACAACCAAATACACCAGTAATTATGGGACACAAAACACAAAGAAGGCCATTTCCATAGATTAACAATTACAAAAAGAGTAGCCAGGACTCAACTGCACCCTTAATGGGCATGGAGTAGCATTCCTAGTTTCCCAGTCAAGCTCTTGATATACTCCTTCCTCGCTGGGTGATCCTCTTGTGGTCTATTATATGCTGTCCATACAGGATCTCCCTTAAACAACCTCATCAACTGTATTAAAACAGCACAACATATCAAATACCACTTACAAACTCTTTTCAAATTCAGACATGCATGTATCAAATTAATGCAAACTATTAAAGCTCAGTGAGGTGCAATACAGAAAAATATGCATCAACACTATTTTACATTAGTCTATGTTGGGTAAAGTCCCTCCCAATTTGGAGGACTAACTAAAAGTAAAACAAATGAGGGGAACCAAAAAAGCTGTTTTCAAATAAGAAAATTAAAATTTAATTTGGAAAAGAAGTTGAATGTGATTGGAAGTCTAATTAAGATGTTGAAGGGGACGGCAGCAATACGTATGGGCATATTTATTAGATATTAGTAAAGAGCAGAGTAGCGCCGCACAAATTAAAATGAAGGAAGCCATATTAGCCCTATATTCATTTTGAAAATATAATATAGTTATTTTTAGTAACACTTTATTCGTATTATTTTGAAAAAATATCATACAAAGACAAAGACAAAATTGTATTTATAGACCATTTAAAGTGAAATTCCATACGTATTCATGACTTTTTTTAAAAGTATAAGTCTCATTTTACCTACCCATTTCTTGGTGAGAGAGAAAAAAAATAGAAATTAATCTAGTCATTTTTAGCTATTAAAAGCTTCAGTTCCATTTATTTTTATTCATTTTCTCTTTGATTTTTTTCCTTCTTTATTCTATTTTTCTTATGTTACTCTACTTTTATAGTTGTTCTTGAGATACAAAAGTATGATCAAAATAAATATCTTAAAATTTGAATTAATTGTAGTGTTTGAAATAACTTATCTAGTTTTGAACACTATAATTAATAAAAAGTTTAGGATATTCAATTTAATCATTTTTTTATACAACAAGAGCAACCGTATATATAATTTGAAGAACAATACAAGAAAAGTAAAATAAATACATAAAAACAATGGAAGAAAAAATAAATAAAAACTCCCTCTTTTGTTCCAAGGAGAGACATACGTAAAATAACTCCATATATCTCTTAAAAATAGTCATGTTCATACCTTGTAACTTTAAATGGTCTACAAATATGGTTTTATCTTTCTATATATGGTCAAATTTTCAAACAATATGGCTAAATTTTACCAAAAATAAGTACAAGACTTAAATGTAATTTTTGCAATATCTATGATTCATGGTATTGTTCTCTAAAATTGAGAGGTGGGTGGAGCCGGTTAGAAATGAACATTTTATTCGTAGATAACTGAAATCATAATTATCTATAAAAATCAAAAAATTATTTCCCAAAATTAACCTTATGTTTGGTTGATTGGTATGAAATGGAATCAGAATTGATTTTTTTCAATTTTATGTTTAGTTGAGCTGAAAAATAGGAATATAATGGAATCGATTCTTAAAAGAGAAGAAATCATAATTTCTTGCCCTCCCTTAAGTAATAATGATTTCATTCACATCTCAATTTGTTTTTTCAATTTTACCCCAACCCCAAATATAACCCAAAACCCAAAACCCCAAATCTTAAATCCTAAATCCCGAATCCTAAATCCCAAAACCCTAAATCCTATTTAGAAAAATAACCTACAAATATAATCCTATACCCTAAACCTTAAATCCCAATTCCCATAACCATATTTAGAAAAAGAATAATGTTAATCCTAAACCATAATCCAAAACACTAAACCCATAACCCCAAACCCAAAATTCCTAAATCCTATTTAGAAAAATAATAATTTTAACCCTAAGCCTTAACGCACAAATATAACCATAAACCCTAAACCTTAAATCCCAAATCCTAAAACTCTAAACCTTATTTAGAAAAATACTAATTTTAACCAACCCACAACTATAATCCTAAACCCTAAATCCCAAATCCTAAATCCTAAAACCTTAAACCCTATTTAGAAAAGTAATAATTTTAACCCTAAACCTTAACCCACAAATATAACCCTAAACCCTATAAAAATTAATTTTAATCCTAAACCTTAACTCATAAATATAACCCTAAACCCCAAATCCAAAATCCCTTAACCCCAAATCCCAAAACCCTAAACCCCAAATCCAAATCCCTTAATCCCAAATCTCAAATCCCAAAACCCAAAACCCTATTTAGAAAAATAATATTTTTAAAAATACATTTTATTTTTAAGAAAATCCCTTAACCCCAAATCACCATCTAAATGTAACTAATATAGTTAATTTCAAGAAAATCCATCCAATTTTATAAATAATCACTATTATAGTCAGTCAATGGCGACAACAAGCGCATGCTTCCATTCATAAAAGTGTGTATCCTTTGGGGCCTATTCCCAAGTCTCAACTTAACATCTTATAAGCATCTTCAAATAGATGTTTCTAAGCAAAGGGGCAAAACTATAATGCAAAAGGTAAACTCACAATAGACATTTTTCATCCTTTTTCCAAAATTAATTTTACATATAAAATATTTCCAACAATTCCAGGGATTAAACTTTTAAAAATACTTTTCATTGAACAACCAACCAAATACAAGATTGTGCATAACGAGAAGATGTCTATCGACTTGACCTTTGCATAGTGAAGATGCTTTAAAATATATTAGAGTAACTCATAGTTTTTAACCCTATCTCTAACAACATCACACAAAAAACCTTTCCAAGGAGTAGTTCTAAAAACCTATGCTTTACGGCCATGCACATCTATCTCAGTATAATGAATGCTCTAGTAAATTTTGTTGAAAATTTCATAAGAAGTAGCCATACTTCCACATTCACATAGGTGAGTCCATTAAGAGTACTCATGTAGTTATGTATTCCACTCCATATAGAGTATAAAACTCATTAGGAGTTAATGATTAACTCATCTTTCTATCACTTCAGGATTTCATGCTTTTAATAATATGGAATAGAACTTATAATAGCATGATTCATCACATATCATTTCATGACTTGTTATTACTCATTGAACCTATTTATTGGAATATCTAGTCCATAAGTTGAGTTATCATCACGAGTGACTCATCACTCTAAAAGCTTTAGTCCTATTCCTTTTTATGGTTTGAAAACCTTTTCTCTAGCTAGTCCTTTTTGTCAAAAGATCAGCCAAGTTAACATTAGTACATACATGATCCATTCTTGCATCTCGTATATAGATAAATTTTCTAATAGTAATATACTTACGACACATTTGTCATCTCTTGATGTTCTTTTCTCTAGCTAGCCCTTTTTGTCAAAAGATCAGCCAAGTTATCATTAGTACATACATGATCCATTCTTGCATCTTGTATATAGATAAATTTTCTAATAGTAATATACTTACGACACATTTGTCATCTTTTGCAGTTCTTTTCTCTAGCTAGCCCTTTTTGTCAAAAGATCAGCCAAGTTATCATTAGTACATACATGATCCATTCTTGCATCTCTTATATAGATAAATTTTCTAATAGTAATATGCTTACGACACATCTGTCATCTCTTGTAGTTCTAGTAATGGTTTTGAATCTTCAAAATAGTCGCAATACTATCACAGAGGATCAAAATAGTTGGAATCAATATTTCCCATAATGGGATATCGTCTAATAAGCTTTCTAACTAGCATACTTCCTCATTAGCAATATCTAGTACTATCATCTTAGACTCCATCGTAGATTGAGCAAAAAATAGTATGTTTCTTAGACTATTATGAAAAATCTCTACTAACTATGCTAAATATATAATCGCTAGTTTCCTTGGAGTCTTTTAAAAGGGTGTTCCTATTAGCATGATTGTATTCTTCTAGAACAACGAGAAACTTATGATAATATTATCCAAAGTTCATAGTCCTCTTTGGGTACCTCATGAACTTTTGAATAACATGCCAATGCTAATTACTTGGTCTATTAGTAAACATATATAGTAATTGCACAACATAAGCCATATTGAGCCAAATGCAATCTGTAGCATAACGTAGGATACCAATTATGCTCGTATACTTAAATTGTCTACATCGTCTCTAGTACTCTTGAGCATTTTGCACTAGGATCATAAGAAGCACATGCAGTTTTGCAGTTATAATAATTATATTTCTTTATGATCTTCTTAATGTAATGAGATTGATCTAGAAAGACTCCCTTTTCAAACATAGCAATCCTTATCCCAAGAATCACATTCACTTCTCCGAGATCTTTCATATCAAAATTAGCACATCTTGACATTATTCAAAACATGAATAATAGTACCAAAAATAAGCAAGTCATCCACATAAAGACATATAATCGTGCAAATATCATTTTCAAATTTATAATAAATGCATTTATCACTTTTATTCACTGTGAAACCATATGAGACAATAAGATTATCAAATTTTTCATCCCATTTCTTAGGTACCTGTTTCAAACCACAGAGATATTTATTTAATTTACAAATTTTATTTTCTTGACTAGGGACAACAACTCTTCAATTTTTTTCATGTAAATCTCTTCTTCTAAATCACCATTTAAAAAATCAATTTTAACATGCATTTGATGCACAACATGATCATGAATAGAAACAAGACAAAATAGCATACATATGGAAGTTATTCTACTGACACGTAAAACAAAGTATCAAAGAAATCTACGTTTTCTCCTTTTCTATATCCTTTGGCTACAAGATGAGCCATGTATATATCAATTGTACTATTGGATTTCAATTTCTTTTTAAGTATCCATTTATAGCCTATTTCCTTGCATCCTAGAATTATCAACTAAATTCCATGTTCTATTAGACTCAAGATAGTCCATTTCATCATTAAAAGTTTCTTTCCAAAAGTTGGTATCTAAAGAAGACAATGCTTCTTGAAGAATTTGAGGATCTTCCTCTAAGATAAAAGCATAATAGTCGGATCCATGATCCAAAATGGTTCAAACTTGTTTACTCTTCCTAAGATCCAGATTTGATTTCTCATTTGTTCATTAGTTCTAATCATAAGAAAATTATTAGAAATTGAGCCCCCGCTATTCTTTAATTCAAACACAAACATATGTTTAAAAAATTAGCATCATTTGATTCAATAACAATATGATCATTCAAGTCAAAGAATCTATAGGTTTTACTATACATATCATGTCCAATAAACGCACATTTATAGGCTCGAGTAGTAAGCTTATTTACTTTAGGATCAAGAATACGAACATAAACTGAATAACCCAAAGTTATAAAATAAGACAAATTAGGTTTCTTATTTTTCAAAGCTTTCAAAGAAGAAATTTTATTTTTAGTGTTTGAAACTCTATTAAGCACAAAACAAATAGTTAATAAAATTTCTCTCCACCAATGACATGCACCACCAGAGTTAAGTAAGATAGCAACAACTAATTTAGGAAATTTTTCTACTTTTTTTCAACTTTGCCAATCATTTCAAGAGAATAAGTTACAATTTTTTCATGAATGATTCCATGGGTTTTGTAAAAATCATTGAACATACTGAAATCATATTCAATGCATTTATCACTATGAAATCTCTTTATTTTATCTATTAAATTAATTTTTAATTTTAATCAAGAATATTTTTAACTTGTCAAATGCTTCATTTTTATTTTTCATGAGATACACACTAGTATAATCAGAATAGTAATCAATGAAAGTATAAAATAGTGTGTTCCATATCTAGTAAAAATACCATCAAGTTCACAAATATTTCAATAAATTAAATCAAGCGATTCAGATGCTCTAACTACTAATTTATGTGAGGTTTTGATAATCTTTACTTGATTACAAAAGTCACATTTTTCAAAATCATTTAAAGATAATTTAGGAATGAGTCTTAAACTAATCATATTTTTAATTATGCATTTATTAATGTGACAAAATATAACATGTTAAATATTGAAAGAACACAATTGGTAAGTAGAAGGAGAAACTTTATTCAACATAACTGTCAATTTAAACATATCATCAATAGAATAATTTTTTGCAACAAAAATATTATTCTTAATAATTGTATACAAATAAGCCCTAATTATTTGAGTAAAACTAGCCTTGTTGAGAAAATAACCCAAAACTAAGTTCCTCCTCATCCTCAGGAGTATGTACAACATCCTTTAGGACAACAATCTTTCTAGAAGTAAACTTTAATTCCACCTTACTAGCGATAACAACTATAGTGGAGTAGGAATCACCCAACAACACTTTCTTGTCCTCAACCTCATAATAGAACTTGAACAAATCACGGTCATAGCAAACATGACGAGTAGATCTAGTGTCTACCCACCACCAATCTCATCCAGCAACAAAATTGATTTTAGTTATCATAGTAATAAGTTGCTCTTCGATGAAGTTTTCCTATAGAATAAGACAAGGCCTATTCCGATAACTCTAAACCATTTGACTAACCCTGTTACAATTATCACATTAACGTGTCATTTCTTAAAGGGGTTGATGTCCATTGGGGAGGATTCCTATTGCAATTTTGGTTGTCATGGTTATGGTGGGTATTGCAATTCTAATACTTTATGTTTCTCCCTTTAGATTTCAAAATGATAGAGGTGGATTTCTTATTAACATTATTGTTGCAAACAATAAGTACTTCATCTTTTTTATCTTGTTTTTGGGATTCCTCCTTAATATGAAGACGAGTGATAAAACTTTCTAACGAGAACTCCTTATCTTTATGCCTAAGAAATTTTTTAAAGTCTTTTCAAAAAAGTGGTAATTTATCAATTAAAACAATAACTTGAAATTGCTCATCTAAAGACAAACTTCGGATAGTATTTCATATGCCACTTTTTGTAGGTCATGTGACTAAACTACACAAATTTTTCGTCAATCATTTGGTATTTCAAATGTTGATTGATCACATACTTCTTGGCTCCAACTTCCTCAGCATCATATTTCTTTTAAAGTGCATCTTAGATTTCCTTAAAGATTTGTTAAAATTATAATAATCATACAGGTTATTAGACAAACCATTTAGAATGAAATTCTTACATAAGAAATCATCTACTACCCAGTTCAAGTTTTACGCTATTACAAACATAAGCGACTTTTTTATAGTAAGGAGAAATAATACTTTTTGTCTCCATCTTTTAAAAGGGAGCCTTACAAATAATAAAAAATTACTCAGATCAATAGTCATTACTTCAACTAACATGGAAGATGAAATAATGTCTTAAAATTGTTGCTATAGAATGGTAAAAAAGGAATGAAGTTACCAAAATTAACTTCATTTGAGTTGCATATTAGGTCACAGTCTTTAGGATGTTTCAAGGCTCTTCCTAAATCTACCCAAGATATGCAAGCAATATATAGTCCCGTTGTCCTTAGGATAAAATCGATGGAGAACCTTCTTTGTCTCAGACCTCTACTGTACTATAGACGACTAAAATACTACACCTACTAATATTATCTTGCTCAGAATCAAAAAATAAAAACCGAAGCTAAACAGAGTTTGTGTAGAGAAAAAAAATCAGAGAGAGATATGTGTCGTTAAAATGCGAGAGGTCACTACTTCTATTTATTAGAAAATTGAAATTGTGGAAGAGGGATAACGGTTGTAAAATAAATTGTTGACAGTAGAGGAAATAATGGGTAGAGAAAGACTTGGTCTAACAAAATAAATCTTCTCTGATTGTTTCAATTTAATTTTAAATTAAAAAATAATTAAACAACATATGTTTTAAAATATATAAAGTGTATGCTACCTTATCACACTACTCTCGGCTCAGTCGGTCAACCATGGTAGCACGCATGTAAGAAGTAGACCAACAATTACCTATCTCTTTACCCTCTAAAAAAGTCATTACTCTTAGTAGCTTGAAGCCCAATCCAAAATCTCAACTTAACAACTTATAAAAACATCTAAAGAGATGTTTCTAAGCAACGTGAGACAACCATATTGGAGAGAGTAAACTCACAGTAGACATTTTTTATCCTTTGTTCACAATTCATCTTATATATAGAATATTTCCAACTAAAACAACTTAGAATTTTTATTCCCAAGCTATTATATTTTAACATATAAGTCTTAATTTATAAGTTTGTGTACTATAGTGTGACTAATGTCTTACACTTAGGTCTTAGAACTTGTTAAGTTTGTAGACTAGGTATAATATAAAAGACTTAAATGTAACACTCAATAACTTTTGGCACCAAATTGTTAAGATTTGAGTTTGACAACCTTTGTCTAAAGAAGTAGAAAGTTTAGAAACCTTAGAAGTTATTTCACCTTAAAAATAAAATGCACATCTACAATATGTGAATACCGATAAGTTGAGTATACTCTAATGTCAAAAGAGTGTATGCAATCTGATACTAAACACCCAAAAGTGTGATTATATACTGATAATAGAAAAATTATATATTACTTTAGGAGTAAATAACATGGTACTCCTTACTAATATTATTCGTTATTGATCTAGAAAAGTAGTGGGTTATTGTTCTTTTCAAAAAAATATTATTGTACTTTTCTTTCTCCCCACTGGCTGGAGCACCACATCACCAATAGTCGAAGACTGATGTATAATTTTTCCTCGATAACACCCAAACATTTAAGCAAAACAAACACACAAAAGTAGCTCATGTAACATAGTCATAACATGTGCAGTTTTAGTGATATACCTTCACAATATTGTTGGTGTCTAAGGTGAAGCGATGATAAATTCCAGCAGGTAAAATTATAAGGTCACCAGCCTTGACCCATATGCGAATCCAACGATCATCCTTGTCCCTAACATCGAAGTACCCACTCCCTTCCAAACAATAGCGTATTTCTTCACCATCATGAATGTGCTCTGTATAAAAGTTCTTCAACTTCTCCTCAAAATTGTCCAACTTTTCAGGGCATATATCTAGTAAATCCTACAAAATGTAAACAACGTGAATCAAAGTTGCTCAGATAAAGACTTGTTTGATTCCAAACTAAACAAGGCATAAGTATTAAAATTATATACTATTTGTGTTAAAGTTGCATTTTTATTGAAAGGTATAGGACTCCTAGTGTCCTTCAGCCTATTAAGGAATGTATACATACCATGTAATTGTAGCCCCTGGTTTCTCTAATTTTGCGCAGTTCTGCATCATTCTCGCAGTTCTTTGGGTTCAGTTTCCAGTAAAGCACTCCCAAATCTGCAACACCATCAAATTACACAATTCATTTATGTTCAACATGTATAACCGAACAAAATGATCCACGAGCAAATAGTTAGAGGCTAGAACAGTGTGTTATATGAGTCTAAGTAGAGTTCGATTTGGGTTAGCTTTTTAAGATAGAATCGTCCCAATTCTTGAGGACTCTACAAACTCTATATGATATCAGAGCGATGTTTGGATTCTAGATTTGTTGTCAACAACAACATACACCCTTGTATGTCACACATTTATTGTTATGACTCTAACCATGAATTTAATCACATAATGAATTAACCTTTTTAATTGAGCAATATTTATAACAATAAAATATTGGAAGCGAAGTTGATGACATAACGAAGAATTGGAAGGAATATGTAGAAATATAAAAATAATAATAATTTTCTATATATAATGTAGACAAGAAGAGTAGAAGTTTTGGATTCAATGCTCGATCCAAATGAGATATCTTTAAGACAAATTTTAATACCCTTTCCATAACAATTGTGAGTGTAAATATGGTTGTAGCTAATAGTCCCTTATATAGGGTCCTACCCAAATTTTTGTTCCAATCTTAATACATTATGAACTTCATGATGAAATTAAAAACTAGAATGTAAGAGATATTAAGTATCAGAATAATGGAAGGATGGATCAATTTCTTATGCAATTGGCATTGAACATTAACTCCTTTCTGTTGGGAAATAACACAAATTCCCAATAAGCCAGATTTATGAGAAAGCAAGAATAGAAAAATAACACACAAATTTGATAACGGAGTTCGGCCAATCTTGCTTACGTCTCCGGACCTACTGCACATCTTTTTACTGAAAGGGGAGAAATTACACAAGGTGTTTACAACACTCACAACTCACAACCCAATTACACACAAGAAAATTACTCTCAATTTTCTCTCACAAAAGTTTTTCTCTCTAAGCTTTTCTCTCAATTGGAATGAACACTTTGGATGATTAATTCATTACAATTACACATCTATTTATAGTAAAATTCACTCCTTGAATTACTCCTTAAATTAATGGTTCCTTAAATTGCTCCTTGAATTAAGCTCCTTGTTTTGCTCCATGTTTTGTTCCTTGTTTTGCTCCTTGTTTTGCTCCATGTTTTACTCCATGTTTTGCTGCATGTTTTGCTCCTTAATTTGCTCCTTAAATTAAGGAGTTTTATAACAATCTCCAACAATCTCCCACTTGAAGAGTGATTTCAATCTGTCTTCACACCTTGATCAATGCAGCAGCTTTTCTAGTCTTTGTTACTCTAGCAGACCAACTGAAGTTGAGCACAACTTCAGTTTGTCAAAAGCCACCACCTTTGTTAACATATCTGTTGGATTTTTGCTTCCTTGAATCTTCTCCAGTATTAACACATCATCTTCCAATAGAGATCTGATGAAGTGATAACGAAGTCCAATATGCTTTGTTCTAGAATGAAATGCTGAATTCTTCGCCAAGTGTATTACACTTTGACTATCACTATGCAGAACATTCTTCTCTTGTTTGAATCCCAACTCAATTAACAAACCTTGAAGCCATATCATCTCTTTACTAGCTTCAGTTACTGCTACATACTCAGCCTCTGTAGTGGATAGAGTGACAATTTTCTATATTTATGACATCCAACTAACAGCTGTAGTTCTAATAGTAAATATATAACTGGTGGTGCTTCTTCGGTGATCAACTTCACCTCCAAAGTATGCGTCTATGTACCTTTGTACTTTTAACTCTCCTTTACTAAAGTACAAGCACTTTTCTGTGGTGTCTCGCAGATACCTCAAAATCCACTTGAGTGCTTCCCAATGAGTTTTCCCTGGATTTGACATAAATCTGCTAACAACTCCTACTGCATGGCCAATGTCTGGTCTTGTATAGACCATTGCGTACATCAAACTTCCAATGGCTGAGGCATAAGGAACCTTAGCCATGAATTCTCTCTCTTTCTCTGTTTGAGGGAACTAATCCTTGGATAGGTGAAAATGACTGGCCAAGGGTGTGCTAACTAGCTTGGCATCGCCCATGTTGAATCTTTGCAAAACACAATTGATGTACTCTGCCTGAGATAACTGCAAGGATCCTTTCTTCTTATTTCTTGTGATTTGAATTTCAAGAATCTTCTTTGCTGGACCCAAGTCTTTCATGTCAAATTCATTTGACAATTGCTACTTCAACCTTTTAATATCATCCATATCTGAACCTGCTACTAACATATCATCAACATAAAGTAGTAAAATGATATAACTAGACCTATATCTCTTGAAGTAGCAACAATGATCAGCATTGCACTTCTGGAAACCTTCCTCAGGTACGAAGTCATCAAACTTTCTGTACCATTGTCTTGGTGCTTGTTTCAGGCCATATAAACTCTTCTTAAGTCTGCACACCATGTTCTTCTTCCCTCTTTCTGAGAAACCTTCTGGCTAGTACATGTATATCTCTTCATCTAAATCTCCATGAAGGAATGCAGTCTTCACACCCAACTATTCAAGATGAAGATCTTCGATGGCTACAATACTCAATACTGATCTGATAGTATTAAGCTTCACAACGGGAGCAAAAATTTCAGTGTAGTCAACTCCTTCCTTCTGTTGAAACCCTTTGACAACTAGGCGGGCTTTGTATCTCTTGGAACCATCATGCTCCTCTTTCACCCGATACACCCATTTTTTGTGAAGTGCCTTCTTTCACATAGGTAACTCAACTAGCTCCCATGTCTGGTTGGAGATGAGAGATTTCATTTCTTCTTTCATAGAAAGGTTCCACTTGTTGGAATCTCGAGTTTGACAAGCTTCATCATAGCATTCAGGCTCCCCTCCATCATTCAGCAACATATAGTTCATGTATCTCCTGTTAGGCACATGAGGTCGAGAAAACCTTCTCAATACAGGAGCTAGAGTAAGAGGTTGTGGTGTGTCGGAATGCTGTGTACTGCTTTTTCCATCAAGTTCCTCTGACTGAGGACTTGTTACAATTGGTTCTATTGTGGAAGTATCTGGGACATCATCTGCATCTGTAAATACTGACTCATTCTACTCTTAGTCATTGGCGTCTATTTTATGCATGTCCTTATACATCACCCTTTCGTTGAAAATCACATCTCTGCTTCGGATAACTTTCTTCTTTTCGTCATTCCAAATGCGGTAGCCAAACTCATCCTCACCATAGCCAATGAATGTGCATTTCTTGGATTTGGGATCGAGCTTATTCCTGCCTTGATCACTGATATACACAAATGCTACACAATCGAGAATCTTTAGATGTGATAGTTTCACCTCTTTTCTGCTCCATACCTCCTCTGGTATTCTATGCTCCAATGGAACAGATGGGCCTCGGTTGATCAAGTAAGCTGCTATGTTGACTGCTTCTGCCTAGAACTTCTTCGGTAGACCTAACTATATACAAATGCTTCTGGCTCTTTCTGTCAACGTTCGGTTCATACGCTCATCTACACCATTGTGTTGAGGCGTGCCTGGCACAGTTCTTTCCATTCTAATCATGTGCTCCTAGCAGAAATTTTTGCATCTGGTGTCTTCATATTCACCACCATTATTGGTTCTGAGCTTTTTGATCTTTAAACCCGTCTCATTTTCCACCATAGCTTTCCATCTTCTGAAAGCCTCAAATACTTCAGACTTATGCTTTAGAAAGTAAACCCATACCTTCCGAGAGTGATCATCGAAGAAAGTCACAAAGTAGTGTTTCCCACCAATAGATGAGACGGTCGTTGGTCCCCAAACATCAAAGTGAATAAGCTCTAGTCTTTCCTTCTTTGGGATTCTGCAACTTATCTGAAAGCTGACTCTCCTTTTCTTTCCAAGTATGCAATCTTCGCACATGTCTATCTCCGTAGACTGCAGACCTGGAAGTTTTCCCTTTGAGTGCATAATCTTCATCCCCTTCTCACTCATATGGCCTAGTCTCTGGTGCAACAGATTTGGTGTTTCATTGCTTGCTGCAACTGTAATTGAACAATGTGCCTCTACTGTCATGTAAAGAGTGCCACTTTTCTTGCCTCGAGCAACTGTCATTGCACCCTTTTAAATCTTCCAATCATCACCATGGAAGATCATAGTGTAGCCTTCACTTGCCAACTGCCCCACTGAGATTAAGTTCCTTCTAAGATCGGGAATATGCCTGACATCCTTCAGTTCCCAAACAGATCCGTTCAACTTAATCTTCACTACACCTTTGCCAATAATAGAACATGATTGATCATCACCAAGATATACCTTTCCAAGGTTTCCGGGGACATATTTCTCGAAGAATTCTTTTTGTGAAGTAGCATGGAACGATGCTCCAGAGCCTAACACCCAAGATTCTTCCTTGCTCTCCAAAGAGCATATCAATGCATCGTTTCCTCCTGAGGTGGAAGTAACATTTGCCTCTGCCTTCACTTGTTTTTCCTTCGGTGCACTCTTGCACTGATTTTTGTAGTGTCCGGTTCTTCCACAATTCCAACACTCGATAGTCTTCGAGCTATAGGAATTATTAGGATTCCTGGATTTGGACCTCCTGTCCTTTGATCTACCTCGGTAGTCTGTTCTATCACGTCCATTCCCTTTGGTTGAATTTCTTCCTCTTGACTCTGTATGCAAAACTGAAGAAGTTGACGATTCACCTGACTCTCTACGTCGGATCTCTTCACTGAGAACCAGATCACGAACATCGTCAAATTTCAACTTATTGCTTCCTGACGAGCTACTCACAGCTGTGACAGTAGCATTCCAACTTTCTGGTAAAGAAGACAAAAGTATCAATGCTCGTACTTCTTCATCGAATTCAATTTCCACTGAACTCAGCTGGGTTATGACTGTGTTGAGTTCATTGAGATGTTGAGCTACCGATGCGCCTTCATTCATCCACAAATTGAACAAATGCCTCATCAAGTGCACTTTGTTTGAGGCTGATGGCTTCTCACACATATTGGAGAGAGCTGCCATAAGACCCACCGTGGTCTTTTCCTTTGCTATGTTGAAGGCAACATTACGGGATAGCATCAATCGAATAACTCCTAGGGCTTGTCTATCTAGAAGATTCCAATCTTCTTCCTTCATAGCTTCTGGTTTCTTCCCTGAGAGAGGTTGATATAGATTTCTTTGATACAGATAATCCTCTATCTGCATTTTTCAAAACCCAAAATCTATGCCATCAAATTTCTCGAGTTTCACCCTTCATCTGCGGCCATTGCTCCCACTAAAATCTGACTTCCTCTGAATCGTTTCTGACTATTTCTGTAAATCACCGTGTATTAGAACACCTCCGTCAACGAACAATTATCGTCGACAAAATGTCACTATTCACGTAATTCACTATTCACGTAAATAGTAACCTTGCAAAAAATTGACAGAAATCACCACCAATAGCTCTGATACCAGTTGTTGGAAATAACACAAATTCCCGATAAGCTAGATTTATGCAAAAGCAAGAATAAAAAAATAACACACAAATTTGATAACGGAGTTCGGTCAATCTTACTTACGTCTCCGAACCTGCTGCAGATCTTTTTACTGAAAGGGGAGAAATTACACAAGGTGTTTACAACACTCACAACTCACAACCCAATTACACCCAAGAAAATTACTCTCAATTTTCTCTCACAAAAGCTTTTCTCTCTAATATTTTCTCTCAATTGGAATGAACACTTTGGATGATTAATTCATTACAATTACACATCTATTTATAGGAAAATTCACTCCTTGAATTACTCCTTAAATTAATGGTTCCTTAAATTGCTCCTTGTTTTGCTCCATGAATTGCTCCATGTTTTGCTCCTTGTTTTGCTCCATGTTTTACTCCATGTTTTGCTCCTTAATTTGCTCCTTAAATTAAGGAGCTTTATAACAATCTCCAACACTTTCTTTTCAAAAAGACATTTCTCTTCCAGATCAAACTTTATGAAAATAGGACAAATATATATGCTCATTACCAATTTATCAAAGCAACTGTGGCTTTGTTTATTTTGAAATAAGTATGGTCTACTGACAGCTAAAAGAGGCAAAGCCCAATTCTCGTGTTCCACTTCATGCATGTGCTACTAATATGCATTATACATGCGGGTAGGAGTGGCTGAAGAGATTGGTAAGATGGCTTAAAAAGAAGATTTTTTTTCTCTGTGTTAGCCACTTATTGGTAACACGTATAATGACAGATTATCTAAAATTACAAAGAAGGTAGTATAATATGCATGAGATACATATTTTGTAATATAAAAATTTTCCGTTTGTTTACATAAACATCATTTACTCGGGTTTATTCAATTAAGAGTTTTAATGATTATTATGGAGTTTTAAAAATCGGGTATAATCAATTAAAACTTATAAGGATTTTAAAAGTTTGTGTATTAGTTATGACTTTATAGAAGTTTTTGATCTATAAAAGTTTAGGTTTATTTAAATAAGATTTTATAAAAATAAAAAAAATGTAGGTGTATTAAAAAAAATTATTGATTTCAAAAGATTTAAAAACAAACATATTTTTATAGAATTTTTGGGCTTTCAACACAAAAACTATACCTAAGATTTCTAAAATTCTGATTTTTATTTTCTCACTTACACTCTCCTTATCTCCATATTACTCTCTCGGGGTTCTAGCCCGACCCAAAGTTTTACAAATAATTAATTACTTGTATATTTTTAAAGTTAAATAAATATGTTTTTTAATAACATACCATGCCTAATGTTTTGTCCATATTTTGGTACGTCATGAAATGATTCAACAATATTTAAAAAACAAAATGACAAATTGTATATGAAGTGGTTAAACTTAAACACTTGTGTTCACGTATTAATATGGTATAATTGTAGTCATATATTATGCTAAAATGCTTCTTAAGTCACAATAGGGTAATCTAAAAGTAATCATTAAATAAATATGATTTAATCCAAGAATATTTGAAATAGTTAACTTTTGCCCCATTCATGATTACAGAAAGCCACTGTAAATTAAATATTATAAAAGAAAAAGAAAAAGAAATATTATGAAAATTTAGAATACAGCTTTTAACGTTCCGTCATTCATGTTATCAAAATTTCTCATTTTGTTTCATTCCATATTTAAACTTCATCTAATAATATTTTATTTCACTCATTTTTATTTTTATTAATTAAATTTATATTATTTACAACATGTATTTTTATATATAGCCTCGACATTAAAATTCTAGATCATCTTATGTTTTACGCTATTGTTTTTTTGTTTTTTTTATGTGTTTGATTGAGCTTCCTATTTTCTTAGATTTTTTTAGTTAATAAATTTAATTTATACATATAAGATATTAATACATATTAACTTATTTTATTTTTTATTTATGTTCGACAATTTTTATTATACTACGTGTTTGGACATTTGAACCTACCTGGTGCACGATCTACTCAAACAGTACAAACAAAGGCATTGACCTGAGATGGAACACAAAATATACTAGATGTCCCACATGTAGACGAGCTCGAGCTCAATAGTAGGATCGAGCTGAATGATCATCTTGGGCTCGGATCAACCTAAACGTATAATATATTGTATTTTATGACAATTATGTTCTTCTGACATGTAAATATGTAAATACATTATGTAACTAACATATGTATCTATAATGGTCTATAAACAGATGGACCTCTCATAAGGATCCACACAATAAGTCAATTGTCTTAACTCCTCTCTAATCTCTCTCTAGAAACACATTGAATCTTAACACTATGCTAACTTTATATCTATGTTGTAATATGATATGAAAAATAGTCTTGAAATGAGGAGAATCCTTATAGCTCTTACTAACACTACATCATTAATGTATTTTTTGTTCCATTATATTAAAATAATACTTTGTATAAAAAATAATAATTAGACTTTAGTGCCCCTAAAAAAAATTTCTTTTGGTGCATACATGACTTATGTCTCACTTATTCACATAGTTTTATTTTTAATCCCCTTTAAAAAAAAGGGAAAAATATATATGTTATTTTTCTTATAACGTAAAACAATACATATTTTTCGCAAAAAAAGAAGAAAGAGAATTACAAAAATTGAATAAGTTTAAATTATCTTAGTTTAATTTGAAAGACATCCAATTAAACGATATTCAAAATAAAATAATATGCTAGATCATTTTTAATAGTAAAACTTTATGTAAGAAGAAAGATTATGTTATGTAATTAAATAAAAAAAATTTCTAGCTCTACTCCTTATTATTATTAATATGTGTTGGGAAAAATGTATGGTTGTAAAGAAATAAATTTTATACACACAGGATAATTTTACAAATCAAAATAGAACAAAAATGACACCAAGATTTTGTGTGAAAAAACCTTTCAAAATGAAAGTAACAACCACGGGACCCGTAGACCACTTGAACTTCCACTATAATAAGATGGGATTACACACTTCACCTTTAGGTAGATCTCTCACAAAAATACAACAAATATGTATCTTCAATTTGTGAGTAAAACTTCACAAATTGGCTCTCTTAATTTTTCTCTCAAAAACTCTCTCAGTTTTCTTTTTCTTCTGCTTATGTTATGTTTTCTATTGAGATGAAGCAAGGCTTTTATAGAGCCAAAGCTCCATCCTTCTCTCTGGATTATATGGAGAGATTGTTGACCTTTTTTTCTTTTTCTTCTTTTCTTCTTTTCTTCCTTTTCTTTTGGCGCCAACCCCATTATTTCTTCAATCTGCTGGCCCACATTAGTTGACCAAAAAATCTCTCCCTCCACCTTATGTGGAACATGGCTCTTCCACACCTGCAATCTTTCTATAGATAACAAGTTTTTCTCTAATCACGGTCTTTGTCATCATATATGCCCCGTTATCATTGGTGTGAACCTTTTCAACTTCCAGTAGTTTATGTTCCAACACATCACGAATCCAATGATACCTTATGTCAATGTGTTTGGACCTTGAGTGGAAGGTTGGATTCTTGCTATGATGAATTGCACTCTGACTATTATAGTAAAGAACATAGTTTTCTTCGTTCTGATGCAATTCTTGTAGGAACTTTTTCATCCACAGGATCTCCTTACAACCTTCCGTGATTGCAATGTACTCTCATTCTGTGGTACTTAAGGCAATACACTATTGTAATCGTGATTGCCATAAAATAGCTCCCCCTCCAAATGTTATTAGGTACCCGGATATAGATTTCCTCGTATCTATGTCGTCAGCCATATCTGAATCTGTATATCCTTCTAATACATGTTTATTATTACCAAAGCATAAACAATGATTGGAGGTTCCTCTGAGATACTTGAGTATCCATTTGACAGCTTCCCAATGTTCCTTTCCAGGATTTGATAGGAATCGGCTCACAACGCCAACAGCATGTGCAATGTCTGGTCTGGTGCATACCATAGCGTACATTAGACTGCCAACTACCGATGCATAAGGCACCTTGCTCATCTCTGATTTCTTCGCCTCACTTGAGGGACATTGACTCACATTAAGTTTGAAATGGCTTGCAAGTGGACAACTGATAGGTTTAGCTTTGCTCATGTTGAATCTTTCAAGAACTTTTTCAACATATCGTTTTTAGGAAAGCCATATCTTTTGCTTTTTCCTGTTGTGGGTAGTCGTCATGCCAAGAATCTGTTTGGCAGGTCCTAAGTCTTTCATTGCAAAGGACTTGCTCAAATCCTTCTTTAACTTGTTAATATTGTCAATATTTTGACCCACAATTAACATATCATCGACATAAAGCAAAAGAATAATAAAATCGCCATCAGAGAATTTCTTGATGAAGACACAGTGATCAGCCGTTGTTCTATTGTATTCATTTTTCTCCATGAATGAGTCGAACTTTTTGTACCATTGCCTTGGTGCTTGCTTCAAACCATACAAGCTCTTCTTTAGTTTGCATACCAACTTCTCTTTGCTTTTGACTTGGAAACCTTCGAGCTTCTCCATATAGATTTCCTCATCAAGATCACCATGTAAGAATGCAGCCTTTACGTCAAGTTGTTCAACCTCCAGATTAAGACTAGCTGCCAAACCAAGAACAACTCGGATTGAAGACATTTTAACTACTGGTGAGAATATTTCATCGAAGTCAACACCTTTCTTCTGCTCAAATCCTTTCACAACCAATCTTGCTTTGTAGCGTGGTTACGAGCTGCCTTCTTCACTTTTGATTCTGTACACCCACTGGTTCTTGAGAGCTTTTCTTCCCTATGGTAGTTTCATCAGGTCAAATGTGTGGTTCTCATGTAGAGATTTCATTTCTTCCTGCATGGCTTTAAACCACTCAGTCTTATGCTGATCAGTGATAGCTTCGTCATAACTCTCTGGTTCTCCCCCTTCAGTGAGCATCACATACTCGTTAGGAGAATATATACGACTTGGTTGTTGTACTCGGGTGGATCTTCTTGTCTATACTTCTGGTTGGACTTGTTCAGAAACTTGTTCTGGTTCTGAACTGCCAGCTGGTGGATTCACATCATTAGTATCTGGTGTGACTCCCCCTTCATCAGGATTTATTGGTAGAGAGACTGGGTCCAGATTAACTGGAATTTTATCTTACTGTGGTTTCTCGGATTTCTCAAAATCCTCGATTGTTTGGTCTTTAAGAAACACCACGTCTCTACTTCTGACAATCCTTTTGCTAATAGGATCCCAAAGTTTGTAACCAAATTCTTCATGGGCATATCCCATAAATATACATTGCTTTACTTTTCCATCCAACTTGGATCGCTCATCTCTTGGGATGTGAACAAATGCTCTGCAGCCAAATACTTTCAAGTGTTTGTAAGAAACATCTTTCCCCATCCAAACTCTTTCCGGTACGTCGTAGTTCAGTGGAACTAATGGAGAAAGGTTGATTAAATCGATTGCTGTCCTCATTGCCTCCCCTTAAAAGGAGTTTGGCAGTTTTGCATTTGAGAGCATACATCTAACTCTTTCACAGATGGTTCTGTTCATTCTCTCTACGACACCATTGTGTTGAGGTGTCTTTGGTACTTATTTTTCCAGCCTGATGGCAAAACTCTCTCCACTTTTACATGAAACTGCTTGAAAACTTCATGCACTTGATCTATCTTTAGTTTTCAAAGCAAAAGTCCATACTTTTCTAGAATGGTCATCAATAAAGGTCACAAAATAGTGAGCACCTCCTAATGACTTACAACTCATTGTATAGACATCTGTGTGTATTAAATCTAGAATATTTTCCTTTCTAGATGGTGCGAGACTACGAAATGCAACTCTATGTTATTTTCCCATAATATAGTCAACACAAGTTTGCAAGGGTGTACCTTTCATTCCTGGCAAGAGCTCATTTTTGGAAAGAATTATGAGACCTTTTTCACTCATGTGGCTGAGTCGCTTATGCCATAGCTCGGTAGAAACTTCTTTTCTTGTGGCATTTACTTCTCCACTACACAATCTGGCTTCTGTGATATAGTGTGATGCATCTTTCTTTCCTTTAGCTATTACCAGATTGCCTTTGGTGAGCTTCCACTTGCCTTCACCAAAATAATTATTGTATCCATCATCATCAAGCATACCGGTAGAGATTAAATTGAGGCGGATATTAGGAACGTGCCTCACATCTTTCAGAAGTAATCTGCATCCAAGATTAGTCTCTAGATAAATATTTCCAATGCCGACAATTTTTGATGCATCATCATTTCCCATCCTCACACATCCAAAATCACCTTGATTGTAGGTTGAGAAGAATTCCCGTCGTGAGGTGACATGATAGGAAACGCATGAGTCAACTACCCAAGTAGTGTCTTGGCATGCAAGATTGACATAATCAGCATCTCGAACAATGACAACTTCTTCAGTGACAATTGTGGTGTTATTTGTTCAGGTTTTTGCTTCCTGATTTCTGGATTGTTCTTCCTTTAACCTTCTACATTCTCGAATGAAGTGTCTAGGCTTACCGCAATGATGACACTTCATGTCATACCTTGATCTAGACTTCAACCGTCCTCTTTGTTGACTTTCGTTACGGGGATTTCTACTTTTACTTCTCCCCCGCCATTCTTGCTTGCCTTGTTTCTGCATGACAAGCGCTTCAATGTCAGGAGTATATCCTTCATCTTTTCGTCGAGACTCTTTGTTTAACATTCTGTCTTTTACCATATCCATGGTAAGCTTACCGTCAGGAGCTTAGTTGCTAACTGACACAACTAGAGTATCCCAACTTTTTGGTAGAGAACTCAACATTAACAACGCTTGTAGCTCGTCATCTACAGTTATCTTCATAGAGTTGAGTTGATCTACAATGCCTTGGAATTCACTCATATGTTTTGATACGCTACTTCCATCTTTATACTTCAAATTGACTAATCGTCGCATCAGATTTGTTTTATTCTGTGCGGTTATCCTGGCATACATTTTCTCCAACTTTTGCCAAAGAACGTAAGCATCGTGTTCATTAGCAAAATTTTGAAAAATGATTTTGTCGATCCATTGTCTGATTTGAGTAGCACACTTTCGGTTCAGAATGGCCCATTCAATGTCTGCATCGGTTACTTCTTTCTCCTTTGGCATTATAATTAGCTTCCATAGATATTTAATGTATAAAAGATCCTCTATCTTTGGCTTCCAAATTGCATAATTAAATGCAGTCAACTTTATCATATTACCTGCACTCTCCTCCATTTGAATAGTCAATCAACTGGTTTCACCGAGCTTGGTACTTTTCTAACGATGAATAGTACCGATAAATAGTATCAATAAATAGTATCGATAAATAGTACGATGTGAATAGTACCTCCGAATAGTACTTGTGAATAGTATCTATGAATAGTAACTGTCGACAAAATAGTTCGTATATACGAATAGTACTCTGTGAATAGTGTCTATCGATAGAATGGTACCGTATATATGAATAGTACTTTCTTGAATACAACCAAGGCTCTGATACCACTTTGTTGGGAAAAATGTATGGTGGTAAAGAAATTCCCAAATCAAAATAAAACAAAAATGACACCAAGATATTGCATAAAAAAACATTTCAAATGAAAGTAACAACCACGGGACCCGTAGACCACTTAAACTTCTACTATAGTAAGATGGGATTACACACTACACTTTTAGGTGGATCTCTCACAAAAATACAACTAATATGTATATTCAATTTGTGAGTAAAACTTCACAAATTGGTTCTCTTAATTTTTCTCTCAAGAACTCTCTCAGTTTTCTTTTTCTTATACTTCTGATATGTTTTCTATTGAGATGAAACAAGACTTTTATAGAACTAAAGTTCTATCATTTTCTCTGGATTATATGGAGAGATTATTAATATTTTTTTCTTTTTCTTTTTCTTTTTCTTTTTCTTCTTTCCTTCCTTTTCTTTGGATACAAACCCTATTGTTTCTTCCATCCGGTGGCCCACATTAATTGACCAATAATATGAAATCAACTATAATCCATAAAATGTCTATGAAATAAATATCCACTATACTCTATTTAAATATACCAAAAGATTTCAAAAATTCATAAAAAAAAATTAAATTTGTAATATTTTACAAGTATATCAAAATCATAATTGAACCAAGCTACTTAGTTTCATCTTATTTTGTTAAAAAGCAATTTTATAAAACTTAAATACTTAATATTTAAATAATATATATATGGAATATAATCATTGTTTCAAAATATTATATAATTTTTTAGTCTTTTATAAACGGAGAAAAAAAATTTCTTTTTTATAAAGTAGAAAAATTATATATATATTGGGCATAAATGCATATACTTTTTTTTTTTAATTGGAGCATCGTCTTATAGACTCTACAAGACCGAATCATATAATAGGAGGGAGATATATAGATGGAGAAAATGGAACCTGCCAAGTGGTGAACTGAAACAAAGTCTTTGGGATTGCGATGGTGAGGAAGTCTAGGGTCGTCGTCGTGGCAGCTGTCCATAAACCAAGCCTGCTATTTCAAAAGAAGAAATTAAAACTTACTTGTGAAATGAATATGAAATGAATTGATTATTGTTGAAATCAATACAGAATTGGAATTAGAACTCACCTCCATATCCATGGGCTCACTTGCTCTCTCGCTTCAACAACGATTTCTATTCACAAATGATCAGGATCCCTGAATCGCAATTACTAAGGACACGCAATTCAGATACTGATATTTGTCCTCGTTCACCACGTAAGTGGCTCATATTTTGTGGCCACCGTTTAATTAAATGCACAAATTTTGTACAAAACACAACCAAGAGAATCTTTATTTTTATTTCTTAAAACACTTAGTTTCCGGAAGTACAATATTATCCAGTAGATTGGAATATTGTACATGACAAATGGATGATATCGGGTAATTTCAAATTCGAGCTATCGCATTCTCAATTTAAAAATATTATTTTAATAAAAAATAGCTTATTAGATTTATTTGCGGCCATTCATTAAAAAGAATCATTGATATTAATTAGCTATATGCATGTGACATGTCAAATCTTATCAAGTACTTGGACCTTGGATTATTTTATATTATGCTATAACTTTCTATAAAAAATTATTAGAAACTCAAAATAATACCTAAACATATTTAATGTAATTGGATTCGATATTTTAATAATACTTATATTTAACAAAAACTATATCCCCACGTTTGGTTGGAATGGAATGGAATGGAATGGAATGGAATGGAATCAGAATCGATTCCTTCCATTTTGTGTTTGGTTGGACGGAATAGAAGGCGAAATGGAATCGATTCTTAAAGAGAAGAAATGGTCGCGATTAGCGTTTAGTGTCGTTATTAATTCATCTAGCTTTTTTTCGATTTTCTGCTCGTAAAATATAACGTAAATTAATCCGGTCTCAATACGGTCAGCAGCCATATAGCCTAAAATTTCAAAACCTGAAATCAAAATCACTAAACTGTAAACTATGTAAATCAGCTAAACCTAAACCACTAAACCTTAAATCCACAAACCACTAAACCTAAAACCACTAAACCTTAAAACATAAATCAGAAAACCACTAAACACGTAAATCCCCGAATCCACTAAACGCAAATCCTAAATTCCAAATCCTAAAACCACAAATCCTAAACCCCACGAATCCCTAAACCTAAATCCTGGCAAGCACACGAATCGAATCACAAACCACAGGCCAAAACATAAATCCCAAAAGCAAAACCATGCTAAAACATAAATCCCAAGAAACCCCAAACCTTAAACCCCAAATTCCAAACCACTGAAATCCACAAACCACAAATGTTAAACCTAAAACCACTGAAACCACGAAGAATCTCCAGAATCTACAAACCACTAAACCTTAAACCTTAAACCTTAAAACCACAAACCCTAAATCCAAAAATTCTAAAACCACTAAACTATTTTTAGAAAAATAATAATTTTAACCCTAAACCTTTCTGAATATAACCCCCAATTATAAGTCCACCAAACCACAAATCACACATCCCAAACCTCGAAACCTAAACTCTATTTAGAAAAATAATAATTTTAATAATATATTTCTTTTTAATTAAGTAATACTTATTTAGAAAAATAATGATTTCGAATAATGTATTTTGTCGTGAAAAAAATAGTAATTAAATGACGTTATTTGAATTTTACGTGTAGGGGTATTAAGGTCGTTCTGACTTTTTCATTCCATTAGGTGGTAAACCATGGCAACATAATCACGATTCTAAGCTTGATTCGGTGGTCGATTGAGTCTCTTATTTAAAATAGCAATGATTTTATCTGCGCATTAATTGATTAAAAATATATATATTTATATGTTTTATCATATATTTATATAAATTTGTCGCTTTTAGAATACGGGTATTTTTATTGTTTTAAAATTTTGGCCTAAAAAGCGTAATGTAAAGACTCGAAGAATACTTGACGCAATACATAAAATATATTAATAAATAAGTGGAAAAGGTCACAGCTTGTGGAAAAATTGAATGAAAATGGGTGAAAAAGGTCAAAAATGTCAAAAAGGCAATCGCGCGCCTTGTATGGCGTGACTGACCAGCCAATATGTGCGCCAGCGCGCGTCTGTATGTATGTGATTGACGCCGCTTTCGCGCCCGCGGCCTTGACTGTTCCGCAGCCATTGCCAGTACCAATTTCTTGTAGCCAACATTGTATGTATCATCGCGGCCTTGTAGCCCTTGCGTGCCAGCGTTTTCACCCCATTTTCCGCGTCTGGCGACCCGCAGCTGACGTAAATCTTGGCGTCATTGATGATATCGGCATTTCCATTACGTTTTTTAATTTTTTAATATTTTTTTAACATTTTTTACTCATTGTTTCTCTCATCCTCACTATAAATACCCATTATTCAAAACACACGCGAAACCGCCAAAACCTTACTCTTCTTTCTTTCTGTCGTTTCTTTGTTTTTGAGTTTTTCTTAGTTTTTTTCTTAGTTTCTAAGCTTTTCTTAGTTTTTGTTATGTTTTAGCTAGTTTGTATTAGTTTTAGAGTTCTTCCCTTTTAGGGAAGAACTAGTTATGTTTTTGTAATATTTTAATTTTTGATTCAATAAATGGAAATCTGAAATTCGACTTTGGAGGTTTTCTAGCAGCGGGAATAAGCGTCGAGGATTACGTAAGGATTTTATTTTCTTCTGAGTTATTTTATGATTTATTCTTACATATTATATTTAATTTGTCGTGATTAAATTTAAGCTGCTAGTTGTTTATAATCATGATATAATAATAACGTTGTTATGCTTTGCGAAATATTAAATAGGTGAAAATTTCTAAAATGAATTGATTTTATTTTTATTCAAGATTTTATATTAAGGATGTTAGAGAGAAATATATTATTTTTCATTACAAACTTAAATGCTGAAAATTAGATTTTAAGGTTTAGTTATCCGGTCTAATTTAGAGTAGTCTTTCTTTTATTTGTTGATGCAAATGTAGGTAGTTAGAGTGAAGCTACATTTCAAAAGTTTTTATAAAATTATTATGTGAAAATGTATTGAAAACATGTTTTGATAGTGGTTTTTAAAAAAGCTTGAAAGTTAGTGCTTAGGATAACTAAATTCTTAAGTTTAATTTGAATGGCGCTTGAATAAAGTTTAAGCGTAACCCTTAAAGGTGGCGTTTAAATTGTTCGTTTTCAATCTATTTAGAAAAAGGAATTAATTTAATTAGCAAATTAGTTATCACCTGGCGTAGGTGTTAATTGATTTGTTTAGTTAACAAAGAATATCTAGCTTGAAAAGTGGTATTAAATACAAAAAGAAATCAATAAAATATCGATTTATATCTTTAATAGCACAGATAATATGACATGACGTAATTAATTTAGTTATTATATCCATAAATACTTTCATTAATATAAATGATAAAATTTGCATGAATATTTATTGAATCTGTATTTATATTTATTTTTAGATAAATATGTATTGAATTTGTATCTATGTTTATTTAGATTATATTTAATTAATCTGTATATATGTTTATTTTATGTTATTAGATTAGGAGCAAAAACGTATGTCGTGACCAGGATGTTTAGGATTTAATTTCGTTTTTAAAAGTTTGAATAATAAATTAAGAATAATACATTCATTCGCTTAGATCGTAGCGGCGGGAGTATCTTGTCGTTTCTACGAAATGATTAGGTGCGCTTTTCTTGAGAGTTTTACAAATATTAAAACCAAAGTATTTGCGAGAATCGGCGATCCGATTTTTAAAGCTCATCGTGAGTTTTAGTAAGATTCTTGTGAAAGGAATAGCGTTTTTAATTTATTTATCAAAATTTTAAAAATATTTTTGTGCTGTAAATAATTGTGATTTTTTTTTTGTAAAAAAATAAAAAAAATTAAAAATTTAATCAAATTTCAAATTTTAAATTTCATAAGAAATAATAAAAAAATAAAAAAAATAAATTTTTTTTAATAAATTTTAAATAAAAATAAATAAAAAATAAAAAATAAATAAAAAAATAAATAATAAAAAATAATAAAAAATAATAAAAAATAATAAAAAAAAATAAAAAATAATAAAAAATAATAAAAAAATAATAAAAAAATAAAAAAATAATAAAAAAAATATATAAAAAAAAACAAAAATTTTAATTTTTTAAGTTTAATTTTTTTTATCATAATTTTAATTTTTCTTTTTTTTTAAATTATTTTATTCTCTTTTACCTTTTTCAATTTTATTTTATTTTATTATTTTTTTTATTTTTCTTTCATTAGCTATTTTTTTTCTTCTTGATTTTTATTTAACTTACTTAACTTAATTTTTCTTTTACTAACTTAATTAACTTAGATTTTTTTTTAACATGAACTTAGGTTTTTACTTAAATTTTCATTAACTTAATTAACTTAGTTGTTTTTATTTTACTTAAGCCAACTTAATTAACTTAGATTTTTTACTTTTAGCTTAATTAAGTTTTTACTAACAATTAACTTAGATTTTTTTTAACTTAACTTAATTAACTTAGATTTTTTTAATTCACTTAACTTAATTAACCTTTTCTTTAAATTTAATTAACTTAGATTTTCATTAACTTAAAGTTTTATTTAACATAACTTAATAACATGAAAAGTAAAGATCTAAGGGAGTTAATACAGGAGTAGTTCTTGGAAACCTTTGTGCCCGCTAGTCTTTCTGGGAGCGTTGTTAAATACAGGAGGATGGTTTTTAAAGACGCTTTGCAGCAATTAACTTTCGCAGGGAGTAATTTCTTGGTTATCTTGATTATGTTATTTAAAAAAAAACAACAAAAAAAAAACAACAAAAAAAAAAAACAAAATTTTTTTAACTATCTCCAAAATTTTAAAGTTTTAATTACAATCTAAGGAGCTAGTTTCTTTGTTTAATCTAGGTACAATTGTGTTTTTATGCCTTAATTATTTGATTTGTACCTAGATGTGGGTTATCTAGGCTTCGAAATATGCCTCTAGTTTTAAGTACAGGAAAGAAATGCGAAAATCGATGAGCGTAGTGAAAAAGTATAGGTAGGCAACCTTGTCTTACTGCTGAGGTTTGATTGACTCGATGATGAGGGGACATTTGAGTTTACTTAAATGCAATCCCCGAGTTACGTCTTCTAAGGCGTTAAACTAGCGTTGGATGGGAAATGACCCGTCATTTTAGGTAATTTTCTTTTATTTCTTTTATTTACTTAATTATTTCATTTTAATTACATGTGAATAATTTTTAAATTGTTAAAACTAAAAATATTTTTGAGATGTTAGAAGTTCCTGGCGATGCAATACGTATACAACTTTAATGATGAATATGATGGATGTTGCTGCATTTTCCAAATTACTACTTGCACTTTCTCAAGAAATAGGTAATCTTTCTTCTCTTTTCTCTTTATCTTTAATTTACAGTTGTTACATTGAGGACAATGTAAGTTCTAGGTTGGGGGTGGTGAAAAGTTACCATGCTTAATTAAAAAAAAAGTTTTAACAATTTAAAAATAAAAAAAATAAAAAATAAAAAATAAAAAAATATACTTTTTCATTTTTTTTGTGTGTTTGGTTTTATTTCTATTTTTGTGTGATTTAGTAATTTTTGGAATAAAAAAAAATTTCACAAAAATTTATCTTTAAATCAAATTTAAGTATATAGTTAAGTCTTTTGTACTGTTAGATTAATTTTTTGAAAACATATCATGAAATATTTTGTAATTATTTTTTATAATTAGTTAGTTTTGTCATAATTAGTATTTCTTGATAAGATGTAGAAATTATATTAAACCCAAAATCGGTATTTATGAGTTTTTTTAGTGGAGACTACCTTTGTGAGATATAATTTGAGCCTAATTTCCTTTATTAGTGAAATATATATTTTCTACTCGAACACATTTCTTATTTCTTCAATTTTTAGATGATCTACATAGGTATTAGCGTTGAATGTATGAATTTTTTTCTCATTTTAATAGAGTATCATATATTTTTGATTATTATTTTTGCTTAGATTAAATGATTTGAGTAGAAGTTGATAGTATATGCTTATATCTCATTTTATGTGGCTCTTACAAAAACAAAAGACATATACGGGGTTCTGCAAACCAAAATCAAGCAGAAAAGCCACAAAATTAACCCTCACTTAAAATCCAAAATATATACAATCAATGCATTGGGTTGACTTCTACAAAAATACATATATTGAGAAATATCTTCAAAAAAAAAAATAGAGAGATAAAGAATATATAGTATAATCTACGTCTTATAACGCGTTTGCCTCTGAAAGTTGTGAGTAAAGGCTAATTTAAAAGAAGGATATAGGAAATAATTCCCTAAAAAGTCATTGCCTATAACTTCATTTGTGAAAGGCATATATCTTGAAATTCTTTCTTAATGAGTTTGATTTATGCATGAAAATAATTTTTATATATGATATCTTTATAATTTATACATTTGATTCCTTTCATGAGATCAATGTTAAAATAACACTTTGAGCACTTTATTCTTTATACATATGCGAACATATTAGTTCATTTCTATACATCAACTCTTTCGCATATAAATTAGTATGAGTGTTTGAACCAGTAGGATTCGGTGTTTTGAGAGTATTGACTTGTGAGGAATAGAGTCGAGCGAATCGATTCATGACAACTTTGAAATTGGGTGAAATTAAATTGATATATTTTGATAGGAAATATGAAAATGATTTTCGACTAATTATTATAATAAATCATGATTGTTTGAAGAGATTAAAATAACTTATGCTTGAGATTTTAATTATGATCTTAAAGGAGATTAAAAAGTATGAGACATTTTTGTGATATGTTGTTTTCTCTTATTCAAAAAAAAAAAAAATTAATTTTTGATTTTGTTGTAATTTTAGTTTTTGATTTCATTGTTTTTATTGTTTTTTTTTATTTTTTTTTAGTTCAATGTTTGTGGGTATCATTCTTGAAAACCACTACATGAGACTCAAACTTCGTCCCTAGGGCAACCTAGGGGTTTAAGGCTTATAGGCTAAATGCAAATGCTAGTTTGATCACGAAAGTGATTTAGGATAGTTTAATTTTTAGTTTTTATCGCTTCTCTTGCTAAAGAATTTAGTGATTAGGGGTTGTGATGAGTGCTCACTAAAATAACCATGATTTTATGCACGTTAATTGATTAAAAATATATATATTTATATGTTTTATCATATATTTATATAAATTTGTCTTTTTCGGAATCACGGGTATTTTTATTGTTTTTGAGGAATTTTGGCCTAAAAGCGTAATGTAAAGACTGAAAAGAAGAATACTTGGAAAAATAAGTGGGAAAAAGGTCAACAACGCGTGGAAAAAATTGGACCAAATGGGTCCGAAAAGGTCAAAAAATGTCAAAAAGGCAATCGCGCGCCTTGACCAGTAGCGCCCGTCAACGCGCCATTGCGTGCGCCCATGGCGTTGACACTTCCTTCATGTTACTTGTTCCCAGCGGCACAATATTCCGCAATTGTAACCGGCAGCAGCCAGCATTGTATCCTAGCGCTGGCGCCGCTGACGCAGCGTACGCGTTTTACCCCATTTTTCACGTCTGACCCGCAATGACAGCGTCATCGATGTCATTGATGACCTCGACATTTCCATTACGTTTTTTAATTTTTTAATATTTTTTAACATTGTTTTACTCATTTTTCTCTCCATCCTCACTATAAATACCACTTCCTTGACTTAAACACCGCTGGTGGGGTTAAAACCGATTTAAAGCTTTATTCAAGGTGTCCAAATTAAACCCGAAAATTTAGTTATCAAGTACTAACTTTCAAGTTTAAAACCCTTATTGAAAACATGTTGTCGATACCTTTTCACGTAATAATTCTTATAAAAACTTTTGAAATAGAGCTTCAGCTCTAACTACGAGGCGATTGTACCAGCAAATAAAAAACACTTTACTCTAAATTAGACCGGATAACTAAACCTTAAAATCTAATTTTGATTTAAGTTTGTAATGAAAAATAATATATTTCTCTCTAACATCCTTAATATAAAATCTTGAATAAAAATAAAATCAATTCGTTTTAGAAATTTTCACCTATTTAATATTGAAGCATAACAAACGTTGTTATTATATCATGATTATATGACTAGCACGAGTTAAATTTAATCACAGGACAAATTAAATATAACATGTAAGAATAAAGCATAAAAATAGCGTAAAGAAAATAAAATCCTTACTGAGAACTTCGTATTATTCCGGATTGCTAGAAAACCTCAGCGGAATTTACACTTCCATTTATTGAATCAAAAATTAAAATATTACAAAAACATAACTAGTTCTTTAAAAAGGGAAGAACTCTAAAGCTAAGAGAAATTAACTAAAAACTAAGAGAAAACTAAGAAAAGCTTAGAAACTAAGAAAGAAACTAAGAAAATCTCAAAAACTAAGAGTTGAGAGAAAGAAAGAAGAGAGAAGTGTGAATTTGAGGTGTTTGATGGTGTGTTTTGAAGTGTAGGGAATGGGAGTATTTATGGGTGAGGAGGGAGGGAAAAAATGAGTAAACAAATGTTAAAAAAAAAATATTAAAAAATTAAAAAAGCGTGTATTAAATCTTTGAGGTCATCAATGAGCGTCGGCGTAACGTCCTGGCTGTACACGTGAAAAAATGGGGGTGGTTGGCCACGGTGTTGTGGCAGTGAAGCGGCTAGTGTCGCTGCTGTATGTTCGGCTGTCGTGTCAGCCAACCGGCTTCAGTATGAAACGGTCTGCATGTGTATGCAGCAATGCGGAAAAAGTGTCAACCTTGTGTGGCTTATAATTGGTATTGCAATTATGGTAGTATTGTGTATTAATTACGTAGCCTTAATTTGAAGTTCATTATGACGATTTCCATCTTTTTGACATTTTTGTCCTTTTAGACCCATTTTGTCCAATTTTTCCATGTTTGTTGACCTTTTCACTTATTTATTAATATATTTGTGATGTATTGCTTCAAGTATTCTTCTTTGAGTCTTTACATTACGTTTTTAGGCCAAAATTCCTGAAAAACAATAAAAATACCCATGATTCCGAAAAAGACAAATTTATATAAATATATGATAAAACATATAAATATATATATTTTTAATCAATTAATGTGCATAAAATCATGGTTATTTTAGTTCTTTTTGAGCACTCATCATGGTCAAACCAAACAAAATTGTTTCCTTTCCATTCCATTCCATTCCGATTCCGATTCCATTCAATGAACCAAACGTCACCTATATGTATAGGGACGAACCATGTTGGGACTACACTGAATTTTATCCCACGTCAAATATTTTATAAAAAATTAATTACGTATATATTTTAACATTAAATAAATATTTTATTTACAATAATTTATTATGTCTAATTTTTTATGCATATTTTAGTATATCATTGTATATTTCAACAACTTTTAGCAGACACATGTACAAAAGTAACATAAATGAATGTATAAAATGTTGTTTTTACGGTTAAATATTAATTAGTTACACTATATGTGAATTAATTACACACAAAAATAACTAAAATGGCTAAATAGGATATTTTTTGTTCACGTATTTGACAAAATTTAATTCATTATATACATAGAATTCTAATAGTATATATTATATAAAAATATTTGATAAATCAATATGGTATAATAAAAGAATATTTTATATATATAAATTTAATTTATGATGGTAAAATTTCATTATCAAAAATTATAAGAATAAAAAAAAGCATGATGAGAAACTTCAAACTAAAGTTTTTATCATTCACATTGTAAAAGTTTTTTTTTATATTTTGTTTAACTCCAACTTTTAATTTTATCTAATATTATATTATTTCACATTTTATTTTAAATATTTTAATATTTTTATCAAATTTTATCATTCGTTTTTATCACTATACAAAACTAACTTATTTTGTTGCTTCAAGAAAACAAATGACACAAGCATATAGATAAAACAATGTGTATTTGTTGTTATTTTATTTTTTTAACAATATGTATTTTTAAATATACTATCAAGCTTAAAATCTTAAATTATATCTTTTTTTATATTTTATTACGTTTCTTTTAATTTTATTTTTTAACACTTATATATGTGTGGTATTATTATATTAATACTTATTAAATTATTATATTTTTATATTTTTCTATATGTTAGATAATATTTGTTATAATTTATAATGTTCTAACTCTATTTATCTCATGTAACATGACACGAAAATTTTATCTTTGATTGAGAAGAGTCTAACATAACTCTTAACCTCTTACTCTATTTATATTATGATACTTTTTTACTGCAAATTATTTAAATATTGCTCTTTATTTTACGCAAAAATTTACACTTTCACCCCTTAAAATATATTTCTAGCTCTACCCCAACATTTGTAGACACATATTTTTATTGCATTATATTAATAGTCATTACATTTAATTCTAGGTACACTAATGATTCAAAATTAAGATCTAATTGAAAATTTTAGATGTACCATACACATGGACAAAAGGTAAGAAAAACTTATCTTTAAAATAATTAAATAAAAAAATAATTTAACCATTCTTAACCCAAAACACATTCATTTTAAACCCAAAACTAAACAAAATCATGAAAAATTGAAAGAGAATTGTAAAAAACTTTAAAGGAATTGAATCTTACTGTAATAATAATTTTACGAGAAAAATCATAGTATTATGGATGATTTTTTGAGAAAACTTAGGGTTTTATCTAAAATGAGCACCTAATAAAATTTATAACAATTGTAATTCTCTTGAAAATAGTAAACTAAAGACTACGAGGTAGTTCATAGGCGAGAAACAATTTTAAAAATGAGTTTGCTCTTTATTTTTTGCCCACATGCATGGCATAATGCTAAACTTCTCAATTAAATCTTAATTTTGAATCATTGATATACCTAAATTAAATGTAATGCTATCTAGTCTATTGTTATAAAAATATGAGTCTACCTGTATATCTTTTGTTGAACAAAAATACTACTAAAATAGAAAACCTATAATATACTATCATCAAGTAGTTACCTCAATTTGAATTTAGAGGATATAGTTCTTAACATATCGTAATTCAGAATTGAAAAAACCTCACCACTTTGAAGAATTGATCATGTTAAACAATATTGAAATGTAGGAATAATTACATGAAGATCATTTATTTTTTCAACTCAAATAGGTAACCGAGACCTAGATGGGTGGAAACACCAACCCACGAAATATTTTTACAAGTTCTATATCAATTCGACCAAGCAAGCCTCACAAAGTGAATTAAGCAATCAACACAACGGAAGTACAAAATATCATGCTCAATTTAATACACAATAAAAACAACCAAAAATAAGAAAGAACTAATTACATTAAACATAATAGTAACAATGTGCCTCATAGGCTCCTGTCCAGATGATGACTCTATGAAAGTAGAGTCAATAGTTTACTTTTTTACTTAATATTTACTTATTTTATTCAATAAATAGTATTTTTTGGGCTAAAAATATTAAAATATAAATTTTTTGAGATTGTTTTGAAACTTTTATGGATTTTAACGTAGGGCCAATCAGAATCTACCACGTAGCATGTCACGTAAGTATTGGAGTTGACGGGGCAAGCCAAGCAGATGCCATGCAAGCAAGGATAGTGAATCACATTATGTTGCGTATGAGGAGGAAAAAGCATGCGTCATATGTCAATATGGTGTTCAATTTGAGTTCGGAGTGTAAACAAAAACTTCTCAGCCATATGTCACCACCTTATTTCTCCTCGCGTTCCACCCATACGCCATACCATATGTTTCCACGAATCACGTCTCGTGGTGTGGTGTTGACTCAGTAATCATTGACTCTGACTCGTCTCCCTCATGATGAGTCAAATGACTGCCAATGCAAATACCGATCTTGCGAAATACTCTTTTTGTTTTATAATTTTTAAAACTCTCAAAAGTGCACGAATCATTTTATAGAAAATGATAAGTATACTCCCAAAGTCAATCTAATGAAGGAATATATGTGTTTTTTAATTTATTATTCAAAATCTTAAAAACAAAATTAAATCATAAATATCCTGTCACGATATTTTAGTTTTTGTGTTCTAATCTAATGACATAATGTAAATAAACATAGATATGGATTCAATAAACAATAATGCAAATATTTATCATTTATAACAATGGAGTATTTAAGGATATAATAATTAAGTTAATTATGCTTGCTCATATTATTTAGGTTATTAAAGATATAAACTAATATTTATTGATTCTCTCTTTTTTATATGAATATCACATTTGGTGGGGTTAGATATTATTTATTAATTAAAAAAATAAATTAGCACCCATGGGTGGAGTTGATAACTAATTTTGTTAATTAAATTAATGCCTTTCTTTTTTTTTCTAAGAGATTTAAAATGAAGCATTTAAATGCCACCTTTGGAAAGGTTAGACATTTTAAACTTTATTCAAGGTGTCTAAATTAAACCTAAGAATTTAATTATCTCAGTACTAACTTTCAAGTATTAAAATCATTATTGAAAATATGTTGTTAATATATTTTCAGATATTAATTCCTATAAAAACTTTTGAAATAGAGTTTCACTTTAACTATCGGACAATTATACCAACAAATAAAAAACTACTACTCTAAATCATACCGGATAATTTAACCCTAAAATTTGATTTTCATATTTAAGTTTGTAAAAAAAATAATATATTTCTCACTAACATCCTTAATATAAAATCTTGAATAAAAATAAAATCAATTTATTTTATAGAAATGTTTTACCTATTTAATATTTTGCAAGTATAACAATATTATTATTATATGATATTTACAAAGAGTGAGCCATGTTAAATTTAATCACAAAAAAATTAAATATAGCATATAAGAATAAAACACAAAAAGATAAATGTAAATAATCCATTAAAATTATCCCATAATAGAATCCTTACAACAATTTGATGCTAATTCTGTTGCTGGAAAACCTCCAAATGGATTTACATATCTATTTATTGAATCAAAAACTAAAACTTATAAAAACATAGTTAGTTATTCTCAAAAAGTGAATAACATAAAAAAACTAAAAGCTAAAAACTAAAAAAAATGAAAATTTCTAGAGAGAGAAAGTTTCAAAAAATTGTGTGTTTTACAATGGGAGAATATAGTCCTTTTATAGGTGAGGAAAAGGCCAAAAAAGGAGAAAATGTGTTCAACATTTGAATTTGGACGTGTTTGGACAGGTTGGCACGCTTATAGGGAGCAAAAATCTCGATAGACGGGAGGTTGGCATGTGGGACTCGGCATGTTGGGGTTCGGTTGGGTGTAGATGTGAGCGCGAGTTAGGTGTTTTTCAGGTGATGCGTGCAGATGGGCGCAGATGCTTAGGTAGATACTCAGCGTTGTGTGGCACGCTACGCGCGTTTCCCGACGCGATTAGGCGGCTACGCACGAATTTGGCCTTTTTGATCCATTTTGTCCAATTTGTTCATCTTTTTACTTTTCCTAATTTATTTTATCAATATATTTGTGATGTATAACCTCTAATATTTTCTTCGAGTCATTAAGTTATTTTTAAGCGAAAATACTTGAAAAATAATAAAAATATCCGTTATTCAGAAAAGAGAAATTTATATAAAAATATGATAAAATCATAAAAATATAAATCTATTTAATCAATTAAAGTACATTAAATCATGGTAATTTTAATGCTTTTTAAGCACTCATCACAATCCCCAACCAGCTTCTTGCTAGTCACTTAGCAAGAAAAGTGATAAAAACTAAAATAAAAACTAAATTATCCTAAATCACTTTCGTGGATTGACACGATTGCATTTAGTGTATGAAACAAGCCTTTAAACCTCTAGGTTGCCCTAGTGGACAAGTTTAAGTCTCATGCTTATAATCTCTTTTAAAAGTGGACAAGTTTAAGTCTCATGTTTATAATCTCTTTTAAATTTCATAATTAAAATCTTAAGCATAGATTATTTCAACTTTCTAAACATTCATGATTTATTATAATAATTAGTTGAAAATCATTTTCATATTTCATATTAAAAATGTATCAATTTAATTTCACCCAAACTTAGTGTCAAAAATCCGAATTCACTTTGTCTCTATTCCTCACAAGTCAATACTCTCGAAAACACTGAATCTTATGTGTTCAAACACTCATACTTATTTATATGTGAAAGAGTGGATGTATAAAAATAAATTAGTATGTTCGCATATGTATAAAGAAGAATGGCTCATAGTATTATTTTAATGTTGATCTTATGAAAGAAATCAAATGTAAGGATTTATAAAATATTATACATTAATTCCGTGCATCAATCAAATTCATCAAATAAAAAGATCAAGTAATATGCCTTTTAGAAAGTGTAGGAAAATGCAATATCTTTTTAGGGAATTACTTCCTATATTTTCTTTTACATTAAACCATTTTTCACAATTGTTTAGGCTTTTGGGTCAGTATATAAATTATACTATTCATTTTTCTATCTCATATATTCTTTTTCTTCTTCTTTTTTATAAGAGAAAACATTTTTTTAGAGAGTGGACCCATGTACAAATTATACATTTTTTTATATTGTAAGGTAAATGGTTAATATTTGGCTTTTCTGTTTATATTTATATAGGTAACCCTTGATATGTCTTTTTTTAATAGAAGTTATGCATAAATGAAAAAAGACACATACTATCAATTTCTACTTAAATCATTTAATCCAAGCAAATGAAAAATACATATATAACACTTCATTAAGATGTAAAAATTCATACATTCAATGCTAAATTCTATAGAGATCATCTAATAATGTTGGACAAAACAATAAGAAAAGTGTTTAGAGTAGAAAAAAAATATTCATCATTCAGAATCAAGAAAATTAGGCTCAAATTATATCTCACAAGAGTAGTTTATATTATTTGATTCCTAAACAACAATTTTGAGTTTAATATAATTTTTTAATATAATTTTCACACCTTATCAAGAAATACTAGTAGTAAGAAAAACTAACTAATTATTATATACTCCATGATATGTTTTCAAAAATTAATCTAATAATGTAAAAGACTTAACTATTTATTTAAATTTGATTTAAAAAATGATAAATTTTTGTACGAAAATTTTTAAAACTAATCCTAATATTCTAAAAATTACTAAATCACACAAATAAAATAAAATCAAAGACAATAAAAATGAAAATGTGATCATAAAAATTTTAAAATTGTTGAAATTAAGCATGATAACTTTTCACCGCCCCTAACCTAGAACTTACATTGTCCTCAATGTAACAATTGTAAATTAAAAGATAAGGAGAAAAGAGAAGAAAAGTTACCTATTTCATGAGAATATGCAAATAGTGATGGAGAAATGTAATGAATCCATCATATTCATCATTAAAGTACATGTAGACAAATGGCTATGAACTTCTAACATCTCAACAAATAATTTAATTTTAACAATTCTAAAATTATTCACTAAAATAAATTAAACAAATAAAAGAAATAAAAGAAAATTATCTAACGTCTAAGCAAGACGCAACCTAGGGGATTTTATTTTAAGTAAAGGCAATGTTCCCACATCATTGAGTCAATCAAACCTACAAGTAGGACAAGGTTGTATAGTTATACTTTTTCAATCATGCCCTTATTGATTTTCAAATTTTTTTTACTTAAAACTAGGAACATGATTGTGGGTTTTAGATAACTTACTTCTAAGCACAAGTCAAATAACTAAGGCATCAAAACACATTTGTACCTAGATCTAATAAACCAACAATCATTATTAATCAACAATTTGTACCTTTTATCATAGATTGTAATTTAAAGAAATTTAAAATTTAGAGATAGCTTTAACAATTTTTTTATTTTTTTATTTTATTATAATTTCTAAGTTAAATAACATAATCAGTATTAATCAATCGTGCTTAAAGGAAAGAATTGTGGGGCAAATGTTCCTTAAAAACCATCCTCCTAGACAGAACAACGTTCCGAAGAAAAGACTAGTGGCATAAAGGCTTCCAAAAATTAATCTCCTAGATAGAACTCCCTTAGATCTTTACATTTCATGCTATTAAAATCTAAATTAATTAAGTTAAGAAATAGTTAATAAATTAATTTAAGTAAAAATCTAAGTTAATTAAATTAATATTTTAAGTTAGTTAAAATTTAATTTATTAAATTAATAAATTAAATTAAGTTAAAGTTAATTAAGTTAATAAATTAGATTAAGTAAAAATCTAAGTTAATTAAATTAAAAAAATAAGTTATTTAAGATTATAAATTAAATTAAATTAAAATCAAAATTAATCAAGGTAGTATAGTTAGGTTCAAAATCTATCTTAATAAAGTTAACAAATTAAGTTTTTTTTAAATAAATTAAAAATTAAAAAAATTATAAGAAAATTATAAGAAAATTAAAAAGTAAAAGAGAATTAAAAAGTAAAAAGTAAAAAGTAAAAAAACAATTAAATGAAAATTAAGAATTAAAAAAATTATAAAAAAATAAATTAAAAATTAAAAGAAACTTAAAAAATAAAACAAATTAAGAGAAAATAAATTTAAATAAATAAGAATTAAAAATTAAATGAAAATTAAAAGTTAACTTTTTTTCAAAAGTTATTTATTTTTTCTTTGAAAAGGAAATTATTAAATAGTTTTTTTATAAAAACGTTTTTTTCTTTTTATTTTTACTTTTAAATATCAAATCTTAAATTAATTTTATTTTAATTTTAAATTTTAAATATTAACTCTTAATTTAAATTTTTTTTGTTTACAGTTCAAGATAAGTAATAGTGTTTTTTAATTTAAATTTAAATTATTGTTTTTTGTTTTACTGTTAAAAAATACTAACATTTTGTTTTAATTTTAAATCTTAAAAATAATTATAACTTTTTTTGTTTGTTTAACTGTTCAAGAATAGTTTAGTTTTTAATATTTTTGAATATTTTTGAATTTTAGATTTTAAATTTTAAATATTTTTTTTGTTTTAACAATTTAATTTTTTTTATTTTGAAATTTGAAATTTGAAATTAATTTTTTTACTGTTCAAGAACAGTTTATTTATTTATTTTGAATATTAAATCTCAAATTTAATTTTTTTTTAAAAAATTGCACTTTTTGTTGGTGAACAGTTTTTTTGTTTTGTTTTTGAGAACATTGTTTTTTTTAATTTTGAATTTGAAATTTTATATCTTAAATTTATATCTTGAACATTTTCAAGAATAGATTTTTTTTAATTTAAATTTAAATTTTATATTTTAATTCTTTTTTTGTTTTACTGTTTAAGAAAACAATTTTTTTTAATTTTAAATTGTTTTTGTATTTATTTACCGTTCAAGATGAGTTTAAATTTTTTTTAAAAAAAATTGAATTTTAAATAAATAAAAAAAATTATAATTATTTAAAACATGAAAAATTCAAAATTTTGATAAATAATTTAAAAATATAATTCATTTTCGAGCAACGACACCAAAAACTTCATGAATGAATGACAAGACTACCAATCCAAATTCCTGATCTTACGAAATACTCGTTTTGTTTTATAATTTTTAAAACTCTCACAAGAGCACAAATCATTTTATAGAAAATAATAAGTATACTCAAAAAGTCAAACTAAATAAGAAATATATGTGGTTTTTAATTTATTATTCAAAATCTTAAAAATAAAATTAAATCATAAGTATTATGTCACAATATTTTAGTTTTTGTGTTCTAATCTAATGACATAATATAAATAAACATAGATATGGATTCAATAAACAATAATGAAAATGTTTATCATTTATAACAGTGAAGTATTTAAGGATATAAAAATTAAGTTAATTATGAATGCTCATATTATTTAGGTTATTAAATATATAAACTCATATTTATTAATTCTATCTTTTTTATATAAATACAACGTTTGGTGAGCTTAGATATTTTGGTTAATTAAACAAATCAATATTTATTAAATATTTTTGTGAATTTGTTATTTAAACAAATTAATTAAACTGATATTTTTGTTAATTCCTTTCTTTTTTCTAAAAGATTTAAAATAAACCATTTAAATGTCACCTTTGGAGGGGTTAGATATTTTAAACTTTATGCAATGTGTCTAAATTAAACCTAAGAATTTAATTATCTAAGTATTAACATTTTCAAATATTAATTCTTATAAAAACTTTTGAAATAGAGTTTTACTCTAACTATCGGGCAATTGTACTAACAAAAAAAAGAGCATTACTCTAAATTAGACTACATAATTAAACCTTAAAATCTAATTTTCATATTTGAGTTTGTAATGAAAAATAATATTTTTCTCCAACATCCTTAATATAAAATCTCGAATAAAAATAAAATTAATTTATTTTATAGAAATGTTTTACCTATTTAATATTTTACAAGTATAACAACTTTATTATTATATCATATCTACAAACAGTGAGTCATGTTAAATTTAATCACAAACAAATTAAATATAGCATATAAGAATAAAATATAAAAAGATAACTCTAAAGAATCCATTAAAATTATGCCTTAATAGAATCTTTACAATAGTTTGAAGCTAATGTTGTTGTTGGAACACCTCTAAATGGATTTGCATATCTGTTTATTGAATCAAAAACTAAAAATTTATAAAAAGATAGCTATTTCTTCTCAAAAAGAGAACTTTAAAAAAGCTACAAAAAATGAAAACTTTCTAGAAAGAGAAATCTAGAGAGAAATAGTGCTCAGAAAATTGTTTATTTTACAATGGGGGATATATGGTCCTTTAATAGGTAAGGAAAAGGCCAAAAAAGGGAAAAAAATATTTCAAAATTTGAATTTGGATGTGTTTGGATAAGTTGGTACCCTTATGAGGTGTAAAAATCTTGACAGATGGGTGGTTGGAGTTGTAGATGGGTGAATGGCATGCACGAGACTCGACATGTTGGGACACGACTGGGTGTAGATGGGCGTAGAATCACGCATGCGTTTGGCGTTGTATGGCACACTGCGCTCTTTTCTCGGTGCAGTTGAGCGGCTACGCGTGCAAATTTTGCCTTGTTTTGACATTTTTGACCCATTTGTCCAATTTTTCCATCTTTTTGTCTTTTCTTAATTTATTTTCTCAATATATTTGTGATGTATTGCCACCAGTATTTTACTTCGAGTCATTAAGTTATTTTTTTGAAGCGAAAATACCTGAATAATAAAAATACCTGTGATTTAGAAAAGGTAAATTTATATAAAAATATGATAAAATCATAAAATATAAATCTATTTAATCAATTAAAATACATTAAATCATGGTAATTTTAGTACTTTTAAGCACTCATCACTCCCTTGCCATGTTTCGCTCTTTGATTTGCCTAATGAATTTCCCCTACCACGTGTCACATTGTGATTGTGTGGCACTATCAGTTTTGCTTGTTTTGATTGTAGCCCTTAATTTGAAGTTGATCTAATGGTCTATATCGTATCTGAGCAAACTTTAAGCCCCTAAGCACTCCATAAACCCGAAGTGGCCTCTATTGGCATAATTTTGGTCAATTTTTGGAGTTAAAAATAGAAAAAATTAAAGAGATGACACAATTTTGGTAGAGATTAAAGAGGACATTAACCCTACAATTCAAGAGATTGATTATATTTCTTCTTCTATTATTTTCTTTATCAATTTTTATGCTTTTCTTTATAAAAAAATATGAGTTTTATGAACACAATTATGTGTAGTTAATTTATTAATCTAGAGATCCTATGAACCCAATTTTCATCATGTGTGATGATTTAATATTTTACCCAATTATAATTTTAATTTAATTATATTATTTAATCTGATTTGTATGATAATAATTGTTTGACCAACAATTTATCTATAGAGGTAATTAAATAGATTTAAGAGAATTATTTAATTGTTTATCTTGATTAAATAATATGCATAGTTTCTAGATAGAGATGTATGATTCTTATGTATTTGATCAATAATTGAAAAACTTAATGGGTAGTATGTAATTTAATTGGCATGAGAGTGTAATTAAATTAATTACTATATGGTAAGAGGAATACATGCTAGGTTAGATTCAATTGATCATGTAATTACTTGATAATTATATTAGGAGGATTTTAGCAATTCACATGTTTAAAAAATTGGGAGATTAAGTATTCCTAAATATTTTCTCATATATATTTTTAGTTACCAAAATTTATTTAATTGATTATTTATATTTATTTTTAGTTATTTTAATTTTACTTCCTTAAAATATAATAACACAAAAAAATTGATTTTATTTTTTTTAAGTTTTAAAAATTAGTTTCTAATAAAATAATATTCGTAGGAATGATCTTTTTCTATCATCATATTACTTGTTGCGATATATATACTTACGTATTTATTGCATACACCTCGTGTGTGGCGATCAAGTTTTTGGGCCATTATTGTGGATTATAAATATTAGAGATTAATAACTTTTTTATTTTTATTTTACTTATTTTTTTATTTTATTTTTCTTTAATTTAATTTTAATTCTTATTTTTTTACTAACTTATTTTTTATTTATTTATTTTAATTAATTTATTTTCTTTATTTATTTTTTAATTTTAATTTATTATTTATTTTTAATTTATACACATTTTTTATTGCTATTAGAAGCATAGAGTAGAAAATTGCTAGCAATAATTATTATTGGTCAATGAACAGAATGATAATCTTAAGAAGAGTTGGTGGAATGCATGAGGTAAATGATATCATGGTACTTATAACTCAAGTTTCATCTTTGGTAAATCTTTTGATGATTCAAAATTTGTCAACGAGTATAAACCAAGTCCAATATTCAAGGGTGTTGTGTGTGTTTTGTGATAGAGCACATTTGTTTGATAATTGTCAAAATAATCTTGAATCAGTCTTCTATGTGGGTAATGTGAACCAAAACAATGATCCATACTCAAACACATATAACTCAGGATGGAAACAACATCCAAATTTCTCTTGGAATAACAATAATTAGGGTGGTAATCAATTCAACTATCAATCATTTCCATCACCTAGTTTGCAACAACCACAATAATTATAAGCCTAAGAATAGAAGCCACCTACTGAGGATAATACAAATGCTTTAATAGGGATGATGAAAGATTTCATCCAATCAATAAATACAAAGGTTTCCACTCAAGATGCTTCAATTCAAAATTTGGAGAACCAAATGGGGCAACTTACTTAAGCTATAAGTCAATGGTCTCAAGGTAACCCTCCAAGTGGCATAATTGTAAACCTAAGAAGAGGATGTAAGGACCATTGCAAAACCATTGACTTGGGGAGTGATAAAACTTTATAGGAGGAATATGAGACCTAAAAGGATAAGGAGGAACTAAAATCTAAAAAAGGATGAGAAGGAATTAGAGGATAAAGAGAGTAATGGAAAGGGAATAATTCAGCCAAAAAGAGAAACATCTATAAACTTACTATTCATTTCCCTCAAAGACTACAAAAGAAAAGGTCAAATAGGTAGCTTTCAAAATTTCTAGAAGTCTTCAAGAAGTTGCACATAAACATATCATTTGCAGATGCACATGAACATATGCCTACTTATGCCAAATTTCTGAAGGATATCTTGTCTAAGAATGTGAGGCTTGTAGATAATGAAATAATAACCTTAATTGAAGGTTGTAGTGCCATCCTTGCTAGAAAACTACCCCAAAAGTTGAAAGATTCAGGTAGTTTTGACATTCCTTGATTAATTGGGAACATCCACTTTGAGAAAACATTATGTGACTTGGGTTCTAGCATTAACCTTAAGCCATTATCTATCTTTAAAAGATTAGGGGTTGGTAAAGCCTAACCCACTTCATTAACATTACAAATAGTGGATAGATCAATTAAGAGACCTTGGGGTGTGGTACAAGATGTGCTAATAAAAGTAGACAAATTCATCTTTCCAATGGACTTCATTGTGTTAGACATGGAAGAGGACTGTGAAATTCCTATTATACTTGGACATCCATTCTTAGCAACTGGAAGAAAACTCGTTGATGTACAAAAATGTGAACCTACAATGAGAGTGCAAGATGAACAATTAATGTTTAAAGTTTTTAAAGCATGTGAACCCTCTGACATTGATAGTGCTAATGAATGCTTAAGGGTAAATGTTACTGAATGTTGGGACAACTTAAAAGAATCTATTGAGTTTCCCAAACTTACGACTTTAACACATGTTGCTATAAACAAGGACATAAACTCACTAGAAAACAACTCAACCTATTATAACTTTGAAAGTATGGCATCGAAGGTTGATATTGTGGACTATGTGAACTTTTTGGAGGACGCACCTCTCATGTATGTATCAAATGAGATTATGGAAAATTTTGAGATAGGATTTAAGCTCAAACCATCAATTGAAAAGCCACCAAGTTTAGACCCCACACTTTCACCGTCATAAGTTAATTATCAAAGTGAAAGAGTCCAATGAAGAGGTGACAAAGCTATTAAAAATACATAAATTGGATGAGTTATGGTGGAGTGCGTATAAGAATGACAAAAAGTTCAAAAACAAAACAAAAATATGGCATGAAAAGAGAATTGAGCACTATTTTTGTGAGCTAGAACATAAGGTATTATTGAACAAATCAAGACTCAAATTGTTTCTAGGAACAAGAATGAACATTTCAACGAAAGATGTGGTGTGCCATAATTAAAGGAGTTTTCTTTTCTTGTACCTTTTCATATTTATTTGTGCACATTGGATACAATGTGTAATTTAAGTTTGGGGGAGGGAACTTCAATCTCTACTTTAGTATTTACTATGCATTTAATTTTTTTTAGGGAATTTGTTTTTAATTTTTAGGAAGTTTTTAATCATGATTTGGATAGAAATCGATAAATATAAGATATGGAAACTAAATGCATGCATGCTTGATATGAAACATATGAACTCAATGATAAAAATTGGTTGTCATGACTAAGATAAGGAATGTAACATATTGGTTAAGATATTTACATTAATCATGTGATATCCTTGCTAGTTTTGATTGGATTGATTCAAATTTTTATGCACATGTTCATGATTGATTTTGGTGTTCTTATTGAGAGAAAATTTGTAGTGAGTTATTTGAGTTAATGAGATCTACCATGTTTTAGAATCTATTTGATCATCCCTTAAGGCGAAATCCTAAATGGTATTTAGCAAGAGAAATGATATAGGCCTTATTTGGTTCAATTGAGCCTTTCAAGCTAACCATTGTTAATATATTTAGTCATCCATTTGAGCCTAAAAAAGAACCATTCATATCTTTAACCAATATTTAATGCCGAACTAATAAGTATTACCGTTTCCCTTGCACCTTTAGCTTTTGTATGAAAATAAAAAAATTGCAATAATGTGTTGTGCTTTAGAGTAAGGTGAAATGTAATGCACCCTAAAAAAGAAGAATAAAAATTCATAACACAATTATCCCTCTAAAGAAAAAGAAAATAGAATTAAAAATAAGTTTTGGGGTGTTGTGAAGTTACAAAAAAATATTTTAAAAAAAATAATATAAAAAGAATGTCAAGATGTACTGAAATATCAAGTAAAAACTCAATTGTAATTAAAAAGTGCCTAATGAAAAAAGAAAAGAAAATAAGGTGTGGAAAGAGCATAAAATTTCTTCATTTATCGACCCCTACCTAGGCCTTACATTACAAGCATGTAAAGCCCTTATTGATCTTAAGCTAAGTGCATATTTATTTTAGTGGAGAGGGATGTGAAAAATAGACTTATGAAACTTGTTCTAGGATTGAATTGATTAGCATGCTCATATACATTGATTTCATGAGTGCATTGGATGATATCATATGTAGCATACATACACGAATCAATTTTTCAAAAACCTTGCATATCCTTGTATTGATGGAACGTTGATGGATGACTATGTGAACCTCCTTATCATAGGATTGTACGAATTTTGAGAGAGATAGTTTTCGTGAAATATGCATGTACTAATAGAAGTATATTTATTAATACATTATCCAAGTTATTTTATTTAGTTATACTTAGATTATTTGAGGATAAGCAAAGAGTTAAGTTTGAGGGTGTGATGAATCTATGAAAGTAGAGTCAATAATGCACTTTTTTACTTAATATTTACTTATTTTATACAATAAATAGTATTTTTAGGGCTAAAAATATTAAAATATAAACTTTTTAGTGAAAATAGATAAAAATATAATTTTTGAAAATTTTTGGAATTTTTCTGAAATTTTTAATGTCGGACCAATCAGAATTTGCCATATGGCATGCCATGCAAGCATTAGAGCTAACTGGGCAAGCCACACGAATTCCATGCAAGTAAGGACAGCGAATCACATTACACCGCATGTGAGGAGGATGAAATGCGCCTTATATGTTAGCACGATGTTCAATCCGAGTTTGGAGTGCGGTCAAATTTCCCCGCCATGTGTCCCCACCCGATTGCTCCTCATGTTCCACCAGTACGCCACACCATATGTTTTCCCAAATCATGTATCATCGTGTGGTGTTGATTTAGTAATCATTGACTCTAACCAATCTCCCCTACCATACATCGCTCTTTGATTTGCCCAATGAATTTCCCCTGCCATGTGTCACACTTTGATTGGATGGAGTATCAATATTTCTTGTTTTGATTATAGCCCTAAAGCTAATCTGATAGTCCATATCACACCTGAACAATATTTAAGCCCCTAATCAGTCCATAAACCTAAAGTGGCATCCATTAACATAATTTTGGTCAATTTTCGGAGTTAAAAAGAGAGAAAAATACAAAAAATTCAAAAGAAGACAATTTTGGTGGGGATTAAAGGGGAGATTAATACTACAATTCAAGAGATTGATTGTATTTCTTTTACTATTTTCTTTATCAATTTTTATGCCCTTCTTTATGAAAAATATGAGTTTTTTGAACACAATTATGTGTAGCTAATTTATTAATCTAGGGATCTTATGAACCCAATTTTTACCATGTGATGATTTAATATTTTACTCCAATTATAATTATAATTTAATTATATTATTTAATCTGATTTGTATGCTATTTATTGTTTGGCCAACAATTTATCTATAGAGGCAATTAAATAGATTTGACAGAATTATTTAATTGTTTTTCTTGATTAAATAACATGCATTGTTTCTAGGTAGAGATGTATGTATGATTCTTATATATGTGATCCCTAATTGATGAACTTAATGAGTAGTATGTAATTTAATTGGCATAAGAGTGTGATTAAATTAATTACTATATGATGTGTAGTTTACTTGAGAGAGGAATACATGCTAGGTTAGATTCAATTGATCATGTAATTAATTGATAATTATATTGGGGGATTTTAGCGATTCGTATGTTTAGAAAATTGGGGGATTAAGTATTCCTAGATATTTTCTCATATATCTTTTTAGTTACCAAATTTTATTTAATTAATTATTGATATTTACTTTTAGTTATTTTAATTTTGCTACCTTAAAATATAAAAACACAAAAACTTTGATTTTTATTTTTTTAAGTTTTAAAAATTAGTTTCTAATAAAATAATCTATGTGAGAACGATATTTTTTTATCATTATATTGCTTGTTGCGATATGTATAATTGCAAATTCATTGCACACATTTCATGTGTGGCGATCACCAGACTAGCAATAAACATGTGCATGTCAAACCACTAATAGCAAGTATTATTGCTGGTATGCAAGAAACCCCATAATTAGACACCAAGCATAATGTACTTCTTGGTAGGCTATTCTTGGCCTCTACCAAGAAAATTATTAATGTCCATACAAGAAGTGTATCAGTGATAGTCTTGGGAATGACTGTATATTTTCAAGCACACACTGACACCAACTATATAACGAGGGGGGCATTGAGTGAATTAAATTCTACAAATTATAAACCCCTAAGTAGTGTCTAGCTAAGATGTTAAACTAGCGCTTGGTAGGAAGCAGCCCATCGATTTAGGTAGTATTCTTTTCACTTCTTTTAATTTAGTTGTTTTTAATTTTAATTTTTTTATGTTTTCTTTTGTTTTAGATTTGATGTATTTTACTTTATTTTATTTTTATTTATTTTAGTATGAAAAATGTTTACGTTATTTTGAATTGTTAATTTCATAACTATTTGATAATGTACGATTTATGAGAAGTACACAATGATTCTTTCTATTGAATTGAACTTGAGTTTGATAATGGATGCAACATGAATAACCATATCACCTTCTTAATCATATTGAGAAAATACAAATAGGCAGCTTTTCTTTGTCTTTTTCTTTTTATATTTCATTTACATTTGAAATGTTGAGGAAAATTTAGATTCTAGGTTAAGGGCTGATCAGACATGAATTATGTTCAATGAATATGCAAGTATACGTATCGCAATAAGTAATATAATCATAAGAAAATATCATTCTCATGGAGTTATGTTATTCGAAACTAATTTTAAAACAAGATAAATTTTTTGGTGTTGTTATATTTTAAGGGAGTAAAGTTAAAAGAATTAAAAACAAATAGCAATAATTAATTACCTCATATTTGAAAGCTAAGAACATATATGAGAAAAACTCATACTTTTCATAAAAAAGACATAAAAATTTCTAAAGAAAGAAGAAGAAGAAGAAATACCATTAATATCTTGAATTGTAGTATCAATCTCCTCTTGAATATCCATCAAAATTGTATCTCCTTTTGAATTATTCTATGTTTCTTTCTCTTCTTGGCTTCAAAAATTGACAAAAATTATGTTAATTTTGACTCATTAGGGTTTATGTGGCAATTAGGGAGTAAAATTAAGCCCAATTACTACTACAAAAATTGGTATTTAAGTCGATATGTAAAGTCAGTTTGTGGAAAAAACTAACTTTTGATGAATTTAAAGTCGGTTCAGTGAAGAACCGATGCTATCCACTTAGGACGTAGCGTCGTTTGACTCTTTAAAATTAAAGTTGGATATATATATATATAGTATAATTTTTTCTTTTTTTTAGACAATTGTTTTTTCAAATTATATAATTTTGTGTATTTGTTTGGATATTTAAATTTATTTACATATGTACAATATATCTATATTTAATTTTATGTATTTGTTTGGGTATTATTTTAAAATTATTATTTTTTCTTTTTTTATACTACATATATATATATATATTCAAATTAAATTTTAAAAAGTTCAAATAAAATAATAATTGACCAAAAAAAATTTAAATTTTAAACTGCGTGGATAGTGTCGGTTGACAGGGCAAACCGACGCTACATACGTGGCTATCGTCGGTTCGCCACGTCAACCGATGTTATCCACGCGTTTATTACCGTTTTTTCTCTCTTCTTCACCAACAGAATTCCAAATTCCAAAACCAAGCTCACCCTATACTCTTTCTCAATTTTCGGCCACCTCTGACCACGATTTTCAACGCCGTTTTATGGGTTATATTCCTCTTTTCATTATCATTCAAATCCCCTATTTTTTTGAGCGAAATACTCAAATTTTTTATACCCATTTTCTCATTTATTCTCACTTAAAAAACACTCATTTCTTCTTCATTTCCTTCGTTTAGTCACTTCATTTACTCTTGTAAGTATTTCTATTAATTATATGCACTTATTATTTAGTTTGCTTTATTTTTTATATAAATTTTTGATTTATGTATGTTTTGTATTATGCTTGTTATTATATGTTTGGCTTATATTCTGTGAAAATAATATCTGTATGTTGTGAGTTTTAGGGACTATAATATTTACCATACGTGGATAAAGTTATTTACAAATAAATAATTATATTTTATTAAGTAAAAGTAATACAATTATAAATGATTAAAATGATAAATGTTTTGCATTATGTATATTTTGGTATATGTTCTAATAATTAGGAAATTTATATATAATAATACTTGAAATATATTCATTGGATACATAATTAATATGCTTAATTAATGTCATTAATAGAAAATGGACAAATCTTGGATGTCAAAGTGTAGAATTGAGCAAGACTACATTTCTGGAGTTGAAAGTTTCATGGAATTTTCTTGTAGAAATAGTAATACTATAACTAGTATGATTCGATGCCCATGTGTTAAATGTAAAAATGAGCGATTTCATGAATTTGACAAGGTTAAGTATCACCTTATCCGTAGTGATATTTTTTTGAGCAATAAATGTTGGTATTATCATGGATAAAATATTGATAATACTCATAAGGAATAGATAAATAAGAATGTGAGTGGATTACATACATCTTATCATAATTTATAGATAGAAAATATGTTTCATGGTGTTGAAGATGAATTACGTGAGGATGATCCCGAAACCTTTAAAAAACTTTTAAAAGATGTCGAAAAACTGTTGTATCCAAAATGCAAAAAAATACACTAAAATGTTGGGATTGGTTCATTTGTACAATGTGAAGGAAAAACATGGTTTTTCTTACAAGGGATTCACAGAATTACTAAATCTACTAGTCGATATCTTTACTGAGGGTATTGAATTTCCATCTTCAATGTATGAAGTGAAGAAATCTCTTAGTCGATTTGGAATGGAATATCATAAGATTCATGCTTGTGCAATGATTGCATTCTTTGTAGAAAAGAATATGAGACATTAGATGATTGTTCGATGTGTAAAGAATCGAGATGGAAGCATGGTATAAATGAGACAACACATAAGAAAGGCGTGCCTGCAAAGGTTCTTTGGTACTTTCCTCTGATTCCTCTCTTTCAAAGGTTGTTGAAAAGTAAAGAGTCATTAAAGATGTTTACTTGGCATTCAGATAATCGATCTGATGATGAGGTGCTACATCATCCTTGTGATTCTCCAAATTGGAAAGTAGTAGATAATTTATCTTCTCAATTTGCATCTGATCCACACAATCTTCGTCTTGCCATTGCTGTTGATGGAATTAATCCGCATAGCTCCCTTAGTAGTAGATATAGTTGTTGGCCAGTAATTATGGTAACATACAAACTTCCTCCCTGGTTGTGTATAAAAAGAAAATTCATGATGTTAATATTATTGATCTCAGGACTGAAAACACCCAGTGTTGATATTGATGTATATTTGCAGCCTCTGATAGATGATTTAAAGATGTTGTGGAATGATGGTGTAAATGTTTACGATGCACATAAAGAATAACACATTAACTTGAGGGGGGTCCTTTTATGGACAATTAATGATTTTCTTGCCTATGGAAACTTATCAGGACATACAACAAAAGGTTACAAGGGATGCCCTATATTTAGTGATGGAACTTTTACAACTTATCTTGTTCACGAATGAAAGATGTCTTATAGAAGACATAGAAGATTTTTGTAATCTAGACACAAGTTTAGATACTAAAAGAAACCGTTCGATGGTGAAGAAGATCATGATCATGCAACCCGACCTTTGCGAGGTGTTGAGATACTTATGCAATTGAATGGTATGACATTCAAACGATATGGAAAGATGAAAAAAAAAACTCACTAAGGTAGGGAAACGAAATATGTCAACTAATAAAATGAGTGAAAATGAAAAATAGTTTGAACCAACTTACCATGGTTGTTGGAATAAAAAATCAATATTTTGTAAATTATCTTATTGGAAAGACCTACACATTCGTCACATCTTAGATGTCATGCACATTGAGAAAAATGTATGTGAGAGCTTGATTGGTACTTTACTTAATATACCTGGAAAAACAAAGGATGGAATTAAAGCAAGACTAGATTTAAAGAAACTAGGCATATAACTTGAATTGGCACCAAGCGTGGAAAATGATAAGAATCGAACATACTTGCCACCAACATCATATACAATGCCAAGAAAAGAGAAGGATGTGTTTTGTAAATGTTTGAGGGTGTGAAAGTTCCTGATGATTACTTATCCAACTTAAGAAATTTTGTGTCTATCACCGATAAGAAACTTTATGGATTGAAATCACATGATTGTCATATCTTAATGCAACAGTTATTACCAGTTGCTATTAGATCAATTCTTCCAAAACATGTTTGATTATCAATAATTCATCTTTGTTCATTCTTCAATACAATATGCAAGAAATCTATATCAATTGACGAGTTAAACTCTTTATAGAAAGATGTTGTGGAGACTTTGTGTCTAATTGAAAAATATTTTCCTCCTTCTTTCTTTAATATAATGATTCACTTGTGTGTTCATTTAGTTTGAGAGGTTCAATTGTGTGGTCCTACTTACTCAAGGTGGATGTATCCTTTTGAGAGATATATTCAAGTCCTTAAATGATATGTAAATAATAGAAATTGACCTGAATGATGCATGGTGGAATGCTACATTGCTGAAAAGGCCATTGAGTTTTGTTCTGAATACTTTAGTGGTTGCACTAAAATTGGGAATCCTACGCACAAGTTGTTCTTAGAATGTCACATGATTCAAGTAGGTAACCCTATGCTTGGTGGAATTAAGAAATTGTTTATTGATCTCACTTGATAGGAAAAAGCACATCGAATCATTTTGGTAAATAATAATGAGGCACAACCGTACATAGAGTAAGTGATGTTTAACCTTTCCATTTATGCAAAAATCATTTTTTATTTAACTATTAATGATGATATCTACTTCATATATCTTTAATAACACTACAGGATGCATTTAAACTTATTGAAGATTTATCCTCATTATAAAAAAAAGGAAGAGAAAAATGGTTATATGATGAACATATGCGATAACTTATTAATTGGCTTCGTAACCATGTAAGTGTCACAAACAAAAATTTATGTATGTTCCTAGATCTATGCAATGTTTTAATACTTTCATTTAAACACATTTCATGTTTCTGTATACATAGATTCGAGATGAACTCAAGAAACCCAATCATAAAATAACAAAAAGTTTAGAATGGTTTGCACATGGCCCAAAATTCAATGTCAAATCATTTTCTAGTTTCACAATAAATGGATCGAGGTTTACGACTCAAGCTAGGGACAAAGTCCGAGTAAATCAGAATAGTGGTGTGAAGATGGTTGCACAAACTATGTAATTTTCCAGTTCAAAAGATGGTAATCATGTACTTTTTGATAGAACATATTTTGGTATGATACAAGAGATTTGGGAATTGGATTATGAGGTCTTCCATGAAACAATTTTCTTGTGTGATTGGTTCGAAGATGTTATCAATGTTGGATATAATAAAATAGATGATTTTGGATTTACCCTTGTAAATTTATCCAAGATAAGTCACACTGATGATCTTTTCATGTTAGCACTTCATGCAAAACAAGTATTTTATGTGAGCGATCAAATTGACACAAGATGGTCTATTGTGTTAATGCCTCCATAGAAAAGAGTTTTACCATTGTGATGCTTTAGAAGATGACGAGCCTATGATTGATACATTAACCAATATTAGTAATTTCTCAAACAAATTGCCTAATGTATGTGTTGATCTAGTTGATGAAAATGATTCTTCGTCATGGACTCAAAGTGATTATGAAAGAAAATATGTATACGATTAACAACCTAATTAAACATAATGTATGTTCTATATTGTTCTAATAACTCTTGGATGTTTATATATATGTATGTTCCTAAAATTGTTAATTAATTTATATTTCTTCATTGTTTGCAAATATTTCATGGATCCTCGGGTAACGAAATTTGTAGATCCAAAATGATCCATTGGGGCATTTGAAAAGAAGGGGTTCGGCAAATATATCTGATACTCCACTTAACCCAGATGATAGAGTACCTTTTCTATTTGATGCTACTGGTAATCCAATAGAGGAAAGTGGTCAAAAATTTAAATCCTCTATTGGTAGACTTGTGAAGTCTAGTATACCAATCAATATAAATGATTGGTCTCAAGTTGACGATGCAGAAAAGTTCAAAATATAGATAACTATTTGTGTAAGCCTCTTATATTTTATAACTAATTGCATATATTATATTTTTTTTGTATTATATCTAATCTTTTGTAGCGTGTTTTTACAGAATTGTTATAAATTTGATCACTTGGAATAACAAGTGTTATAAGATTGCAAATAAGGCGTGGAAGGAATACAAGACTTGTAGATTGGCAAGAAATTATGTGTTTTCATATTTGGAACCACTTGATGAGGTAGAGCTCTACAAAATCCCTGAAAGACACCCCTGGATTATACCTCAATTTTAGAAAGAATTCGTGGATTATAGACGTACAGATGAATTTCAAATTATTAGAGAAGAACATTAGAATGTACAAACGCATAACATTCTTCCTAACTGTACTGGGAGGTCTTCAAATCCTGAAGTTAGATATAGAATGGTACTATTAATTTGTGTTACTTTATAAATATTTTTATATTTATTTTCCTCAATTTAATTTCATGTCATGGTCAATAAATTTTTCATAATTTATGTAGGAAGCTGAATTGGGTAGATCGGTTACCCGAACTGAATTGAACATAGAAACAAAGACTCTCAAAACGAAGAAGTCAAGACCGATGACTAAGCGAGGAGAAGAACAACTAAATAAGTTGGTTAGTAATTTCAATTGATACAAAGTCTTAATGATTTTTAATATTTGATGTAATAATGCATGATATGTTTGTGTGCTTTATTATTTGTAGAGAGCTATTCAAGAACAAATATCCAAGGGTGAAATAATTGAAGAGCCTGGGAGAGATGCTCTATATCATGCATTCGGACGCGACCATCCTGGTCGTGTTAGGGGAGGTAGCCAATATGATGGTTATATGGAGTATTTTAACATTATAAAACAAAACCCTCAAACAGTCAATAAGGAGAAGTACACTAAAATTGAAGAAGAACTGAACTCCTTTAAGGCCTCAATGTTAATGAGATTGCCACTATAAAAGAATATCAATCACAACATATGTCAGGAATGGCATCATTCTATAATCAGGATATGCCATATTAGCCAAGCATGCTACCATCCATGCCAGGCATACCACCATCCATGCCAGGCATGCCACCATCCATGATAGGAAGGCCACCATCCATGCCAAGCATGCCACCCACACAATCTCATTGCACTCAAACTATATCCAGTATGGGATATAGTCATCCTATATGCTAGGATTGCATATGCAATCAAATAGTGGTTCATTTTCTCCAATGCAATCTATGCATTCTTACCATCAATCAAATCATGATGAACATTTTGGTGAGAATGTACATCCAATAGCTACCTCACATGGGAGTCCTCCTCTATTTGATGAATAATCTATTATTTTTATTTCTTATTATATGTTTTATTTATTATATATAACACTTCAATTTTTTTTATAAAATATGAAATGTTTGTTGAAACATCCTTCATCAACGGACTTTGTTGCTATTAGAACGGTACAACAATTGAGCAATGATCGGATGATTCATAATCAATATTTGCCTAATCATTGACAAATAGTAATTGATCAATCATTGCTTCATGATTTTCCACTACTTGTGCCTTCTGATGCTACCGTAGTCCAAGAGGCGGTTGGACAGTATGTGGCTTGGTCGTCGATTAAATTAACGTGGTACTATTTTTTAACTTAAAAGATAACACTTGTTTACTAAAATTATTTTATTATATATTTTATTGTTTCTAACATACATAATAATTTTTTTTAATCTATTATACCATAACTCTTAAATACGGCACATTTAAGAGACATGAAGCAAGTATCTCGTGCTAAATCTATGTCTAGTGGCCAATCATCGCCCACCAAGTCATTCAAGAAGAAGCCTTGGAAAAAGTATAGTTATGATTATGCTTTAAAATTCAGTAGAAATCTTGGCGCATTGATGACTATTGTTGCAAGGGCATCTAGCATAAATGATGGAGAGACTGTGCCACTTCCTATAGAAATTTCTAGTGTAGACCTCGAACAAACTAACATATTGATCGAGTGCATATTGCAACTATTTGAACATCAAATGATTGATTTAAGTATAATTCAAGTATGGACAAGGTGAGTCCTCAATCTATTTATTTTTCTTTCATTTATGTAGAGCATATATAATTATATTTATATTATCTAATTACTTATATATATTTCTTTTATATAGGGCGTGTTATTATCGACTTCAACATAATCACTCATCACATTTAGCAATATTCTATGATTCTTCATATGTCAATCAATATCAAGAGAAAGATGTTAGCATCAGAGCTAAACAATTATGTGATAGCGTATTAACGCTTAACAGAAATCAAAAGTTGATAATCCCTTGGCCACTAAGGTTTGAATAAGGCCAAGATCATTGGATGTTGGTAATCCTTGATCTGTTCAATAATCATGCTTGGTACTATGACTCAACTTCCATAGAACTGAGTAAAGATACAAAAGTAGTTGTTGAAATGTAAGAGTTATAGCTAGCTATTGGTTTCTTCTATTATTAAATTGCAATATTTAATAAAAAATTAACCGTTTTAAACCTTGATAGGGCATGGAAGTTGTGGAACAAGTTTAGGGGCATTGCCCTTAAAAAATTTCATAAGCTTATATGGACAAAAGTTATGGTATGTACAAGCGAATATTAATAATTTTATTAATTTTACTATTGAATAATAAAGATGTTCAAATATGGAAAATCATGTACACTTATTTTTTGTAGGTTCCACAAAAAAAATAGAGTCATGTGTGGTTATTATGTCATGAAGTTTATGAGCGAAATCATCACAAATATCAAAATTCCAATTGATGATGTGGTAATATCTTTTACCCATATATAGAATTTTTGTTAACATATTTGAGTTATTTTTTGTAAATACATGAAATTACATTCTTATTTTGATTTTAAATACATGTAGTTCTTTGGTTGAAACAAGACGGGCTATGACCAGTAAATTTTTGATGATTTACGAGAGGAATAAGCAGAACACTTGGTTCAAATTATCTCATCACAAGAAGAATCAGGAAAAGATTCTGATGATCTTGAATAGCATATGACAACATAACGATAATTTTTTTAATGATTTAATTTCTCTATTCTTGTGTATGAAGTCCCTTGTTTGATGGATGGTTATCTGCTCATGTATTTAGGGGAATGCATTGTTTTATGGACCTGTGTTTGGCCCAAACTTCATCTCATCTCTCTTGCCTACTTTCCTTATGACAACATCGTGGTAGCACTTTATTAATCATTTGTCTATAAATATGAAGTTATCTGAAATCTCTGCTGGTATTTTTAATGCTATAATGAGCTCTAAATATGAAGTCAGGTGTAACTTCTATTTTGTTACTTGGCTTGTATGAGTTTTGGTGCCCATAAACATATTAAAAAATTGTTCCATACGTTTAAGGGCACCAAAACTCATACAAGCCAATTAATAAATCAGAGTTACACTTGATTTCATATTTAGAGCTCATTATAGCATTAAAAATACCAATAGAGATTCCAAATAACTTCATATTTATAGACAAATGATTAATAAAGTGCTACTATGAGTTCAAAGGGATAAGGTTATTATTATATTACTCGGATGTCGTTGTGTTAATCTCTTTTTTATGGTAATATTTATAATGATTTCATTTCTCCATTCGTATGTCTTTGAAGTTTAGAATGCTTGTTTGATGGATGTTTACGTGCTCATGTATGTAGGGGAATGAATTGTTATATGGATCAGTTGTTTTTTGTCCACTTTTCTTGTCACAATGCTGGTGATTCTAAGCCAACTAAGCTTGCTCGCACAATCTAATTACACTTTGACGACATTATTTTATTTGTAATTTAAGTTAATTATATATATATATATATATCATATATACATTATTTGTTTTTATAATAAATTTAATTATCAAGTAATTAATTATATTTAAATTTTCAATTATTTGTATTATTATTTATATTTTGGTTTTTTTATTCTATATTGAATATAGGTTAGTGTAGTGAAAAATAAGAATAAAAATAATCATTACGTGTAAATTCGATTGACCGCGTGAACCGACTTTATGGTGAGTGACTTAAAATGTAAAGTTGATTGACCGCGTGAACCGATTTTATGGGTAAAATCGGTTCACGCGGTCAATCAACTTTACATTTTAAGCCACTCAATTTAAAGTCGGTTCAACGAACCGATTTGAAAGCCCGTTTTTGTAGTAGTGAATGAGAACGTCATATCAGCTTAAATCAAGGGCTGAGATGAAAAAATGAAAAATTAAATACGATGGCCAATAGGAGTACAACATATGGCACGTAAGTTTATTGGGAAAATCAAAGTGTGACGTGTAGCACAGGAGGACTAGTTTGGTCAATGCATGTAGAGTCAACGCCACTTGACACGACATGATTTGTGATTATAGATAGCATGGATGAATCACTTTACAACATATGGCAAGACTTTGATTGAGTGACTAGCTAGGAATGAATACTATGCTGACACATGGCTTGAGTTGTTAGATTTTTGCAAGCGGTTGATGACTTGCATAATTTGATATAATTTATCAATTCTCGACTTTAATTTTAGTTTAATTTTATTTATTTTAGACTTCGTTATTATTATTTGAATTTTATTGCATATTTGAAGATAATGAAGATCCAAAATTTTAAAAACATATAATTTAAGGACTCTTAAATTTAAATTTAAATTATTATATATATATATATTAATTAGATTAACTTGAGTATTATATATATATATATATATATAACAAGAAAAGGGAATAAAAAATAGAGAGAACGAAAGAAACAGAGAACAGAAACTGACGGCGGAGGAAAAAAAAAGAAAATGTGGAGAGACTAGAAAGTAGATTTTTTTTAAGATTTAATTTTCTTTCGATTTCCCTGAGACAATTATGGTAAATTTTTTTTATGTTTAATTTAATTTTTAGTATCAATTAATTTATTTTTATTATAGAAAAAAGGTAATTTAATTCCATCTTCATGCTTAATTTTCTATATTAATTTGAATTATTTCTCTTTATGTTTGTCTGATTTATTCTAAACTTAATGATTCTAATTAACTACCCATTAATTTGATGATTTTAGTCTTGTGATTTACTATCGAAAGAGGAATTATAGAATAGATCTAAAAAATTTCTTCATAGATAAATATAAAGATAAAAAAAATTTATATGAACTTATGTAGTATTAAAATTATTGGTATTAATGTTTTCTTCCTTTATTAAATTGCATATTTTTGTGTAAATTGATGAACAAGAACATTTTCAACTCACTATCAAAAGAGTTTTTGAATATTTTTTGAAGAGAATTAAATTCAATTAGCTAGATGAGTAAAGCATAGTGAGGGATTAGATTAAATCGATTTTCTAGAAGTTTTCTTTCCATTGATTTGATTTTCAAACATCTTTATTTTCTTTTCCACACTTTCTTTAAATTGATTTTATTTTAAATTCCAATAACACTAACATTAGTGACTTCTCTAGATAAAATTAAGATTAGTATAATTTTGTATTTATCAAAAATAAGTTATCAATCCATAAGGATGATACCCTTCTTATTACTTTATTATAAAACTAAGATACTATGCATTTGCATTTTTGTACCTATTAAGTTTTTAGTACCGTTGTCAGGGATTTATTTTTGCCAATATCAATACAAAGTAATCTTGGTTTTAATTTTAAATTATATATTATTTTATTTTATTAGGTGTGATTTTGATGTTGGATGCGTCTTGCTAAAACTCGAAACATTATTCCTTTTGATCCGGAGATTGAAAGAACCTTTAGATCACGAAGAAAGAAGAAAATACTAGCCATGGCTGAAGGAGAACAGAATACATAGCCACGCACCTTGAAGGATTATGTGAGGCCAATTATGAATGACAATTACTCAGGTGTAAGACATCAGACCCTTAATGACAAGAATTTTGAGCTCAAACCTGCATTGATCAGCAAAGTACAACAAGCCCAATTTAGTGGATCACCACTTGATGATCCCAATATTTATTTGGCAATGTTCTTGTAGATTTGTGACACTTTAAAGATGAATGGTGTTACTGAATACACCATTAGACTAAGATTGTCTCCTTTTTCATTAAGGTACAAGGCTAGAGGTTGGCTATAATCTCTAAACCCGAGAAGCATCACTAGTTGGCAAGACATGGTAGAAACGTTTCTTGCTAAATTCTTTGCACATGTAAAAATAGCCCAACTCAGGGGTGAGATTGGTCAATTCATACAAAATGATTTTGAGACACTCTATGAAGCATGTGAAAGACATAAATATATGATTCAGCGTTGCCTTAGCATGGATTTAGAGATTGGTTGCAAGTTCACATGTTCTATAATAGGTTAAATGGGCAAACTAGAACCATAGTTGATGTTGTTTTTGATGGAACTTTGATGTCAAAGACACCTGAAGGTGCTACTTCTCTTTTGGAAGAAATGGCCTAAAATAACCATCAATGGCCAACTCAAAGATCTATGGCAAAGAAATTTGCTAGTATTTTATGAATTGGAGCCATTTGTTGCCCTTTCAGCTCAAGTAGCTTCTCTATCTCATCAAATTTTAGCCTTGACAACCCAAAGAATTCGACTGAGTGTAGAATATGTTGTAGACCCAAGTATGACAGTTTTGATGAATGAAGCAAGTCAAGAACATGTTCAATACATCAAAAATCATAACTACAACTATCATGGTAATCCTATGCAAAATTACTACCATCTAGGGCTTCGAAATCATGAGAATATTTCTTATGGAAACACAAAAAATGTGATGTAACCTCCTCCAGGGATTGATAGTCAACCAAGCAAGAAGAATATGTCACTTGAGGATGCAATGGTTTCCTTTGTTGAGGAGACCAAAGCAAGGTTTAAAATGAGTGATTCATGAATGGATAACATTGAGACTCATTATAGCAATATGGGAGCCATTATGAAAAATCTTGAAGTACAAATCGGAAAACTACCTACAACCATCAATGCTCAACAAAAAAGAAATTTTCCTAGCAATACAGAAGTGAATCCAAAGGAACAATGCAATGCCATTAGTCTTAGGAATGGAAGAGAAATTGAAAGGTTACCATCAAAGGAAACTGAGTCCACCCCTACAGCTCCAAACAATGGCCAAAGCAATAATAAAGTAGAAGCAGAGGAGATTGTTGATGATACACTAAAAGAGATTGACATGCCTCTATCAATTTCATTTCCTAACAATCCTTCTATTCTTTCTACTCCACTTCCTTATCCTCCTCATTTTCAAAAATAAAAATTAGATAAGAAATTTTCTAAGTTTTTAGATATCTTTAAGAAAATTCACATAAATATTCCTTTTGTAGATACCTTGGAACAAATGTCAAATTATGCCAAATTTTTGAAGGACATCATTTCCAAGAAGAGGGTGGAGGAATTCGAAAAATGAAGCTTTTTGAAGAATGTAGTGCCATTCTTCAAGAGAAATTACCTCAAAAATTAAAAGATCAAGGGAGTTTCACTTTGCATTGACTAATGGAAATTCATTTTTTGGTAAATTTTTATGTGATCTTGGTGCTAGTATTAATCTTATACCACTATCTATTTATAGGACATTAGGACTTGAATAGATGAAATATACAAAACTTTCTTTGGACCTAGCTGACCGATCTATCAAGTATCCACATGGAATCATAGAAGATGTATTGGTAAAGGTGGATAAATTTATTTTTCCTGTTGATTTTATGGTTTTAGATATAGATAAAGACCAAGACGTCCCACTAATTCTTTGTCGACCATTCTTGTTTAAGAGTGAACAAGGAAGAGGTTACGTTCAACATATACAAAGCCATGATATTTCTAGAATATCCAAGCACTTTCTTTTGGGTAGATATCATTGAACAATGTGAAATAGATAGAAGCCTTTCAAGAAGATATGCCAACTGATCACCTAAAACGATGTATCACTACTTCATCTCATTCTTATGATTTTAATAACTCTGTTGTTTGTGAACCTGATTTACCTTTTTTTAGTGAAGAATTTCTCCACTATGTATTTACCTTGGAAGCATTGCAACAAGTTACATCATTTAGCAAAGAATTGGAATGCCTTGAACCAATGGTAGCAAAGACGGATTTTGTAATCTCTACAAAAAAAGTGTAGGAAACTACAACTCCAGAATTGAAGAAATTTCCTTATCATCTTTGCTATTCATTCTTGGGTAATAATTACACCTTTCTAATGATTGTTGTGGCATCTCTTACACCCGAAGAAGAGGAAAAGTTACTACGTGTGTTAAGGGAGCATAGAACAGTCTTGAGATGGACTCTCTCTAACGTAAAAGGTATATGTCCATCCATTTGCATGCATAAGATTCTAATGGAGGAACCTTACAAACCATCAATTGAGCCCCAAAGAAGATTAAATCCAACAATGAAGGAAGTTGCGAGAGCTAAAATTTTGAAGTTCTAGGAAAAATATGTAATTTAATTCCAATCTATGCTTGATTTTCTATGTTAATTTGAATTATTTCTCTTCATGTGTGTCTGATTTATTCTTAGTTTATTACTTCTAATTAACTGGCCATTAATTAGATTATTTTAGTCTTGTGATTTACTATCGAAAGAGGGAATTATAGGATAGATCTAAAATATTTCAGCATAGATAAATGTAGAGATTGAAAGACTTATATGAACCTATATAGTATTAAAATCATTGGTTTTAATGCTTTCTTGCTTTATTAAATTGCACATTCTTGTGTAAATTGATGAACAAGAATGTTTCCAACTGACTATCAAAAGATACCTTTGGATATTGTTTTTGGAGATTGCTAACAAAAATAAAGAATTAAATTAAATTAGCTAGATGAGTAAAACATAGTGAGGGATTAGGTGAAATCGATTTCCTAAAAGTTTTCGTCCCATTGATTTGATTTTCAAACAACATCATTTTCTTTTCTGCATTTTCTTTAAATTGATTTTATTTTAAATTCCAATTACACCAACATTAGTGACTTCTCTAGATAAAAATAATATTATTATAATTTTGGTATTTGTCAAAAATAAGTTACCAATCCCTGAAGATAATACTCTTCTTATCACTTTATTATAAAACTAATATACTGTGCACTTGAAGTTTTGCATCGATCAGCAGCATTGAATGATTTGTTCTCTTTGCTTGTGTGGTATTCACGTGGCTTGCCTGATTAGCTCCCCTACATGTGTGGTGTCTTTATGGCATTTTCTGATTGGTCATGCATTAAAAATTCAGTAAAACTACAAAAATTATATTTTCACCCCTGTTCACTAGAAAGTTCATATTTTAATATTTTTAACTTCAAAAATACTACTTATTAAATAAAACAAGCAAATATTAAGTAGAAAATTGCACTGATGACACTACTTTAATAAATTCATCACATTGCCAAACTTAACATGAGTAATATATTCATAAAAATATATCTATTAATACATGCATATTTATCGAAAATTATCCCTCTCAAAAGTCATACAATTTTATGACAAGGATGTTAACATATTCATAAATCAATGTTTCATTAATACAAGGATATGCAAGATTTTGATTAATTGATTTTTGTGTGGGGGGCATATGATATCAACCAATGAACTCATGAAATTAGCCTATATGAGCATGCTAATCAATTCAATCTTAGAACAAGTCTCATAAGTGTATTTTTACATCCCTCTCCACTAATATAAATATGAATTTAGACAAAGATCAATAAGGACTTTACATGTTTGTAATGTAAGGCTTGGGTGGGGGTTCGATAAACGAAGATATTTAGGCTATTTTCACGCCTTAGCTTTCTTTTAATTCATCATACACTTTTTAACTACAATTGAGTTTTTACTTGATATTTTAGTATACCCTTTCTTATCATTCTTTTTATATTCTTTTATTCCACATCTCATATTTTTTTGTAACTTCACAACACCCCACAAACTTATTTTTAATTTTATTTTCTTCTTATTTATAGGGATAATTGTGTTGTAAGTTTTCATTTTTTTCATAAGGTGCATTATATTTCACCTTACTCTATAGCATAACACATGATTGCACTTTTTTCATTCAAGCTAAAGGTACAAGGGAAAAGATAATGTTTATTGGTTAGGCATAAAATGTGGCTTAAAGATATGAAAGATTCTTTGTTAGACTTAAACAGGTGACTACGAATGTTAACAATGGTTAGCTTGAAATGTGCAATCAATTCAAATAAGGCCTAAATCATCTCTTTTGCTAAATACTATTTAGGATTTCACATCAAGGAATGATCAAATAGATTCTAAAACTTGGTAGATCTCATTAACTCGCATAACTCACTATAAATTTTCTCTCAATAAGAACACCAAAATCAATCATGAATATGTTTATAAAAATTTGGATCAGTCCAATCAAAACTAGCAAGCATATCACATGATTAATGTAAGTATCTTAACGAACATATTACATTCCTTATCCTAGTCATGCCAACAAATTTTTATCATTGAGTTCATATGTTTCATATCAAGCATGCATGCATTTAGTTTCCATATATTTATCAATTTCTACCCAAATCTTGATTAAAAACATCCTAAATATAAAAACTAAACTAGAGAATGGAGTTCCCTCCCATAATCTTAAATTTCACATTGTCCCCAACATGCACATATAAATATGAAAAAGTAAAAAGAAAGAAATCTCCCTTAGTCTTGACACACCACATTTTTCGTTAAAATGTTCAATCTTATTGCACTATTGCTTTCCACATTTATTTACCTACAAAAACAAACAATGAAAATATAAGTTAAATAACATTGTGTTTCCTTCCAACTAGTGTCATGTTTAACATCCTTGACTAGACGGTTGTATCAAGTCATAAGGTACATCCCTCTATGTCCATTTAATTTTGAGTTTTCCCAAAAAACAATTGAGTCTTGATTTGTTCAATAATACTTTATATTTTAGTTTAAAAACACAGTGCCCAATTCTCTTATCATGCCATTTTTTTCTTTTTATACTTTTTGGTATTCTTATAAGCACTCCATTGTAATCCAATTTATGTATTTCTAGCATCTTTTTCACCTCTCTAATGGACTATTTTGCTTGCTCACTTAATTGGGAATGGTAGGGTAAAGCTGTGAGGTCTAACCTTGGTGGTCCTTCAATAGATGGTTTAAGCTTAGATTTTATCTCAAAATTCTCCACAACATATGAGGTATACACATGGAAGGTGTAGTCTACAAATAGTTTACACAATCAACAATATAAATCATAGATACCATACTTTCAAAATTAAAATAGACTGAGTTGTTTCTTGATGAGTTTACTTCATTGTTCACAACATCATGTGTAACAGTCTTATGTGTGGGAAATACAACATATTCTTTTAAGTTATCCTCACAATTTGTAACTTGAATGTTTGGCCTTGTAATACTTGGATTTAGCCTTTCAAACATAGGTATTGCATATTCATTCATAGCTCTATCCCTATCATCCAATCAAGGAATCTAGTTGACTAAATTTAGCTCATTATTGTTTATTTTAATGGATTAACCATTTCTTTCACTTGAGTGACAAATTTTTTTATTAATCTCAAAGTACGTTTAATTTTGATATCTAAAGATAAAACTTCTCATTTATGGATTCTGCTCATGCAATAGACTCAACTATGTTTTTGATAGCATTAAAGGAGATGTCTAAACTAAAAATAAATTAATTAAAATTTAAAGAAACAAATAAAGGAAATTAACTAAAATAAATAAGTAAATAACTAAAGAAATTAAAATTATGTAAAATAAATTAAAAAATAACTAAAATAAAATAAAAAATTAAATTTTAATGCTTATAATTCACAACAATGATGCCAAAAACTTGATCGGACATGAATTATTTTTAATGAATACGTAAGTATATGTATCAAGTAATATAATGATAATAATTAAAAATAAAAATCAATTTTTTTGATATTTTTATATAAGGAAGCAAAATTAAAAGAATTAAAAACAAATAGCAATAAATAATCGACTCAAATTTGAAAACTAAGAAGATATATAAGAAAATATCTAGGAATACTAACTCTCCCAATTTTTTGAATATATGAATGACTAAAATCCTCAAAATATAATTATCAATTAATTATAATTACATGATCAATTGAATCTAACATGACATGTATTCCTCCCTCAAGTAAACTATACATCATTTACTAATTAACCTAATTACATTCTCATGTCAATTAAATTACATATTACTCATTAAGTTTATTAATTGTAGATCATATACATAAAAATACTATTTATTAAATAAAAGAGCAAATATTAAGGAGAAAAGTGTACTGATGACTCAACTTTCATAGAGTCATCAAGGGTGGTGAAAAGTTACTTATGAATTTATGACTTTAAAATTTTTTGAAGTTTTTTTTTTACTTTTGTTTAGTTTAGTTAGGGTTATTAAAAAAATTGATTCAAAATAATCATGTTTTTAGTTAATCTAAAGAAAATAATTAAGTTTATACATTGTTTATTTGATATCTTAAACATGTTCATTGATGATTATAATATTTAGTTCTAGTCATAGTTTATGCTTCATATTTGATAAATAGAAAATTAGTGTTTAAGAATCAAATAGGTAAGACTAGCTTGTGAGATAATTTTTAGCCGTAAGTGTTTTATTTTGAGTGATGAATTTTCTTCTACTTCTTTAAACATTTTTCTTATTATTTAAAATTGTTAGATGATTTTTATAGTTTCTTCATTGAATATTATAATTTTTAACACCTAATGAAATATGATGTACTTATTTTCATTACTTAGATTGAATCATTTGAGCATAATTTAAAGTGTGTGCTTATCTTCATTCATGATTGAATTCTAGAAAAATGATATATAAACACACACACACACATATATATATGTCCATTCTATGTATATGGGTCCATTCTAAAAAAAGAGCCAAAATATCCACTTATCAAATCACACATATGTATATGGTTCCATTCTAAAAAAGAATAAAAAAGGAAGTAAAAAAGAATAAAAAAATAGAGAAAAAATAATATAAATAAATAGTATGACCATAAGTTCTATAAAGTAGTGATATGGTTATTATAAATAAATAAGAATAATCCCCTCGAAGTTAGTGTATTTTAGCTCATCTTAAGGCCCACATTTGATATTTTTGCTTGATGATTTTGATTGAAGCATGATATTAGTAATATGGTATATTCATAAATCCTAGCATTTTATTCATTTAATCATATCAATGTTGTTCACTTTTGAGCCTTTCTAGTTCATAAACATAAGGGAACCTATTTGCTTTATTTTTTACATAACTTGTGTTCGCATATACCTTGTTAAGTGCTTAAACCCATAGGATCAATATGATATTGAGAGTATATCATGTGAGGATTAGAACTAAAGTGAATTTGAATTACTAACATTAGGATTGGGTGAGTCAAAGTGATATGTTTTTCTAATAGGACATGAATTTGTGATGTGTACTGGTTTGAACAATAAACTATGAACCTTTTGGATATATAACTAACTCGTGCTTAAGATTTTGATTATGAACTAAAAAGAAACTAAAGCATAAGAAGTTTTGTTTATTTTAATTTTAATTTTCTTATTTTTAGTTTTATTTTTCCATGATAATCTTTCTAGTTTGAATTTTTGCATGTTAGGATGTTTGTAGGTATCATCACTAAAAGCCCTCACGAGACTTAAACTTGTCCATTAGGGATACCTAGGTTTTTAAAGGCTTATTGAATATGCTAAATAAAATCATAAGAATCTATATAAATAATTTTAGGTTAGCATAGTTAAGTTTATTTATTTTTGTTATTAGTTTTTTGATCACCATATTTGGTAGAGGCTAGCAAGAAGTCACTTGAGAGTTATGATAAGTGTTTGAAAAGCACTCATATTTTATTATTTTATAGTGCTTAAATGAAGTAAATAGGTTTGAATATAGCATGTTTAATTTATGCAAATCTATATGCTCGGAAACATAAGTATGTATTGTTGTATTTCAAATGTTTTTAGCTTCAAAATGTATAAACAACACAAGAAGAAGAACACTTGAGCACCTAATTTTCACCATAGGAGTTCAAAAGATTAAGGCATGTAAGCCTAACATGAAGAACCAAAACGTTTGTAAGACGTACAAGGAAAATTTCAAAAAAAGTGAAACATACTGCTACGAAGGAATATGTATGCCATGCACACACTATTTAGTATAAATTTAATGGACATGCTAAATAACCCATGCTATGGTGTGGAATAAATGGTGCCATGGTGCGAACCTCTTGAATTGAAATGTGTGAACCTAAACAAACTTTATGCCACTGTGGTGAAAAGCTCGTGCGGTGACACACCTCTACAAATTTTGCATGAAGCCCTCTATACCCACATTTTCATATGAATAAAACCTTTCAGGTTTTATAACTTTGTACATAGCTTTCAATTTATAGTTTTGGATCATTCTTTTAATATAGTTTTAGTGTAGAATTTAGGCTCTCAAGAACAAGTAGGTGTACAGAACCAAAAGTGAAGAAGGCAGCTCATAACCACGTTACAAAGCAAGACTGGTTATGAAAGGATTCGAGTAGAAGAAGGGCGTTGACTTTGATGAAATATTCTCACCAGTAGTTAAAATGTCTTCATCTGAGTTATTCTTGGTTTGACAGCTATTCTTAATCTGGAGGTTGAACAACTTGACGTAAAGACTGCATTCTTACATGGTGATCTTGATGAGGAAATCTACATGGAACAGCCCAAAGGTTTCCAAGTCAAAAGCAAAGAGAAGTTGGTATGTAGACTAAAGAAGAGCTTGTATGGTCTAAAGCAAGAATCAAGGCAGTGGTACAAAAAGTTTGACTCATTCATGGAGAAAAATGAATACAACAGAATGATGGTTGATCACTGCATCTTCATCAAGAAATTCTCTGATGGTGATTTTATCATTCTTCTACTTTATGTTAATGACATGTTAATTGTGGGTCAAAATATTGACAAGATTAACAAGTTGAAGAAGGAGTTAAGAAAGTCCTTTGCAATGAAGGACTTAGGACCTTCCAAGTAGATTCTTGGCATGACGATTACCCGTAACAGGCAAAAGCAAAAGATCTGGCTTTCCCAAAAATGATATGTTGAAAAAAGTTCTTGAAAGATTCAACATGAGCAAAGCTAAACCCATTGGTTGTCCACTTGCAATCCATTTCAAACTTAATGTGAGTCAATGTCCCTCAAGTGAGGAGGAGAAATTAGAGATGAGAAAGGTGCCTTATGCATCGGCGGTTGGTAGTCTAATGTATACTATTATATACACCAGACCAGACATTGCACATGATGTTGGCGTTGTGAGCCGATTCCTATCAAATCTTGGAAAGGAACATTGGGCAGTTGTCAAATGGATACTCAAGTATCTCAAAGGAACCTCTGGTCATTATTTATGCTTTGGTAATAATAAACCTATATTAGAAGGATATACAGATTCAGATATGGCTGGCGACGTAGGAAGGGAAGCTGTTTCATGGCAATCACGATTACAAAAGTGTATTGCCTTATGAACAACATTAAATTTTGTTATTTGCATTTAGTTTTAAGTTAATTTGCTTTTAAAACAATTTCAACAATTCAGTTTTCAAATAAAATTAGGGTTAGTCAATTTCGGTACTTAGTAACGCCATTCCTTGTGGGTTCGATATCCGTACTATTGATTTTATATTTATTTTCTCCGATTCGAATATCCATTCAGAATGAACATCATAATCCGCAACTGATCTGATCATCTCTTATATCCGCTCAATCCGATCCGTAAACTATTCGGATAACATCCGATCAATCCTACTAATAAACTTAATTAACTCTATTTTTTGTATTTTTAAATAAAAATTTTAAATTTTCACATAAATCATAACATAAAGTATTATTGAAGAAATAAAGACTCAAACTATTTCCAAGTAAACTAAAATGTAAATTGACACAGAGAGATGTACCATAGAACTTGATATTATCGTCTAGTCAAGGAAATTAAATGTGATGCTAGTTGGGAGACAACCCTAAGTTATTTTACTTATATTTTTATTGTTTTTGTTTTCTATGTTAATAAATATGGACAGAAATTACACAACAAGATTGAATAGTTCCCACGACAGATGTGGTATACAATGACTAAGAAAATTTTCAAGTTTGTGGGATTGAGCTTCATTCTCTAGTTCAGTATTTAGTATTTGTTTTCATTTTTAGGATGTTTTTAATCATGATTTGGATAGAAATTAATAAATATATGAAAACTAAATGCATGCATGTTTGATATGAAACATATGAATTCAATGATAAAAATTGGTTATCATGACTAGGATAAAGAATGTATTATGCTCGTTAAGATACTTACATTAATCATGTGATATGCTTACTAATTTTGGTTGGATTGATTTAAATGTTTATGCACATGTTCATGATTGATTTAAGTGTTCTTATTTAGAGAAAATTTGTAATGAGTTATTCTAGTTAATGAGATCTACCAGGTTTTAGAATATATTTGATCATCCCTTGAGGTGAAATTTTGAATATTATTTAGCAAAAGAGATGATTTAGGCCTTATTTCCATCAATTGAGCCTTTCAAGCTAACCATTGTTAATATATGTAGTCACCCACTTGAGCCCAACGAAGAACCTTTCATATCTTTAAGCAAATTTTATGTCTAACCAATAACCATTACCTTTACCCTTGTGCCTCTAGCTTGTATGAAAAGAAAAGAAAAAGTAATCATGTGTTATGCTATAGAGTAAGGTTAAGGTTAAATGCAATGCACCCTATAAAAGAAAATGAAAGAGCAAAACTCACAACACACGTATCCCTCTAAAGAAAAAGAAAATAAGTTTGGGGATGTTATGAAGTTACAAAAAAAGATGTGGAATAAAAGAATATGAAAAGAATGATAAGAAAAGGTGCACTAAAATATCAAGTTAAAGATCAATTGTAGTTATAATGCGCATGATGAATGATAAGAAAAGTAAGATGTGGAAAGAGCCTAAATTTTTTCATTTATCGACCCCTACCTAAGCCTTACATTACAAGTATATAAAGTACTTAGTGATCTTTAGCTAAGTGCATATTTATATTAGTGGAGAGGGATATGGAGAATAGACTTAGGAGACTTATTCTAAGATTGAATTGATTAGCATGATCATCTATGTTGATTTCATGAATGCATTGAATGATGTCCTGTGCAACATACACACAAATCAATTCATCAAAAACCTTGCATATCCTTGTATTGATGGAATGTTGATTGATGAAATATTGATTGAGGAATATGTGAACCTCCTTGCCATAGAATTGTTTGACTTTTGGGGGGAATAATTTTCGCTAAATATTCATGTATTAATTGATATATATATATATATATATATTCTTAATATATAACACATTTCATTTTTTTAGTTAGAATTTGTTTTATTTAAGGACAAATAAAGAGTTAAGTTTGGGAGTGTGACGACTCTATGAAAGTGAAGTCATTAGTACACTTCTTTAGTTAATATTTGCTTGTTTTATTCAATAAATAAAATTTTAAGGTTAAAAATATTAAATTATAAACTTTCCAAAGAAAATGTGTGAAAATATAAATTTTGAAATTTTTGGGATTTTTATGAATTCTTTATGAATTTGTAAAGAATGACTAGCCAAAAGTTTCCACATCTCAACACTACATTCATTCCAAGTATGCCACACGGTCAATGCCCCTCCACATGTTGTCACATTACTTGTTTGTTTCTACGAACTCTATTCCATGCAAGTCGTAATAGTGAATCACAAATTGTTGCATGGCAATGACTCAACTTACCGCCCATCAAGTGTTGATTCACCCAATGAATACCATGTACCATGTGTTGCATCCCTATTGGTTGGCATTGTTAATTTTCCTCTTTTTTTTATCTCAAGCCTTGATCTTAAGCTGATATGATGGCCTAGATTCCAATCGAGCTTAATTTAACCCCTAATTGCCACATAAACCCCAATGAGATGAAGTTGACATATTTTTATCAATTTTTGGACCTAAAAAGAGAGAAAGACATGGGAAAATTCAAAAGGAGATACAATTTATGTTGAGGTTCAAGAGGAGTTAGAACAACAATTCAAAAGATTGAGAGTATTTTTCTTCTCCTTTTCTTTATCATTTTTTTGGTCTTTCTTTAAAGAAAATATTAACTTTATGGAAACAAATTATTTCTAGTTAATTTTTTAATCTTGGGGTCTTATGAACCCAATTTTCACCATATGATGATTTAATATTCTTTCCCAATTATAATTTAATTATATTATTTAATATGATTTTATACTTTGAATTGTTTGGCCAACAATTCATCTATAAATACAATTAAATAGATTTGAGACAATTATTTGATTATTTGTCTTGATTAAATAACTTGAATAGTTTCTAAGCAGATATGTATAATTCTTATGTATGTGGTTCATAATTGATGAACTTAATGAGTAGTATGCAATTTGATTGAGAAGAGAGTGTGATTAGGTTAGTTACTATATGGTGTGTAGTTTACTTGAGTGAGGAATATATGCTAGATTAAATTTAATTGATCATATAATTGATTGATAATTATATTGGGGGATTTTAGTGTTTCACAAGTTTAAAAAGTTGAGAGATTAAGTATTCCTAGATATTTTCACATATATCTTCTTAGTTGTCAAATCTGATTTAATTAATTATTATTATTATTTATTTTTAGTTCTTTTAAATTTGCTTCCTTAAATTATGAAAACACAAAAAAAAAATTGATTTTTACTTGTTGTGATACATATACTTGCATATTCATTGAGCACAATTCATGTCCGATCAATGATCCCATTTGCTAGCACAGTTTACTTTCCTTTCTCATCTCAACCCATGATTTGAAGTAGATATGATGGTCCAAATTCCATCTAAGCCTAATTTAACCACTTGAATTCTTCGAAAACCCTAAAGAGTCAAAATTAACAATTTTTTTATTCAGTTTTTGGTTCCAAGAATAGAGAAAATATAGAAAAAGTTCAAAAGGTAATACAATTATGATGGAGATTCAAGAGAAGATTGGTGGTATAATTCAAGAGATTGATTGGATTTATTGTTTCTTTTTTCTTTATCAATTTTTATGTCTTTCTTTATGAAAATATGAGATTTAGCAACAAAATCATGTCTAATTAATTTATTAATCTAGAGGTCCTATGAACCTAATTTTCTACATGTGATGACCTAATATTTTACCCCAATTATGATTTCAATATAATTATTTTACTTAATTTTATTTTTATACTATTAATTGTTTGGCCAACAATTGATCTATAGAGGCAATTAAATAGATTTGATAAAATTATTTAATTGTTTATCTTCATTAAATAACATGCATATTTTCTTGACAGAGATGTATGATTCTTATGTATGTGATCCATAATTGATGATTTTAATGAATAGTATGAAATTTAATTGACATGAATGTGTGATTAGGGCAATTACTATATAGTGTGTAGTGTACTTTAGAGATGAATATACACTAGGTTCGATTCAATTGATTATATAATTTATTGGTAATAATATTTGGGGGATTTTACTGATTCACATGTTTAGAAAATTAGAAGATTACGTATTCCAAGATATTGTCTTATATATCTTCTTAACTTCCAATTTTGGGTTAATTAGTTATTGCTATTTATTTTTATTTCTTTTAATTTTTCTTTCTCAAAATAAAAAAAATTAATCTTTACTTTTGAGCTTTAAAATTAGTTTCTAATAACATAGTCTTTGTGGGAATAATCTTTTCTTATGATTATATTAGTTGTTGGCGATACATATAATGCAGTAACCATTGTATACAATTTGTGTCAATCATGGATCATGGCCAAAGCATGTACAATGTCTCATGCCATGGCGTGGAAATAATATGTACCACAACACCCGATAACCTAGTACCATTTTCCCTTTCTTTTTTTTTAGCATTTTCTAAAGCTATATAAAGGACCCCTTCTTCATTGTAAAAATCATCCCTTTCATCCCATGGCTTCTCTTTAAGATGATATCTTAGTTTCTTTGGAGTTTTGCTTTTCTTTTAGTAGTTTTATAGTTCTAATTGAGGGTTGAACAAATATAGTTTATGTTGTGGCTTTAATTTCAATTCAATAAACAAAGTTCACAATTCTATTTGGAGATTTTTCTAAAATGTAAACGATATTGAGATTCTTTAAGGATATGATTAAAGTGTAATTTAAATGTGTTCTTTCCAAATTATCTTTGTGTTTTTTTACATGCTATGTTTAATTTATTAATCATTTATTAAAATATCATTATCTAGATATAAATAATATAAGATATTAGTAATATTAAAGTAGGTAAACATTTTTAAAGAACGAATTATGTTTTATTTCTTTATAAAGATTTAAACAAAAGTTTGTTATGGAAAAGTAAATTGGCCCAATATTTTCCATAACAAACATGAAAGTTAGATTTATGATTTAATTAATAGAATCTGATTTAGAATAATACTTTTAGATATTGGATATTTATTATCCAAATCTTATATAGAGTCATTCTCTATTTCATGATTTTTATAAGATTTATTAAAATCAGTTAAACACTATTAAAAAATAAAGATAATACTGTAAAAAGCTAATTCAACTCGTAATAGAAATAAATATTAAATTCAAAGACCTAAAAACTAATTCAATCTAAAAAAGTGCTTCATCAATCGAGTACCTAGGTCGATCGCTCGAACAAAATATCGATCAATCGAGTCACCATTTAATTAATATTTATTAAAGGTGGATCAATCCAGTGATTTAACTTGATCGATCTAGTTGTCGATTGATCAAGCAAATCCCACGATTGATCTAGTAATGTATTAAAATAAATTTATTTAGGTAATATTGGTCGATCAATCCAATCACTACTCGATCAATTGAGTAGCATATTTTCATATTGTTTGTATAATGTCTACTATGAAATCTAATGTGTACGATTATAGAAATATACCTGATATATGATTGATGAAGCTCAATACTTTCCTCTGCTTCAAAATAATATTCTAAGACACACCTAGAAACTAAAATTTGAATAATAGTTTTGTTAGTGAATATTGCCAACACTAACATAAAACTTACAATCTCCCTCTTTGGCATATTCGTATGATAAAACCTGTTTCTCACTACATAACAATCACAGGAAAAATAAATTTTTACATAGCAGTACTATCCTATGATCCGATAGAATCATCTTTACTTGAATCTAAAAAGCTCATGCTTACACTGAAAAACAAAAACATAAATAACCATACAACTTGTCCTAAAAGACGCATTGTTCATTAGTATAGTGTATATAATAATAGGAAAGTAAAGAATGTTCAACAAAAAATTAGACAAGTGATAGCAATTAAAAACAACTCCCCATATGTCAAATATCCCAAAAATAACTTCAAAAGAATCCATAAGTAAATAACTCCCCCTAAATTAGCTATCCCTTATTTCAATTATCATATTTTCAATTTTTAGCTAGATTTTTTAATTGGAATATAATAAATTTATTACACCAAATTTAATCTCCCCCTTTTGATCATACAAATAGGCAAAAATAAAATGTTGGAGTACACATTCAAATGCCAAAAGAAAAGGAGGAAGTATAAACATTTAGATGCAGTTAGAGTAGTGTATTGATTAATAAGAGTCAAATACATCCCAATCAAAATCAATTACACTATAAAACAACATCAAAAATTAAAAGCACTAATCATCAAATCATAAATGAAAAAAACTACACAAACAAAACTAAATCATTATCTTGTCGGAGGAAGCCTGAGATCTGTATGGGTGGCATTCATCTTGAAAAGTATTTCTTCTTATGATTTAGTAATGCATATCATTCTTTGATCTATTTCACTCAACTTCTATTTCAAGTTCCCTAATCTCATCCTTATTTGATTTTCAAGTATTTCCTAACGAGAAGGTTCATGACCGAATAAATTCTCTATATCTTCATCTCTAAAGAAATCATCTATAACACCTTCACCACTAGTACCAGCTCTAATTGCTCATTTTCCTTTGGTGTCAACACTAGCCATCTTCATTCACTTTGCAGTTTGGGCTAATAATCTTGAGTTTATTGATTTCCAAAGTTACTTACTAATCAAACAGTGTCAAAATCACCTATTTGTTGTACACTAGTAGCCAAAATTAATTGGGTGATAAGGCATCCATAGGGGAATCCAATCATTGGGTTTTAATATGAGATTTGTTAATAATCTCATACTAAATTAATGATTCTACATCAAATTCTATTCCTTTTCTAATGTAGTACAAAAACTTTTCATGTAAGAGACCAATCTCAATATAGTGCTTTGATGGTAGATGGTTGGTAGAAAGCAATTTGTTCAACACTTGATAAAAGAGTGTGAACTCACTAGCGATAAATAGTCTCTTAGCACTAAACTTGACATTTGGTGACCCATATAATTTTTTCAGAAGATATTCAATAGTATATTGAACCAATCTATCATAAATTTAAGGTCACCTATATTTGTGATAGGTAAAAAGTTATTGATTCTATGGGCCCATATTTCAATGGTTTTATTCCTGAGAAATACTTTGTAAGTCATCGGCCCTTGGTTACAGATGCTAGAATCTATATTGGCATATAATTCTTATACTAGGACCAAACAACACAATTTAATAGGGGTGAATAGGGATACCCAGTCTTGAGCCCTAATGGCTAGGGTTATACCAACTTCATCGAATTTTTTCCATGTAATCCATTATTCATATAAAATAGGGCATCAAGAAAAGGAAGTATTATACCTCATTTTTTAATCCTCATCCCACCATTAAGGTGTTCAGCCATTGCAAAAAACCAAGCAAAACCCAAAATGACCAAAATACCTCTCTTACTAAATATTTGGAAAATAAATAAAATTTACCAATTTTTTTGTAGAAATAGGATCAGTGTAACACTATATGAAGAAATCATAGAAAAGAATCTCAAAATGGGTGTTGTTTGGTGGGAAAATGTGGAAAAATAGGAATCAATGTTTTAATAATTTCTGCACAATCAATTTTTTTGGAACAATTTATACTAGAAAAGTGTTTTGCTATCATTTATAATTGACTTGGGGGAAAAAACGAGTGATTTTGATGAGGATTTGTGTAATATCAAAAAATTTCCGTAATAGAGGTCAAGATTGTGTGAGGGAGAAGAGGAAAAAGAAGAAGTATATTTGAATTGATCACTCCCAATCTATCAAGAGATTAAGAATAGTTTCGATTGATTGAAATTCAAGTATCAATCAATCTAGTTCATACTCGATCAATAGACCTTCAAAAATCCTAAAATTTCCAAAAACTCCCCTTTTAAGTCCTATAATTACCCAAAAATCCCAAATAAACACTTAAATAACTACACAAAATAAAAAAATTATTATTTTTATCACTAATATAAAATGTGGCATTTAAGTCAATATGTAAAGTTGTTTTTGGAGAAAACTGACTTATAATGAATTTAAAGTTGGTTCGATGAAAAAATGAAGCTACATATAGTGTTGGTTGACATGTATAACCTTCGCCAACCATTTTAAACTTTTATAGGGCATGGAAGTTGTGGAACAAGAGTATGGGCATTTCCCTTAAAATATCTCATAAGCTTATATGGGGTAAAGTTATGGTATGTACAAGTGAATATTAATAATTTTATTAATTTTACTATTGAATAATAAAGATGTTCAAATATGGAAAATCATGTACACTTTCACTTGTGTTTTGTAGGTTCCACAACAAAATGATGGAGTCATGTGTGGTTACTATGTCATGAAGTTTATGAGTGAAATCATCACAAGTATCAACATTCCAATTAAAGATGTGGTAATCTTTTTTACCAATATACATTTGTAACATATATGAGTTATTTTTTGTGAATTCATGAAATTACATTCTTATTTTGAATTTAAATATATTTAGTTCTTTGGTTGGAACAAGACGGGCTATAACCCCTAAATTTTTGATGATTTACGAGAGAAATGGATAGAACACATGGTTCAAATTATATCATCACAAGAAGAATAAGGAGAAGATTCTGATGATCTTGAATAGCATATGACAACATCATGGTAATTTTTATAATGCTTTAATTTCTCTATTATTATGTATGAAATTTGGGCAGCTTGTTTGATGGATGTTTATGTGTGCTCATGTATTTAGGGGAATGAATTGTTATATGGACCTATTTTTTTCCAAAACTTCATCTCATATCTCTTGCCTAGTTCCCTGGTATGACAACATCATGGTAGTCACTGGCCAGCCAAGTATAGGAAAACCACCAAGAATCATCATATCTTCAAGAGTAATTGTTGGTTCACCCCAAGGAAATACAAAAGTATTAGTATATAGGCACCAAAACTCAACCAACCCAAGTAACAAATTGGAGTTACACTTAACTTCATATTTAGAGCTCATTATAGCAATAAAAATACTAGCTTCATTCCAGATTAATACAATGCTAATATGATTTCGAAGGGATGTGGCTATTATTATATATCAGTCTCATGTCGATGTGGTAATCTATTTTACTAATTTTTTAACATGTATAAGTTATTTTTTTTCAATTCATGATATTACATTCTTATTTTGAATTTAATTACATATAGTTCTTTGGTTGGAACAAGTGTGGCTATGGGGTTTATTATTATATTACTCTAGTGTTAGTGTGGTAATCTCTTTTACTAATATTTTAACATATAGAAGTTGTTTTTTGTGAATTAATGTTATTACATTCTTATTTTGAATTTAATTACATATAGTTCTTAGGTTGGAACAAGGCGGGCTATGGTGGTTATTATTATTTCACTCTGGTGTCAATGTGGTAATCTCTTTTACTAATCTTTTAATATATATATTATTTTTGAGTAATTTATGATATTACATTCTTATTTTGAATTTAATTACATATAGTTCTTTGGTTGGAACAAGTCGGATATAATTTTTTTTGATGATTTACAAGAATAATGGACAGAACACATGATTTAGATTATAACATCATAATACAAATCAAGAGAAGAATATGATGATCTTAAATAACATAAGAAAACAACATGGTAATTTTTATAATATTTTAATTTCTCTATTCTTGTGTCTCTGAATTTTGATATGTTTGTTTGATGGATGTTTATGTGCTCATGTATTTAGGGGAATAAATTGTTTTATGGACCAGCTATTTTTTGGTCAAACTCCATCTCATCTCTCTTGCCTAGTTTCCTGGTTACTATGCTATTGATTCTAAGCAAACCAAGATTCTTCTCCTAGAAATAAAATGGAAATATCACAAAATCTATGACAAAAGAGACATCATTTTATTTGTAATTTAAGTTAAATATATATATATATATATATATGTATGTATGTATGTATGTATGTATGTATGTATTGTATATAAATTATTTTTTTTAATAAATTTAATTCTTAAGTAATTAATTATATTTAATTTTTAAATTATTTGTATTATTTAAACTTTGTTAAACATATTTTGGTTTTTTTATGCTATTATATGATCGAATACAGGTTCTTAGTAGAGTAGAAAAATAGTAAAATATGTAAGAAAAAATAATTTAAAGTGAGTTCAATGTTAAAAAACGTGTAGCATCGATTGACAGGTAGAACCAACTTAAAATCTTACGTGTGTATCAGTTCTGCGTGTCAACTGATGCTACTATTTTATTTTTATCCAATTTTTTAAGTCGGTTGACACTTAATTAATTATTACTTAATTTTTCAATTAATAGAATGTATTTAAAAACTATTTTAAACGTTTATATTTTGGTTTTTACTGCTATTAAGTGATCGAAAACATGCAGTGAGTCTAGTTAACAAAAGATAACCAAAATATGTTAAAAGGGGATATAGAATTTTAAGTTGGTTCTACAAGTGTATCGACTTAAAATATTAAGTCGGTTCTACCGTTGAACTGACTTAAAATTTAAAGTCGATTCTATCGGTGAACCAACTTAACATTTAAAGTCGATTCTATCGATGAAATAACTTAAAATTTAAACTCGGTTCTACCTATGAATTGACTTTAAATTTAAAGTCGGTTGACACGTAGGACTGACTTAAAATTTAAAGTCATTTCACGTGCATAACTGACTTTAAATTTTGAGTCCCCCATTTATTTCGATTTACAGAACCTACTTAAAATCTTGTTTAACTCTTTTAATAATCGACTTAAAAGGTCATTTTTGTAGTACGTAGTGCAAACATTCAAGCTAATCAGTTTGAACTAAATTTAGGGATGTTTCAAATGCTAAAACAAGTTGGAAAATTCAGTGGATTACCAAGAGAGGATCCTCATTTACATCTCATATTGTTTATCAATGGTGTGATCGAATAAGAATTTAGGCTTAGATTGTTCCCATACTCTTTGTGAGACTATGCTCGATCTTGGCTAAAATATTTCTCATCTAATTTCATTACAACTTAGAATGATTTGGTAGAGAAATTCTTGATGAAATATTTACCAACAACAAAGAATGCCAATCTTAGGAATGACATTACCTCCTATAAGCAATATGAAGGAGAATCTTTATATGAAGTATGGGAAAGATTTTATGAATTGGTAAAGTAGTGTCCTCATCATGGTATCCCTTATTAGCTCAAAATGGAGACTTTCTATAATGGTCTCAATGCTCACACAAGAACCATTTTTTATGCATTCGCTAATGGAGCTCTACTAGCCAAATCTTACAATCAAGCTTATGATTTACTTCAAAAAAGTAGCCAGAAATAATTATCAATGGCCATTGGATAGAATGATATCCATAAAAAGAGTAGCCGAAGTGCAATAGGTAAATGATATCATGTAACTTATAACTCTAATGTCATCTTTGGTTAATCTTTTGAAGATTAAAAACTCTCTATTGAGCATAAACCAAGTCCTAGATTCAGGGGTGTCATGTGTGTTTTGTAGAGGAGCTCTTTTGTTTGATAATTGTCCAAATAATCCTGAATCAACATTCTATATCGGTAATGTGAACTAAAAGAATAATCCATATTCGAACACATATAACCCATAATGGAGACAACATCCAAATTTTTCTTGGAATAACAAAAATTGGGATGGTAATAAATTTAATCGTCAATCATTTCCACCACCTAGTTTCCAAATGCACAACAATCACAAGACCAAAAGAAGAAGACATCTATTGAGGATAATAAAAATTATTTAATGAAGATGATAAAAGATTGCATCCAGTTAGTAAATAGAAAATTTTCTACTTACGTGGATTCAATTTGAAATTTAAAGAACCAAATGGGACAATCTTCCCCCGCCATAAATAAAAGGCCTTAAGATATATTTCCAAGTGACACAATTATAAACCCAACAAAAAAAGGTATATGGCATTGCAAAGTCATAGCCTTGAAGAGTGGTAAAACACTAAGGGAGGACCATGAGATTAAAAAGGATAAGGATGAACCAAAAACTAATAAGGATGAGGAGGAACATGAAATTAACAAGGATGAGAAGGAAATAGTGGATAAAAAGAGTAATGGAAAGGAAATAATTCATCCAAAAAAGAAAAACCTTTACAAACTTACTATTTCTTTCCCTCAAACACAGCAAAAGAAAAAGTTAGATACATAGTTTTCAAAATTCCTAGAAGTCTTTAAGAAGCTGCACGTAAACATATCATTTGAAAATGCACTTGAGAAGATGCCTTTTTATGCCAAATTTATAAAAGACATCCTGTCTAAGAAAAGAAATCTTGGAAATAATGAAAAAGAAAACTTAACTGAAAGTTTTAGTGCCATCCTTGCTAGAAAGCTACCCTAAAAAATAAAGTATCTAGATAGTTTTTAACATCCTTTAAACTATTGGGAACATCCACTTTGGCAAGGCACTGTGTGACTTGAGTTCCACTATTAACCTTATTCCATTATCAATTTTCAAGAGATTAGGAGTTGGTAAAGCCAAACCTACTTTAGTAACTTTACAAATTGTAGATATATCAATTAAGACATGGGGGTATGATAGAAGATGTAGTAGTAAAAGTAGAAAATTTCATCTTTTAAGTGGATTTCATTATACTAGATATGTAAGAGGACCATACCATTCCTATCATGCTTAGCAACCAGAAAGCACACATTGATGAACAAAAAAGAAATCTTACAATAAGAGTGCAAGATGAACAAGTAACATTTAAAGTTTTTAAAGCATCTGAACCCCTTGATATTAATAATATTGATGAATTCTTGAGGATAAATGTTACTGATTGTGATGACAACTTAAAAGAATTTGTTGTTTGTTGAGTTTCCCACACTTAAGACTATTAAACATGATGCTGTGAACAATGAAGTAAACTCACTAAGAAATAACTCAATTTGTGTTAATTTTGAAAGTGTAGAATCTATGATTGATATTGTTGATTGTGGGAACTATTTAGTGGCAACACCTCCCATGTGTTTACCTAATGTGGTTGTAGAGAGTTTTGAGATAGGATCTGATGAGTAGGACTGGCATCGGGTTATCAACATTGATCTAGCGGATACTTATGGTTTTTATATTTGTAAAACTCTTGTAAGTTCATGAATCATTTTATATAAAATGACAAGTATACTCCCAAGGTTGATCTAAGGAAGGAATATATGTGGTTTTAATTTATTATTCAAATTTGTAAAAATTAAATTAAATCCTAAATAACCTATCACGATATTTGATTTTTGTTTCCTAATCTAATGACATTAAAAAATAAACATAGTTATGGATTCAATAAACAATAATGCAAATTTATATCATTCATAACAGTTGAGTATTTATGAATATAATAATTAAGTTAATTATGCTTACTCATATTATTTAGGTTATTAAAGATATCAATTAATATTTGTTGATTTTCTCTGTTTGGTATAAAAGTGTCCTTAGGCGAGGTCCAAATTCTTTTGTTTAATATTAATGAAGTAATATCTTTAGGTAGGGCCTATTAATTAATTAAGTATAAAATTTCAGCTTTGTTTCTAAGAAAATAGCAAACCATTTAATCACAACTTTAGGTGGATTTAGTTAATTAGATTTTATTCAAGGTGTCCAAATTAACTCTAAGAATTTAATTATCAGAGTACTAACTTTCAAGTTTTAAAACCATTACTAAAAATATTATTTCTCAATACATTTTCGAATAATAGTTCTTGTAAAAACCTTTTGAAATAGAGCTTAACTCTAACTACAAAGCGATTGTACCAACAAATAAAATAACACTTCTCTAAATCAGACCAAATAATTAACTCTTAAAATCTAATTTTAAGATTTAAATTTGTAATGAAATATTTTTCTCTCTAACATCCTTAATATAAAATATTGAATAAAAACAAAATCAATTTATTTTATAGAAATGTTTCTACCTATTTAATATTTCACAAGCATAACAATATTATTATTATATCATATTTATAAATAGCCAGCCATGTTAGATTTAATCACAAAAAAATTAAATATAACTTATAAGAATAAAGCACAAAAATAACTCTAAAGAATTAATTTTAAAATTATACCTTAAAAATATCCTTACAGAACTTTGATCCTAATTCCGTTTCTAGAAAACTTCGAAACAGATTTTCATTTCTGTTTATTGAATTAAAAACTAGAAATCTAGAATATCATAACTAGTTCTTCTCAAAAAGAGAAGAACTTTAAAACTAAAAAATGAAAAACTAAAAAACTTTCTAGAGAGAGAAATAGTTGAGAAAATTGCGTGTTTTTTACAATGGAAGAGAGGCTCTTTTTATAGGGGAGGAAAAGCTAAAAAAGTGGAAAAATACCTTGAAAATTGATTTTGGATGCATTTTGGACAGGCTGGTAGGCATGTGGGCAGATGTGTGTAGGAGCGCGTGGGATATATTAGGCATGTATTTCATCATGACATGGGTTGGCATGCGTGGGGTCGACATGGTATGCGCGTGATTGTGCAGTTTTGTCCATTTTTTCCATTTTTTTTACTTTTCCTCATTTTTTTCTCACTTATTTGTATAATAAATGAATAATACACTTTTAATATTGTGATGTATTGCTTGTAGTAGTTTTTCCTTCAAGTCTTTAAATTATTTTTGGAGAAAAAATACCTAGAAAAAAATACCCGTGATTTCGAAAATACAAATTTATAAAAAATATGATAAAATCGTACAAATATAAATATATTTAATCAATTAAAGTATATTAAATCATGATAATTTTGGTTCTTTTTAAGCACTAATGTGGATGTAAGCTCAAACCATATATTGAAGGGCCACTATGTTTAGACCTCACACTTTTACCCTCCCATCCCTAATCAAATAGGCAAGTAGAAGAGTCTAATAGAGAGGTAAAAATGAGGATGTAGATACATAAATTAGATGATCTATGGAATGCATATAAGAATTCCAAAAAGTACAAAAGCAAAACAAAAAAATGGCATGATAAGAGAATTAAGCTTCATGTTTTTAAACATAAGCATAAAGTATTATTGAACAAATCAAGACTCAAATTGTTTCCACACAAGCTCAAAAGTAAATGGACATAGTGGGATGTAGCTTAGGCCTTGATATGACTGTCTAGTCAAGGATGTTAAATGGAACACTAGTTGGGAGGCAACCCAACATTATTTTACTTATATTTTCATTGTTTTCGTTTTGTAGGTGAATAAATGTGGAGAGAAATAGGGCCAAAAGATTGAGCATTTCAACAACAGAATTTGTGTGCCAAGACTAAGAGAATTTTCTTTCCTATTAATTTTTCATATTTATATGTGCACATTAGGTACAATTTGCAAAATGTTTGGGTGAGGGAACTTCATTCTCTACTTTAGTATTTAGTATGCATTTTGAGTTTTTAGGGAATTATTTTAGGATGTTTTTCATCATGATTTGGGTAAAAATTAATAAATATATGAAAACTAAATGCATTCATGATTGATATAAAACATATGAACTCAATGATAAAAATTGGTTGTTATGACAAGGTTAAGGAATGTAACATGCTCATTAAGATACTTACATTAATCATGTGATATGCTTTCTAGTTTTGACTGGATTGACTCCAATTTTTATGAACATGATCATAATTTACTTTAGTGTTCTTATTAAGAGAAAATTTGTAGTGAGTTTTGCAAGTTGATGAGATCTACCAAAGTTTAGAATCTATTTGATCATCCCTTCAGGCAAAATCCTCAATAGTATCTAGCAAAAGAGATGATTTAGGCCTTATTTGGATCGATTGAGCCTTTCAAGCTACCCATTGTAAATATCCATAGTATCCTATTTGAGCCTAAGAAATACCCTTTCATATCTTTAAGCCACATTTTATGCCTAACCAATAAGCATTACATTGACCCTTATATGTTTAGCTTGTTTGAAAAAAAAAATGCAATCGTATGTTATGCAATAGAGTAAGATGAAATGTAATGAAATCTATAAAAAAACCTCACAACACAATTGTCCCTCTAAATAAAAATAAATAAGGTTGACCCCTACCTTGTGAAGTTACAAAAAAAAAACATGTTGAATAAAATAATATGAAAAAAATGATAAGAAATGGTGCAATAAATTATCAAGTAAAATCTCAAATGTACTTAAAAAGTGCATGATAAATAAAAAGAAAGCTATAGGGTGGAAATAGCCTAAATTATAGACTTATGAGACATGTTCTAATATTGAATTAATTAGCATACTCATATAGGTTGATTTCTTGAGTGCATTGGATGATATCATGTGCAACACACACATATGAATCAATTAATAAAAAACCTTGCATATTCTTGTATTGATAGAATGTTGATTGATGAATATGTGAACTTCCTTGTCAAAGAATTGTACGACTTTTGAGGGGGATATATTTTGCTAAATATCCATCTATTACTAGATATATATATTTATGAATATTCTACCAATGTCAGTTATTTAGTTAGACTTGGCGATACTTAAGGACAAATAAAGAGTTAAGTTTATGGGTGTGATGACTCAATTAAAGTAGAATTATTAGTGCATTGCTTAATATTTACTAAGTTTATTCAATTAGTGGTATTTATGGGTTTAAAAAAAATTAAAATATGAACTTTCTAGTGAAAAGGGGTGTAAATATAATTTTTGGGATTGTTTTGGAATTTTTATGGATTCTTTAAGAATTTTTAACACAAGAACAATTAGAAGCTTCCAAATTGATGCCACACAAGTAGGGGAACAGATGGTCAAGCCATATGAATGCCACACAAGTAGAGAGCATGAATCACACAACACTACGTGTTCTAAGGATGTAGTGACACACCGCAAGTCAGCATGGTGTTCATTCCTAGTTGGTTGTGTGGTCAAGAGTCATGCCACGTGTCATAAAGCCATTCGACCATTCCTTTCAATGTCGCACCACACCATCTATAACTGCGATTCATATCGCACCACATGTCATTGACTAGATGATGACTTACATAATTTGGCATAAATTATTATTTCTCAACTTTAACTTTCCTCTAATTTTATTTATTTTTTATTGATTTCAGACTTCATTATATTTAGAAGGACGGTTGGAGAGTGAAGGGAATAAAAATGGAAGGCTAATAGGTTTATATATAAAGTAGTATAAGAAATTGTATAGAAATGAATAGATTTAAAAAAAAGCAAATAGCGGCCAAGGAGAGAACACAAAATAAAAAAAAGTAGAAATGAAGAAACTGGGAAAAAGAGAAAGAAAATGCTGGAGAAGACTTGAAAGCAGATTCTTTTTGTGATTCAATTTTCTTTCAATTCTCCTTTGAAAATTATGGTAACTTCGTTTATGTTAAATTTCATTTTTAGCATGAACTAATTTTTGTTTTTTCTATGAAAAAGATGTAATTTAATTTTGAACTATGCTTGATTTTTAATGTTAATTTGAATTATTTCTCTTCTTGTTTGTATGATTTATTCTAAGTTTATTGCTTCTAATTAACTGTCCATTAATTAGATGATTTTAGTCTTGTGATTTACTATTGAAAGAGGGAGATATAGGATAGATCTAGAATATTTCGGCATAGGTAAATATAGATATCGAAAGACTTACATAAACTTGTGTAGTTTTAAAAATCATTGGTCTTAATATTTTCCTGTTTTATTAAATTGCATACTCTTGTATAAATTAATGAACAAGATTATTTTCAATTAACTATCGAAAGAGGCTTTTGGATTTTTTGGAGATTGCTAACAAAAAAGAGAATAAAATTAAATTAGCTACATGAGTAAAGCATAGTGAGGGATTAGGTGAAATCGATTTCCTAAAAGTTTTATTCCTATTAATTTGATTTTTGAACAACATCTTTATTTTCTTTTGCATATTTTCTTTAAATTGATTTTATTTTAAATTTCAATTACAACAATCTCAGTGATTTCTCTAGATAAAATTGAGAGTAGTATAATTTTGATATTTTTCAAAAATAAGTTACCAATACTTGAGGACGATACTCTTCTTATCACCTTATTATAAAACTACGATACTATGCACTTCCATTTTTGCACTGATCAAGTTTTTGGTGTCGTTGTCGGGGATTGATTTTTTTTTCTTATTTTTTACCAATATCTATACAAAGTAATCTTGCTTTTAATTTAGAATTATATTTTATTTCATTTTTATTTTTAATTTTAATTTTATTTTTTCTAGGTGTGTTTTTGACGTTGGATGCACCGTGCTAGAATTCAAAACATTATTCCTTTTGATCCGGAGCTTGAAAGAACTTTTAGATCACAAAGAAAGAAGAAAGTACTAGCCTTGGTTGAAGGAAAATAAAATGCACATCCACGCACCTTGATGGATTTTGTAAGGCCAATTTTGAATGATAATTAGACATGTGTATGATGCCTAACCATTAATGCCAATAATTTTGAGTTTAAATTGGCATTGATCAACATGGTGAAACAAGCCCAATTTAGCCGATCGCTACTTGGTGATCCCAATATTTATTTGGCAATGTTCGTGGAGATTTGTGACACTATAAAGATGAATGGTGTTACTGAAGATACCATTAGACTGAGATTGTTTCCCTTTTCATTAATGGACAAGGCTAGAGGTTGGCTACAATATCTACAACTAGGAAGCATCACTAGTTGGTGGGACATGGTAGAAAAGTTTCTTGCTAAATTCATTCCACCTATAAAAACAACCCAACTCAGGAGTAAGATTAGTTAATCATACAAAGTGATTTTGAGACACTCTTTTAAGCATGGGAAATATATAAAGATATGATTTAGCATTTCCCTCAAAAGTGATTGCCAAATTGGTTGTAAATTCAGATTTTCTATAATGGGTTAAATGGGAAAGCTAGAACCATAGTTGATGTTTCTTCTGGTGAAAATTTGATGTCAAAGACATTTAAAGATGCTACTTCTATTTTGGGAGAAATGGCCTCAAACAACTATCAATGGCCAACTAAAATATCTATGGTGAAGAAAGTTGCCGGGATTCATAAATTAGAGTCATTTGCTACCCTTTCAGCTCAAATAGCTTCTCTATATCATCAGATTTCTACCTTGAAAACCTAAAGAATACCACAGTGTGAAGAATATGTTGCAAACCTAAGTGTGGCAGTTTCGATGAATGAAGAACATCAAGAATAGGTTCAGTACATCAACAAGCAGAACTACAATTATCGTGGTGATCCTATGCCAAATTACTACCATCTAGAGCTTAAAAATCATAATAATTTTTCTTATGGAAACATAAAGAATGTGCTGCAACCTTCTCTAAGGTTTGATTTTCAACCAAGAAAGAGGAAGATTTCACTTGAGGATGATATGGTTTACTTGTTGAGGAGACCAAAGCAAGGTTTAAAAAGAATAATTCATGGATGGATAACATTGAGACTCATTTTAACAATATTGGAGCCACTATGAAAAATATTGAATTGAAAATGGGGAAACTATCCATAACAATCAATGGTCCACAAAGAGGAATTTTTTCTAGCAATACAGAAGTGAATCTAAAGGAACAATACAATGCCATTAAACTTAGGAGTGGAAGAGAACTTGAGAGATCACCATCAAAGGAAACTGATTCCACCCCTACAGCTCCAAACAATGGCCAAAGCAACCATAAAGTAGAAGAATAGGAGATTGTTGATGATACACTAAGAGAGGTTGACATGCCTCCATCAATTTCATTTCCTAACAATCCTCCTATTCTCTCTACTTCACTTCCTTATCCTCAATGCTTTCAAAAACAAAAATTAGATAAGCAATTTTCTAAGTTTTTTGATATCTTTAAGAAAATTCACATAAATATTCCTTTTGTAGATGCCTTGGAATAGATGAAAAATTATGCCAAATTCCTGAAGGACATCATTTCTAAGAAGAGATGGTTAGAGGAGTTCAAAATAGTGAAGCTTTTTGAAGAATGTAGTGTCATTCCTCAAAAGAAATTATCTCAAAAATTAAAAGATACAAGGAGTTTCACTTTTCCTTGTACTAATGGAAATTCATTTTTTGATAATGTTTTATGTGATCTTGGTGATAGCATTAATCTTATGCCACTGTGTATTTATTGGAAATTGGGACTTGGAGAGATGAAACAAATAACAATTTCTTTTCAACGAGTAGATTGATCTATCAAGTATCCATAGGGAATCATAGTATATGTACTTATAAAGGTGGATAAATATATTTTTCCTATCAATTTTGTGGTGTTAGATATGAATGATGACCAAGATGTCCCATTAATTCTTGGCTATGGGAAGAGCTTTAATGGATGTTCAAAAGGGTGAGTTAACATTGAGAGTGATTAAGGAAGATGTTACGTTCAACATCTATGAAGTTATGAAATTTCCAGAAGATCCAAGAACTTGCTTTCGAGTAGATTTCATTGAACAATGTGAAGTAGAAGCCTTTCAAGAATATATGCTAGTTGATCACCTAGAATGATCATTGCACTAGGTTACATCATTTAGCATAAAAGTGGAGAGGTTGGAGCCAATGGTTGCAAACACCGATTCTGTAATCTCTGTAAAAAAGTGTGGCAAACTACAACCATAGAGTTGAAGCAATTGCCTGAGCATCTTTGCTATGCATTCTTGGTTGATAGTTACACCTTTCTAGTGATTGTTGTGTGTGTTAAGGGAGCATAGAACAGCCTTGGGATGGACTATCTCTGACATAAAAGGTATAAGTACATCATTTTGCATACACAAGATTCTAATGGAAGAACCTTTCAAACCATTAATTGAGTCCCAAAGAAGATTAAATCTATCAATGAAGGATGTTATGAGAGTTAAAATTTTGAAGCTTTTCAATGCTGGAATTATTTTTGCTATTTCAGACAACTCATGGGTAAGTCTAGTGCATATTGTACAAAAAAAAGTGGAATAATGGTGGTGAAAAACGACAACAATGAGCTTATTCCTATAAGAATAGTCACGGGTTGGCGTGTATATATAGATTACCGCAAGTTGAACAAAGCAAAAAGGAAGTATCATTTTAACTTCCATTCATTGATCAATTTTTAGATTGATTGGATGGATATCCATATTATTGCTTCTTAGATGGTTATTCTAGTTATAACTAGATTGACATAGCCCTCAAAGATTAGGAGAAAACTACATTCACATGCCCCTATGGAAAATTTTCTTTTAGAAGGATGCCTTTTGGATTGTGTAGTGCCCTATCAAAATTTCAATGTTGCATGATAGCTATCTTTTCTGATATGGTGGAAGATATAATGGAAATTTTCATGGATGACTTTTCAGTCTGAAAAGCATGTCGTCTCCCTGTTGATTTGGAGTAGAGTTGGAGCATAAAACATATTGGGTTATAAAGAAGTTAAATTTTGATTTGAAGGCCGCAGGGGTAAAGTGACTTCTTCAATTGAATGGAATGGATGAGTTTTGAAATTATGCGTATGAAAATGCAAAGATCTACAAAGAACGGACAAAGAAGTGGCATGAAAAATATATTATTAGGTGTGAGTTTTCTCCATGACAATAGGTTTTTCTTTTCAATTCACAACCAAAACTCTTCCTAGGTAAGTTTAGATCATGATGGACAAGTCCTTATAAAATTGACAATTTTTGTACTTTTGAAGCAATAGACTAGAAGGACAAGGTAGGGAATATATTTAGAGTTAATGATTAGAGATTGAAGCACTATTATGGAGAACAAGTGGAGAGAAATTATGCATTTACTCCTTTTCAAAATCCTAATTGAGAAAGATTGAAAAATCTGGTTGTAGACTATAAAACAAGCACTTATGGAAGGCAGCCCATAAAACTTTTTTTTGTTATTTTATATTATTATTATCTATTTGAATAATTTGGATTTTGATATTGATTTATATTTTTCAAAAATAAATAATTTAATATTACAAACTAATGCGGATCCACCATAAAACCAGGGAAATTCCTTTATATTCTTCAAACTATCTCACTTTTGAATTACAATGAGAACATTGTTTAGTTTAAGTTTTTAGGGTGTCAACTCCTATAGTCTTGAATTTTCTAATGCTCTTATCAAACATATATTTGTGTATGATTGAATTTTCTATGACTATGAAATTTGTGATTAAAGATGAGTTTGAGAATTGTTTTTCAAAATATGCTATTATGTTAGTCAGAGTTTTGTGGGTACTATGATTTAAATATTTGTCCTTGAAAATAATTAAGCACATAGTCAATTTTTATTTACTCTATTTTCCCTATAAAGAGGAGTTGAATTAACTAGGTTAAGAAAGTTCAATCTTACTCTACTCTAGAATCCGTTTATGGATCTCTAAGGCGAAATCCTAGTTGATACCAAATATTAGAGAAATGATATAGGCAATATTTTTGTCACAACCAAATTAAAGGCATTTCCAAACGTCCTAATTATCATGCCATCATCTCATGGCGTATTCCCATAGTCAACCCCCTTGTCACAAACAAAAATAAAGAAAGTAAAATGTAAGAATTGAAAATGGGTTAAAGTGATTGAAAATTAGAAAAGGCAATGGGTATCAAAATGCTAAAAGAAAGGCATTCTACTTATTGAGTATGACAAAATATTGTCATCAGTATGAGCATATTGTCGATAAAGAACTATGGTGTGAATCTTGTTGATATTCTTTTTATTGTTTCTTTCTACGATGTTTTTTCCCAGTTTGATTTGAATTTCCATATCCATTTCTTTCTTAGACATTACCCTATGGCCTGTCATTACAACCTTGAATAAGAACCATTTGATCTCTGATTTTGGTATTTGATTACATTAATGGAGATGATTTTTGAAAATTAGACTTATGGGGTTAAGTCTTGAGAGAATTTTTCTGATGATTTGGAGTTAAATTGACTATTTTACAGACACACTTAAGGACTTAGCTTTAAAGTTGAAGTAAATACTTAACTCTTTCTTGACAAATTGCTAAATTTTTGATTGATTTTCCTACTATCTTCGATGTAAAAAGAGCAAGTTATTAGTGATGAAATCTAATTTCATATCATGGCTTGGTGAGTGATAGTAGTTCTCTATAGGGTCTAGTTGTTATTATCTATTGTTATATTTTCTTTTATTTATTTTTTAACAACAAACAAAGTTCTAAATTTCGGGGTGTTTAATGATTTACTTAATTTGACATAATTTATTACATCTCAACTTTAACTTTAGTCTAATTTTATTTAATTTTTATTGATTTTAGACTTCATTGTTATTATTTAAATTTTATTACATATTTGAAGATAATGAAGATTCCAAATGTTAAAAAGATATATATTATATATAGGAGATTAGACTGATATATATATATATATATATAAGGATGACTAGAGAGTGAAGGGAATAAAAAGAGACGGGTGATAGGTTTTGGTATACATATAAAGTAGATGAAGGAATAGAGAGGAATTGCATAGAAATGAGCAGATTGAAAAAAAAATAACAGCGGCCAAGGAGAGAACACAAAATAAAAAAAGCAGACGCAAAAACGCAAAAACTAGGAAAAAGAGAAAGAAAACGCAGGAAAAGACACGAAAGTAGAGTCTTTTTGCAATTCATTTTTTTTCCAATTCTTCGTAGAAAATTATGGTGAATTCGTTTATATTAAATTTAAATTTTAGCATGAACTAATTTTTTTTATTATAGGAAAAAGATGTAATTTAATTCTGAACTATGCTAGATTTTTTATTTTAATTTGAATCATTTCTTTTCATGTTTGTCTGATTTATTCTGAGTTTATTGATTCTAATTAATTGGCCATTAATTAGATAAATTTAGTCTTGCGATTTAATATCGTAAGAGGGAATTATGTGATAGATCTGAAATATTTCGGCATAGGTAAATATAGAGATCGAAAGACTTGTATAAACCTATGTAGTTTTAAAAATTATTGGTCTTAATGCTTTCTTATTTTATTAAATTGCATACTCTTGTGTAAATTAATGAACAATATTATTTCCAATTGACTATCGAAAGAGGGTTTTGGATATTTTTGGAGATTGCTAACAAATAGAGAGAATTAAATTCAATTAGTTAGATGAATAAAGCATAGTAAGGGATTAGGTGAAACCGATTTCCTAGAAGTGTTCTTCCTATTAATTTTATCTTTAAATAACATCTTTATTTTCTTTTGCGTATTTTCTTTAAATTGATTTTATTTTAAATTTCAATTACAACAATCTTAGTGATTTCCCTAGATAAAATTGAGATTAGTATAATTTTTGTATTTGTCAAAAATAAGTTATCAATCCTTGAGGACAATACTTTTCTTATCACTTTATTATAAAACTAAGATATTGTGCACTTGTAGTTTTACACCAATCACTAGACCAATCCTCCTATTCCATGTGTTGCATGTTGATTCACCCAGTAAAACATGCATGCCACGTGTCATTCTCCTATTAGCTAGCACTATTAATTTTTACCTTATTCATCTCAGCCCTTGATCGGAAGTTGATCTGACTGTTTAAATTCCACTTGAGCTTAATTTAACCCCTAATTGCTCCATAAACCCTAATGATCCAAAATTAACATAACATTTATCAACTTTTGGAGCCTAGAAGAGAGAAAAACACAAACAAATCCAAAAGGAGATACAACTTTGGTGCAGATTCAAGAGGAGATTGGCGTTATAATTCAATAAATTGATTGTATTTATTCTTCTTTTCCTTTCTTTATTAATTTTAATGTCTTTATTTATGAAACATACACAAAAAAATCAAAAAAGAGATAAAATTTTGGTGGAGATTCAAAAGGAGATTGGTGCTACAATTCAAGAGATTGATTGTATTTCTTCTTCTTTTCTTTTTTTTATCAATTTTTATGTCTTTCTTAATGAAAAATAGAGCTTTATGAAAACAATTATATCTAGCTAATTTATTAATCTAAGGATCTTATGAACCTAATTGTCACCATGTAATGATCTTATATTTTACGTGAATTCTGATTTTAATTTAATCATATTGTTTAATTTTATTTTTATGTTATTAATTGTTTAACCAAGAGTTGATCTATAAAGGAAACTAAATATATTTGAGATCATTGTCTAATTGTTTCTCTTGATTAAAAACAAGCATAGTTTATAGGCAGAGATGTTTTTTTCTTATGTATGTGATTCATAATTGATTAGCTTAATGAGTAGTATGCAATTTAATTGACATGAGAGTATGATTAGGTTAATTACTACATGGTATGTAGTTCACTTGAGAGAGAAAAACATACTACGTTTGATTCAATTAATCATGGAATTAATTGATAATTATATTGGGGGATTTTAGTAATTTATATGCTTAAAAATTTATGGGATTAATAATCTTAGATATTTTCTAATATATCTTCCTAGTTGCTAATTCTGATTTAAATAATTGTTGCTATTTATTTTTAGTTCTTTTAAATTTGCTTTCTTAAAATACAAAAATTAAAAAAATATTTTTATTTTAAATATTTGTTTCTAATAACACAATCTTCATAGAAATGATATTTTCTTATCATTAATTATTTGTTACAATATGTTTACTTATTTATTCATCCATCATAATTCGTGTTTGATCAAACACACACTGCTATCACCTGAAAAGTTAGCATATAAAGATAAGTGCAATTGCATGTCCTATAGTAGCTTCAATAATGAACAACCCTAACTAGTTGATTTAAACTATATATCAAATATATAAGAAACAACTACCAATCTAGAACAATTAGTTAAAAGTACAATCATATAATCATTATTGTAAGCTTATTAATCTATGAAATACAAACACAAATGTTTGATAAATTAACTTTATGAAAAAACCCAATTAAAAACTTTTAGCAAATTAAGAGAGAATAAAAGATGAAGATAATAAACACAATAGAACTTGTGTGGTTAGCTTCAAATATGTGGTTAGGTTTGTATTTATAGAATATTTTGTAGCTCATTAGGTTAGTGGATTTCTCATATTTTCCATAAAGGACTCTACTGTAGAAAGCCAAATGATCTCTTAATAGAAATAAATATTAAATTTGAAGACCTGATAGCTTGATTGATCTAACCAAGTACTTGATCAATCGAGTACATAGGTTAATCGATCAAACATCCCCTCAATTGATCCAATGACGTTTTAATTAATATTCAAAAAATGTGGACAGTGATTTAACTCGACTGATGTAGTCCTTGATCGATTGAGTAAATTCCTTGATTGATCTAGTAATGAATTAAAATCAATTTATTTAGGTAATATTACTTGATCAATCTAGTCACTACTAGATCGATTGAGTAGCCTATTTTCACATTGTTCCTATTATCTCTAGTATGTATTCTAACGTGTATATGAATAGACATATACTTTTTATGTGATTATTGAAGCTTGTTAGTTTCTTAGGCTAAAAAATATTCTTCTGAGACATGTCTCGAAAGTAAAATTACAATTATACATTTTGTTCAGAAACATAGCCAACACTAACATAAAACTTATTATTTAATTACTTGATTTCATATTTAGAGCTCGTTATAGCATTAAAAATACCAGCTTGATTCCAGATAGCTTCATATTTACAGACAAAAGATTAATAAAGTGCTAATATGATTTCAAAGGGATAAGGTTAATATTATATCACTCGGGTGTCGATGTGGTAATCTCTTCTAATAATCTTTTAACATATATAAGTAATTTTTTGTGAATTCATGATATTACACTGGAATGATGATTCTTGGTGATTTTCTTGTACTTGACTGGCCAGTGACTACCATGATTTGTCATAAGGAAAGTAGGAAAGAGAGATGAGATGAAGTATGGGCAAAAAATAGGTCCATAAAAAAATGCATTCCCCTAAATACATGAGCACATAAACATCAATCAAACGAGGGACTTCAGACACAGGAATAAAGAAAGTAAAGCATTATCAAAATTACCATTATGTTGTCATATGTTATTCAAGATCATCAAAATCTTCTCCTGATTCTTCTTGTGATGATATAATTTGAACCATGTGATTTTCCCATTCCTATCGTAAAATCATCAAAAATTTACGGGTCATAGCCCGTCTTGTTCCAACCAAAGAACTACATGTATTTAAAATCAAAATAAGAATGTAATTTCATGAATTCACAAAAAATAACTCATATATGTTAAAAATGTATATTGGTAAAAGATATTACCACATCTTCAATTGGAATTTTGATATTTGTGATGATTTCGCTCATAAACTTCATGACATAATAACCATACATGACTCCATCATTTTTTTGTGGATCCTACAAAAAACAAGTGCACATGATTTTCCATATTCGAAAATCTTTATTATTCAATAGTAAAATTCATAAAATTATTAATATTCACTTGTACATGTCATAACTTTGTGCCATATAAGCTTGTGATATTTTTTAAGGGAAATGCCCCTAAACTTGTTCCACAAATTCTATGCCATATGAAAGTTTAAAACAGTTAGTTTGTTCAAACCTTAGTGGCTAAGGGATTATCAACTTTTGATTTCTATTAAGCGTTAATTCCCTATCACATAATTGTTTAACTCTGAAGTTAACATCCTTCTCTAAATATTGATTGAAATATGAAGAATCATAGAACATTGCTAAATGTGATGAGTGATTACGTTGAAGTAGATAATAACATACCCTATATAAAAGATATATATATAAATAATTAGATGATATAAATATAATTATATATGTTCTACGTAAATGAAAGAAATTTACTAATTCAGGACTCACCCTGTCCACACTTGAATTATACTTAAATCGATCATTTGATATTCCAATAGGTGCAATATGCACTCGATCGATATATATGTTTGGTCGATGTCTACACCAAACATTTCTATAGGAAGTGGCACAATCCATCCATCATTTATGCTAAATGCCCTTGTTGTCTCTTTAAGAGAACATAAAAACGTGCAAGTATACACGGTCACAAGTAATAAAATTCATAAGTAAAATATCGTTCGCACAAAGATTTGTTACTATTATTCGTCAAGTACTAAAATTGTTTCACTCTGATTTTATCCAAAAAAAAACAATTCTAGGATTGCAATTTTACCAAATTAATCCACTCGAATCATATTATTTTCTCTTGATTTATATTTTTTTGAATTTATCTTTTCAACCAAGAACTCCTAATTTTATCCATACATCCCTTCTGAGCTCCATATAGACACATCTCGCTAAAATAATTCACTATATTCCTATAAGAATTAAATTCACTAAGATTCATTACGTTCAAAGTTCTCAAATAGCCACACGTACAATAAAGGTATATTTCTATCCTTTATATATATGTTATTCTATCCACGAGCAATTACACGAAAATGTCTTTTTCAATTTTATTTAAGTATCACAAAAATTCCATTCTCAAGTTTATTTATGTGTCATAAATGAATTGATTAATCTTCCAATCAATCAAAAGCATTAAGCACAAATAGAACAAACAAATTAAAAATCCCATAAATCATTCAAAAATAATTTATTTAAGCTTCAAAAATTTAGCTACACAGCAACCCTAGAAAAAATTAAATTAGTTCATAACAAAAATTAAAATTATAATACGAAAATATTAAAGCATTTAAGGAATATTGGATAAAGAAAAACAAAAGCAAATTAGAATTTCATTTGCTTAGAAACACAAAAGAAGCAAAAAATGGCTTCTGCGTGTTCCACAGTCCTCTTTCCAACCCCCCTAATTCTATCGAAATAATCCCCTATTTATAGCTCCAATTCTCTAAAAAAAATACAACATAAAATATATTTGTTTAGACACGCGGAAGATAGAATATTACATCAAAAATAATATTTAATACACGCGTGGTAGACAGAATATTATATCGCAAATAATATTTAAATACGCTTAGCAAATAAAATCTGTTGGAATGCGTGTGTCATTTCTGCGTTTTCATTTCAATTCACGCATGCCACGTGTCGGCATCTGATTTTCTGAAAGAATAATCGTAACATGTGGTAGCTTTTTATTCATTGTGATGAGAGGGCATACATGGACAGCGTCGCACGGGAACATTATGCGTTGAACGGTGCGTGACAATTGGAATCCACACGCGTGGAGCGTGTGCTTCACGCATGATCTGAGCCGTCCAATTTGTGATCTAACGGTGAGTAATGAAGACACGTGTGGGGGAAGTTTTGCTAAACAGACACGTGGGTCCCACCCTGCGCTGGCAGGTGGGCCTTACTCTGTGCGCCGAGCAGCGTACCACCTAGGAAACATGTCCAATCGCATGTGTGGCGCGTGCATCTCATGCGCCTGATCATCACCGTTGATTTCTGATCTGACGGTGCGTGGCGTTGTCCTCCCTTTCCTACGTAGAAAAATAGTTTATTTAATTGCATTTTGGCCCTCAAATTTAATTCAAATTAACTTTTAAACTTTTGATATTTGCAATTAAGCTTACTTTTAATTCAAATTATATTTTCAGCTTTTATTAATTGCAATTAAGTCCTTTTTCACTTCAAAGCCTTTAATTTTCACAATGAATTTTCTTGTGTGTGTGAAGTCTTTTCATATTTCATCACATGAAATCTGGATGAGTTTATGCAAATATGGATGCAATTAATTTTTAATGAAATCACAAATCTCATAAGTTCATTTTTCATTTCTCTCTCCACTAATGTAGACAAATACAACCAAAAATCAATAGGACTTTATTAAGCTTGTAATGTATGGCTTAGGTAAAGGTAGGATAAAAGATAATATTTGGCTCAAATATTTCCTAAACACATCATTTTAGGATTAAAACAAGACACCTTCTAACATCTCAATGAATAGTTCCCATATTGGGATTTAACATCACATGCAATACTCATTTTTTTTCAGTATCCTCTTTTTTTCGATATATCTTTAGAAATTTACTAACAATGGTCACATATTAGTGAGATAAGAAAAATCAATATATATATATATATATATATTACTAGGATTTTGATAAAAGATAAAAATATATATATAAACTTCGAAGCTCAAAGGGGTATACTATGGATAAAACATGTGAAGGTAGATAGAATGGCTCAAACTATCCAAAGATGGCCTAAATCATTTTCTTAGTTAAGTGATATCTAGGATTTTGCCTCGAGAGAAAATCAAACAAATTCTAAGAATTGTGATACAAAAAAAAACATCAATCGAATTGCATACTCACATAAACCTTCTCTAAATAGCATAACAACTCAAAGATTAAGACTAGTGCTCATAAATATATATTCTTGTAAAAATGAAACTTACTCACAAATTACACAAATCTAGACAATATTCAAATTTTTCAAGGAGCTATGCATTATTTAAACCGAAGAAATAAAAATAAATCACCATTAAATGCAAAATATATTCAATCAACCAAACAAATAAAGCTTCACAAGCAACAATACTCAGAAAATATTTCAACTAAGTTCAATCTCTCTACCACCCCCAAAATTAATATATACATTGTCCTTAATGTGTTAAAGTTAAAGAACAAATGAGATGGGTTTAAAGAAACTTTCTGGTTTGATTTGTAAGATTGACATCCAAAAATAGCTTTAATTCCTCGGATTTGGACCTACCAAAATAAAATAACAAAATAAAGAAATATGCAAACTAATACATATTAAACTAAATAATATTAAATAGAAAATTAAAACACATGGGTTGCCTCCCAAGAAACGCTTGATTTAGAGTCATCAGCTTGACTTCCCCTTTTTTCCCTGCTTTTTAGGGAGGTTCAAATGTTTTGCGTCAACTACAAAGTTCCAACTTGTCAAAAAATTGAAACATATATAAAAGCAAGTAACAATAAGCATAAATAAAAATAATTTTTTTTGAACTAAAATTAGATTGATTGGTATTAATATCAACAAAAAATAATAAAACAAATCCCCGGCAACGGCGCCAAAAACTTGTTGTCTCTTTAAGAGAACATAAAAATGTGCAAGTATACACGATAACAAGTATATAAATTGATAAGTAAAATATCGTTCCCACGGAGATTTGTTACTATTATTCGTCAAGTACTAAAATTGTTTCACTCTGATTTTATACAAACAAAAGAAAATTCTAGGATTGCAGTTTTACCAAATTATTCCACTCAAATCATATTATTTTTTCTTGATTTATATTTTTTTGAATTTAATTTGTCAACCAAGAACTCATAATTTTATCCATACATCTTTTCCGAGCTCCATATAGACACATCTCGCTAAAATAATTCACTATATTCCTATGAGAATTAAATTCACCAAGATTTATTACGTTCAAAGTTCTCAAATAGCTACACGTACAATAAAGGTATATTCCTATCCTTTATATATAAATATATATATGTTATTCTATCCACGAGCAATTACACCAAAATGCTATTTTCAAGTTTTTTTAAGTGTCACAAAAATGTCTTTCTCAAGTTTATTTACGTGTCACAAATTAATTGATTAATCTTCAAATCAATCAAAAGCATTAAGTACAAATAGAATAAACAAATTAAAAATCTCATAAATCATTCAAAAATAATTTATTGATGCTTCAAAAATTTAGCTACACAACAAAAGAAAATTAGAATTTAATCTGTGCAGAAACACAATAATCCCTTAATTTTATGATAATAACAATTCTCTAAAAAAATACATCATAAAATATTTTTTTAGACACGCGGAAGACAGAATATTACGTCAAAAATAATATTTAATACACACATGGAAGACATAATATTATATTGAAAATAATATTTAAATACGTGTGGTAGATAAAACTGGCTAGAAAGCGTGCGTCGTTTTTGTGTTTTCATTTCAATTCATGCATGGCACATGTCGGCATATGATTGGCTGAAAGAATAATCATAGCACGTGGTAGCTTTTTTTCGTTTTGATGAGAGGGCGCACATGGAAAGCGTCGCATAGGAATATTACGCATTGAACGGTGTGCAACAACTAGAATCTACAGGCGTGGAGAGTGCGCCTCACACATAATCTGAGCTGCCCAATTTGTGATCTAACGGTGAGTAATGAAGACACGTGTGGGGGAAGTTTTGCGCAGCAGACACGTGGGTCCCACCCTGCATGCCGGTCTGCGCGGACAATTGGGCCTCACTCTACTCGTCGAGCAACATGCCACCTAGGAAACATGTGTAATCGCCTATGTGGCACATGCATCTCACGTGCCTGATCATCACGCGTGGTCCTCCTTTTCCTGCTCAGAAAAATAGTTTATTTAATTGCATTTTGGCCCTAAAATTAACTTTTAGACTTTTGATATTTGCAATTAAGCTCACTTTTAATTCAAGTTATATTTTATTAATCGCAATTATTCCTTTTTCACTTTAAAGTCAGTAATTTTCTTTAAAAATATATTCCTTAAAAAACTAACGGTAAATATTAATTGAATACATTAAAATTAACTAAAAATATTAAGAACATAGCAATTATAATTAATAAAATACACACAATAACTGTATAATATATAGTTGTCACACCCTTGCAACAATAGTCATCAAAGTGCCAAGATTTCTGCTGAAGTTTAAAGCATAATCATAACTGTACTTTTTCTAAGGCTTCTTCTTGATTGACTTATTGTGCGATGGTTGGCCACTAGACATAGATTTACCACGAGATACTTGCTTCGTATCTCTTAAATTTTCCGCATTTACTAGTTCTGGTATAGTAGACTAAAGAAGAAGTATTATGTATGTTAGAAACAATAAAAGAATAATAAAATAATAGTAGTAAAAAAGTGTTATCATTTAAATAAAAAATTGTACCATGTCAAAATTTATCATAACTTGAATCGAAGGCCAAGCCATATATTGTCCAACTGCCACTTGGACTGTGGTAGCATCAGAAGGTACAGGTAGTGAATAATCATGGAGCAATGATTGATTAATTACTATTCGCCAATGATTTGGAAAATATTGATTATGAATCATCCGATCATCGCTCAATTTTTGTACCATTCCAATAGCAATAAAGTTTGTTGATGAAGGATGTTTCAATAAACATTTCATATTCTGTGAAAAATTTAAGTGTTATATATAATAAATAAAACATATAATAAAAAATAAAAATAATAGATTATCTACACCGGAAATTAAAATCTTACCACACATGATTCATCAAATAGATAAGGACTCCCATGTGGGGTAGCTATTGGAAGTACATTCTCATCAAAATGTTCATCGTGATATGATTGATGGTAAGAATGCACATATTGCATTAGAGAAAATGAACCACTACCTGATTGCATCTACATTCTTGGCATAAAGGGAGGACCAATAGGATGACTATATCCCATACTGGATATAGGTGGAACACCATGAGATTGCATGGATGGCATGCCTGGCATGGATGGTTGCATGCTTGACCGATATGGCATGCCCTGATTGTAGTATGATGCCATGCCTGACGTGTGTTGTGATTGATATTCTTTTAAAGTGGCAATCTCACTTAATATTGAGGCCTTAAAGAAGTTGAGTTCTTCTTTACTTTTACTGCACTTCTCCTTACTGAGCCTCTGAGGCTTTTGTTTTGGAATGTTAAAATACTCCAAATAACCATCATATTGGCTACCTCCCCTAACACGACCATGATGCTCGCATCTGAATGCATGATATATAACATCTCTTCCTGGTTGTTCGATTATTTCACCCTTGGATATTTGTTCTTGAATAGCTTTCTACAAATAATAAAGCAAACAAACATATCATACATTATTACATCAATTATTAAAAATCATATGGACTTTTTGTCAAGTTAAAGTACTAACCAACTTATTTAGTTGTTCTTATCCTCCCTTAGTCATTGGTCTTGACTTCTTCATTTGGTGAGTCTTTGTTTCTATATACAATTCAAATCGGGTAACCGGTCTACCCAATTTAGCTTCCTACATAAATTAAATAAATTTATTAACCATGACATCAACTTAAATTTGAGGAAAATAAATATAAAAATATTTATAAATTAACAAAAATTAATAATACCATTCTATATCTAATTTCAGGATTTGAAGACCTCTTAATACGGCTAGGAAGAATATTATGCATTTGTATATTCTGATGTTCTTCCCTAATAATTTGAAATTCGTCTGTACATCAATAATCCACGAAGTCTTTCCAAACTTGAGGTGTAATCCAGGGGTGTCCTTTAGGGATTTTATAGAGCTCTATTTCATTAATTGGTTCCAAATATCGAAACACATAATTTCTTGCCAATCTAGAAGTTTTGTATTCCTTCCATGCCTTATTTGCAATCTTATAACACTTGTTGTTCCAAGTGATCGACTTTATAATGATTATGTAAAAACACACTATAAAAGATTAGATATAATACAAAAAAGATATAATATATGTAATTAGTTATAAAATATAAGAGACTTACACAAATGATTTTCCATATTTTGTACTTTTCAACTACGTCAACCTGAGTCCAATCATTTATATTGATTAGTATACTTGAATTCACAAGTCTACCAATAAAGGATTTCATTTGTTAGCCACTTTCCCCTATTGGATTACTAGTAGCATCAAATAGAATGGGTACTATATCATCTGGGTTAAGTAGAGCATCAGGTATATTCTCCCAACCCCTTCTTTTCAAATGCCCCAATGGATCATTTGGATCTACAAGCTCTATGACCTTAGGATCCATGAAATATCTGCAAACAATAAAGAAATATAAATTAATTGACAAATTTAGGAACATACATATATATAAACATCCAAGAGTTATTAGAACAATATAGAACATACATTATATTTAATTAGGTTGTTGATCGTATACATATATTCCTTCACAATCACTTCGAGTCCATGGCGAAGAATCATCGTCATCAACTAGATCATCACATACATTAGGCAAGAATAATATTGGATAATGTATCAAGCATAGGGTCATCATCTTCTAAAGAATCACAATGGTAAAACTCTTTTTATGGAGGTGTTAACACAATAGACCATCTTGTGTCAATTTGATCACTCACGTAAAATATTTATTTTGCATGAAGCGCTAATGTGAAAGGATCATCAGCGTAACTTATCTTGGATAAATTTACAAGGGTAAATCCAAAATCATCTATTGTGTATCTAACATTGATAAAATCTTTGACCCAATCACCTAAGAAAACTGTTTCATAGAAGACCTCATAATCTAGTTCCCAAATCTCTTGAATTATACCTTAATATGTTCTATCAGAAACTACAGGATTACCGTCTTTTTACCTGGAAAATTGCATAGTTTGTGTAACCATCTTCACACTACTATTCTGATTTACTTAGACTTTGTCCCTTGCTTGAGTTGTAAACCTTGATCCATTAATTGTGAAACTAGAAAATGATTTGACATCGAATTTTGGACCATGTGCAAGCCATTCTAAATTTTATGTTATTTTATGATTGGGTTTGTTGAGTTCTACTTGAATCTATGTATACAAAAACATGAAATGTGTTTAAAGCAATGTTTTAAAACATTGCATAGAATTACTAATGAATTCTTATATGTGACACTTACATAGTCGCGAAACCAATTAATAAGCTCTCGCATATGTTCATCATACATCCATTTTTCTCCTCCTTTTTTTTATAATGAGGATTGATCTTTAGTAAGTTTAAATGCATCCTGTAATGTTATTAAATATATATCAAGTAGATATCATCATTAATAGTTAAATAAAAATAATTTTTGCATAAATGCAAAGGTTAAACATCACATACTCTATGTATGGTTATGCCTCATTATTATTTACCAAAATGATTCGGTGTACTTTTTCCCATCAAGTGCAATCAATAAAAAAGTTATTACTTCCACCAAGCATAGGGTTAACTAATTGGATCATGTGAAGTTCTAAGAGAAACTTGTGCATAGGATTCCCAATTTTAGTGCAACCACTAAAGTATTCAGAACAAAACTCAATGGCCTCTTCAGCAATGTAACGTTCCAACAAGCATCCTTCAAGTTGATTTCTATTATTTACATATCCTTTAAGGACTTCCATATATCTCTCAAAAGGATACATCCACCTTAAGTAAGTAGGGCCACACAATCAAACATCTCGAACTAAATGAACACATAAGTGAATCATTATATCAAAGAAAGAAGGAGGAAAATATTTTTCAATTAGACACAAAGTCTCTACAACATCTTTCTGTAAAGAGTTTAACTCACCAATTGATATATATTTCTTGCATATTGTATTGAAGAATGAACAAAGATGAATTATTGATAATCGAACATGTTTTGGAAGAATTGATCTAATAGAAACTAGTAATAACTGTTGCATTAAGATATGACAGTCAAGTGATTTCAATCCATAAAGTTTCTTATCCGTGATAGACACAAAATTTCATAAGTTGGATGAGTAACCATCAAGAACTTTCACACCTTCCAAACATTTACAAAACACATCCTTATCTTTTGTTGACATTGTATATGATACTGGTGGAAAGTATGTTCGATTCTTATCATTTTCCACCCTTGGTGCCAATTCAGGTTGTATGCTTAGTTTCTTTAAATCCAATCTTGCTTTAATTACATCCTTCATTTATCTAGGTATATTAAGTAATGTATCAATCAAGCTCTCACATACATTTTTCTCAATGTGCATGACATCTTAGATGTGACGAATGTGTTGGTCTTTCCAATAAGGTAATTCCCAAAATATTGATTTTTTATTCCAACAACCATGGTAACCCATTTCATTAGTTGACCTCTTTCGTTTCCATACCTTAGTGAGTTTTTTTTCATCTTTCCATATCGTTTGAATGTCATACCATTCAATTGCCTTAATATCTCAACACCTCGCAAAGGTCGAGTTGCATGATTATGATCTTCTTCACCATCGAACAGTTTCTTTTGGTATCTAAACTTGTGTCCAGATGGAAAAAAATATTCTATGTCTTCTATAAGACATCTTTCGTCCGTGAACAAGATAAGTTGTAGAAGTTCTATCACTATATATAGGGCATCCCTTGTAACCTTTTGTTGCATGTCCTGATAAGTTTCCATAGGCAGGAAAATCATTAATTGTCCATAAAAGGATCCCTCCTCAAGTTAAAGTGTTCTTCTTTATGTGCATCGTAAACATTTACACCATCATTCCACAATGTCTTTAAATCATCTATTAGAGTATGCAAATATACATCAATATCAACATCCAATTGTTTTGGTCCTGAGATCAATAATGTTAACATTATGAATTTTCTTTTCATACACAAACAGAGAGGAAGGTTAGTTTATCTAAAATTAGTTATCAAAATATTCAAAAAAAAAAAAACAAAGGGTAACTTATTTACTTTGATTAATTATTCATTGTACAATGAGTGACTTTTTCTGTTCATTTATATTCTTCCGTATAGATCAATGTTAAACAAGAACTCACTCACATACTCATTGGTCACATTAGTATGTCATGTTTGAAGTTTATAATTAATTATGTGAGATTTTATGGCTTAAGATAACCATGGTTATAAAAATTATGATTTAAATTTTTCTTTCACTAGCTTATAAAATGTTGTTATAGATAGACACCTAGTTTTGAGAGGGCTATCTAGTAGGATGTATGAAAGCTACTGCAGTGAGCAGAAAGAGCTACCTCACAACAAGTGTGAAAGTCATTATATTAGGTATATTGGTTTGTGCTTATTTCCTTTGCAAGAAAAAAAATATGATAAAGGAAATAGCTATATAGAACAAAAAATAATTGGATGCACAAAAAGAAGAACCACAAATGGTTATACAAAAAGAAAAATAAATAACCAATCATTCATATAAATAATGATCATAAATAATGTGAGGGAATTCAAAAGAAAATTTTATTTAAAGTTTTCTCTTTGTAAGAAATGTTTTATTATATTCAAGTAAGAATTCAAATGAAATGTTTGCATCATAGGTGATGCTTGGTTCGTTAAATGTTTCATAGCTAATAATAAATGAATTAATTAACATACTACTATAGTTTCATTATTTATCTTACCTTGAGCGATTGACGATATGTCACCATATGTACTGAAAAATGTATATATGCTTTATGAGAATACGTATTCATACCGTAAAAGAATTCAATTTTTTTAAAGAATTGTTTTTATCTCAAAATTGATTATTTGAGTGAAGATTATGTTCGAATAATCTACTATCTTAATTTTTTAAAAAAGGGAGGTGCTTTTATTTTTATTTGATCTTTTTTTTATTTTTGATGGTTATTTGAAAATTTTGAGTTAATATTGGACATAGGGTAATCTTTGCATTTTTTGGGTTTATATATTCGATCAATCGACAATGAGCTAGATCGATCGAAGTATGAATGTCGGTAGAATGACATTGATCTCAATCAATCGAGAGGGTTCATTTTATAAACACTCCTTTTTTCCCAGCCCTCACGAATCTTAAAACCCCTCCTCAGGGTCCCCTTACATTTTTTAATTGAAAATACACCAAATCCAATGATTTTTATCCCTAAATCACTTAGAATTGATTAGTATTCCTATTGTAAGCATCAATCTCCATAAAAAGCATACATTGGGGAAAATCACCATAACTCCTTTATCCACATTTTCTCTCATTTTCTCACTATTTGGATGTGGCCTATGTGTATTTGTTGAGGATATATATACTATCAGGGTAAATACTGGATGTAGTGTATATACTATTGTTACATGTATGTACCCCCTATATATACGTTCAATGTAATACTAAGCATAATCCTTGTTTACTGCACATTTATTGTGTCTCTATATTTTCTCTCTCTAAACTTAATACATCCTCTAACAGTTTGACACCCACTATAGGGTTCAGATTTTAAGACATATTCAATAAAGTTTGATGCCTCTTATCACCTTAGACTTATCAGAAGTTTGGATTGAGCTCACCTACTAAGAAAAACCCTGAAGTTAGGGTTGAAACTATAGCCATTGAAAGATCTAGGCTTATTGGTCCTCAGGTTGAGATTGATGCTAATAACCCTCATGCTTCAATAGAAAGAGCCATTGAAAATGTGAACAATGTTGTTATCAAGCCCTTACATTTGAATCAATAATTTCTATCTCAATTGATAGACAAAAGTAGATCTATGGAAGATATGCAAAGTGATATAACTAAGAAGAGAGGTTGAATAAATGAACCACAAACCCCTTACATGGCATAAGCTTGGGCCTGCTAGTAAGAATGTTCGAATGGAAAATGACAAAAATGATGAAACTAATAGCATATTAGCCAACCAAGGGAGAAATTTAGAGTTTCATGACCAAGCAAACATAGCTCCTGGTTAAGTAGATAAATGAAAAATTCCAACTCAAGATGCTCAAGCAATAGGTGCACATCCCTTAGAGTGGCCCAACTTGGCATGGGAAGAAAAGTTTTTGTGGCAGGGAAATGTGTTGGGCTTGGAGGAGAAAATAAAGAAAATGAATATCGGAAAGGCCCAAAATAACCTTGATACTGTGCGCAAGTAATTGTTGATTCCTCTACTTCGAAAAGATAGAGCTAAGTGAACCCCCCACAAAATTCGTATCACCCAAATGTCTGAGCTACAAAGGAACGAAAGAATTTATCACTCTATGCTCTTATTTTAATCTATCATGTTTCCCTCAACATGCCTTGAGAATAAATGGATGTGATGTGATGTAAATCCTTCTCGGTTACCCTCTATGATTCTACCAGCAAGTGGTTCAGTGACATGAAACCCAATTGATCAATTCTTTTATGGAGGTGATCAAACAGCTTGTGACTTATTATGCTATCAAAAACACCTTTAAAGAAAGAGCCTCACTACCTATTTCCCATAGTCTATAATATGGATGAATCTACTAAAGCATTTATGAAATGATTTATAGGAAAAAGTTCCCATGAGGAAACTCATAGGACAAAAACTCAAGATAGTAAAAAAAATCACTTTCACCCTTCTGATGCCCTATTGAGAGTTAGAGTTGCTAAAGAAGTTTTAAAGATGGAAGAAGAACAAAATGTTAGGTGACCTCCCTAAATGAGGTGCCAAATAAGGAAACCACCAAATGGTGTGCATTTCATAATGAAATCGAGCATGATACCAAATATTGTAGGTGTTTTAAAATGGAAATCAAAGAATTTCTATCGAAGGGTTACCTCATGGAATTAGTAGGCAGGGGAAATCAAAGAAACACTATAAGGCCAATAAGAAAAGCACCTCAAGTGGGTGCTCCTCCGAATGGGAGGAAAATTACATTGTTAGATGAGAATTTCCTTATAATACACTCCATCCATTGAGGACCTAGCTTGAACGGTGAGTCCAATAATACCCAAAATAGATATGCTAGGGAAGCATGAAATTAGATCGATATGGGTGTGTGATGAAGAAGATGAAGTGAATGGCCACCATAAGGACTCTTTGGTCATGACCTTAATAGGTGGACAATGTGATGTTTATCATATATTGGTATATATTGGAAGTTCAGTTGACCTTTTACTCTTGTCCACACTCCACACTTTAGGAGTACATGAAAAGGATGTCATGAAAGAGGAAATTCCTATTGTGGGGTTTAAAACTAGTATAACCTATGCCTTGCGAACCATCAAGTTACCCGAACCATCGTGATGGAAAATTTTATTTTGGGTAAGGCACTTCCCTATTACATAAATTGAAGGCTTTTTCATCTATTTATCATTAGGTAATAAAATACCCTACCAAAGATGGTGTCATGGAAATTCGAGGTGACCAAGAAAAGGCACGTAGTTGCTATAATGTGGCCAAGAAACAAGTAAACCCAAAATAGTAATTAAAATTTACTTGACGTGATTGAGGATGACCTAGATCGTCAATCGTGGAAGAAATCTATGCAAAAGAGTTTGAATTGATTGAATTTGGAGAAGAAGAAAGTATAGCACGCAAGTTTAATTTGAACCTCGACGATGTGAGAAAGAAGGCTCTTGTTGAATTCCTTCAAAGCAAACTAGAGGTCTCTGTTTGGAAGCCAGAGGGCAAGCCATAAATTGACCTTAAGAGAATATCACAATGACTAAATATTGACTCTACCAACATGCCAATGCAACAAAGGGAAAATAAATTCTCAAGGTAGAAAAATGAAATCATCTAGACACAAGTTAATTTGTTACTAGAAAGAATTATAAGAGAGGTGGATTACCTTACCTGGTTCTCAAATGTGGTCTTAGTTATATTTTCATGTGGTGCTTCTCAAATGTGTGTTACGTTTACAAACTTGAATAAAACATGCCTTGTTCCAAGCAATGACCTGCTCATAGACGTAATAGTTAGATACAATGCCATGAATTTGCTTGATGCCTATTCAGGCTATCACCAAATACAAATGAGTTTCAAGGATGAAGAAAAGATGACCTTCATAATAGAGTGCATAACCTTTTTCTATAAAAGGATACCATTCAATCTCCAAAATGTGGGGGTGACCTACCAAAGATTGGTGAATAAAATGTTTGAGGGTCTCCTCGGAAGGAACATGTAAGCATATGTAGATGACTTAATGGTAAAAAACCAAGAAATCTTTGTGCCATGTTTTCGACCTTGACAAAGTATTTGGAGTGACAAGGAATCAAAAAATGAGGTTGAATCCCAAGAAGTGTGTGTTTGGCATAAGCTCAGGTAAAGTCTTAGGATATCTTGTTTCAACTTGAGGAATCAAAGTTAACCTCGATAATATCAATGAATTAGTAAGTACAAAATCCCTTACTGACCTAAAAGGCATCTCGTTGAAATACCCCTCTAACCTAAAGGCCATCTCATAAATGAATAGAAGAATCACCACATTAAGAAGATTAATATCAAGGTGTACCAAAAAATTCCACCCTTTTTTTAAAAAGTTTTAAGGAATAATACCTTGATCTTCTGGAACAAGGATTATGACCATTCTTTTCAAAACCTAAAAGCCTACCTTAGTCAGCCTCCCATCCTCTTAAGCCCATTATCAAGAGAGCTCATGTATGTGTACCTCATCATCACTCCTCAAATTATCAACACTATGTTATTGGTAGAAAGGGATCATACCCAAAACCTAGTATACTATATCAACCAAGTTCTCCAAAATGCCCTAAGAAGGTATCTGGTGATTGAAAAGTATGCATTTGCACTCAAGGTCATAGATTATATGTTGAGTCACTATTTCAAATCTGATACTATCATTATCTTGACTTAGGATTAGTTGAAAAATGTTTTCAATAGGCTTAAAGTTTCTAGAAGCCTTGCCTAAATATCTACCAAGCTTGGTGAGTATGACATAAAATTTCATCCTTAAATGGAAATTAAGGAATAGGTTATGGTAGATTTGTTGATGAATGCACTAAATAGGAGCACACCCCTAAGTCTATAAATTATACCATTTACCAAAAAAAGAGGAGACATGAAAAGTATTCGTAGATGGATCTAGTAATTTCAAGGGGTCTACAATAGGTGTAGTCATAATAAGTATTCAGTTTAGATCACCTTTCCATTGACAAATAATGTTATAGGTACGAGGAAAAGATGTTTGGGGCAACGATTGCTACAAGGTTGGGATTGTAGTACATTGGTTTGTTTAGTGACTTAAGGTTGGTGGTGAACTATTATGCTAGCATTTTCAAAGTCAAGGATGAGAAGATGAGAAAATTCCTAGAAAGGTTGAGACATGAATGTTCATTACTGAGAATGGTCAAGATTCCCTAGATTTCCTATAACAAAAATTGTTAGGATGATGCATTGGAAATACTAGCTTCCGTACATGACATAAAGAACCAATGATCGGTCATAATTATAGTCCTATCTTGAACTATTCCATCTAGGGCTGATAGAGTTATAAACCAAGTAGAAGACCTAGCAAACTCATGGTTCAATCCCCTTATTAGTTATTTTAGCGATGTGATTCCCTTCGAAGTTAAAAAGAAGGCACTAGACTTCTTTATGTTACCAGTGAAGCAAGCCTAAATCTCATCAAGGAGGCTCATAAGGGCTAGTGTGTCTCACTCTGGTGGTAGAAAATTATTTCAAAGAATCATACATCAAGTATACTACTAGCTTACTATATTAGTATATAGCATAAAACACTCTAAACTGTGTGACAAATGTCAAAGGTTTAGCCTCACACATGCCCTTTATATACCTATGATTGGAGTGGTAAGCCTTTGGTCATTTTACAAATAAGGGTCGGACATAGTTGGCCAGAAGAAATTCTTGCTCATATTAATTGACTATTTTACCAAATGGATTAATTAGAATCTAAGAAGAGGAAATCGTTAATTTCTTGTGAAAGAACATTGTGTGCCATTTCAGCTTGTCCAAAGAAATAGTCACAAATAACAGGAAAAAAATCACTAGTAACAAAGTAAACGACTTTATGAAAAAGTACAGAGTAAAGCTCTCCCATTCTTTGCCTTATTACTAACTAGCCCACTTATAAGAAAAATCATTGAACAAGTTAGTTCTCAATCTACTCAAAAAGAAGCTCGAATTTACGAAAGGAAAGTGGGTCAAAGAACTACCTATAGTACTTTAGGTCATTATGAATAGTCTAAAGGGTGTAACAAAAGAAACTCCATTATTTCTTGTGCATGGGATAGAGCTAGTTATCCAGACAAAAATAATCACACTAACTCAGCCCATCACAAGTAAAGAGTTCGAGAATAACTCCAAAATATCTCTAGATTTGGTACTACAAGAAATCTCCATGACAAATCAAGAATCTAGATGGAAGACCAAAAATGAAAAGTAAGAACCTACTTTTACAAATCTATCCAGTTCAAAGCCTTTTCAAATGGAGAATGGGTCCTATAGAGGATGTTCCAAAAAAAAAGAGGAATTGATGGTTGGGAAATTAGGAGCAAATTGGGAAGGACCACACCAAGGTACCTAAGTTACACAAGTCAAAGCTTACATTTTAACAAAAATGGATGGACAAAACAAAAATATGAGCTAGAATGCTCATAGTATGAAAACAATATCACTTTTGAGGCTAAAATTATAGTCAACAAGATAAAAAATACATTATATAATACAATTGGACATTAAATGATCCACCTTTTGATGATAAAAAAATGTGTCAAATTGCTACAAATAATTATAGAGTTTAATTTCCTAGGTAAAAAACTTGGAAAATCACTCGGACGAAAACCCAGAAGATTTCAAAAGCTAGCATCATACTAGCTTTGGGCCCAAGGGGATCCCACAATTAAAAATTTTGATCACTTTGGTAAAAAACCAGGCATATCACTTGGGAAAAACCTTGAGAGCCTTGGAAAGATGGCACTGGACCAACTCAAAGCCAAAGTACATCCTACAACTAAAGAGTTTCATTGTCTATGTAAGGAACCAAGAAGATCACTTATACAAAACCCCAGGATCCTTTAAGAGCTAGCATCGTACTAGCTTTAGGCTAAAGGAGAGCCCAAGATTATAGAGTTTGATCACCTACATAAGAAACCAAGTAGATTACTCGGGGAAAACCCCTAGAGCCTTGACACTGATTAAAGAGTTCAATCATCAACATAAGGAACCAACAGATCATTGGGGAAAAACACTAGGAGTCTTGGGAAGATGGCATCATACAACATCCAAGCTAAAGAGGAGCCCAAGATTAAGAGTTTGTTCACTAGGTAAGGAACCTGGTAGATTATTCAAGCAAAACCAGAGAAGCCTTAGAAAGTTGGCATTGTACTAGATCTAGGCTCAAAGAGAGCCCACAATTAAAGTGTTTGATCACCTAGGTAAGGAACTAGGAAGATCACTTGGGAGAAAGCCAGAGAGCCTTGGGAAGTTGGTCTGGTACCTATTACAAGTCGAATGAGAGTCCACGATTAAAGAGTTTGATCACCTAGGTAGGAACTAGGGAAATCGATCGCTCATCAAAAACCTGAAGAGCCTTAGGAATTTGACATCATACAAGCTTTAGAACAATGGGGAGCACATGATTAAAGAGTTTGATCATCTAGATAAATAACCAGGTAGATAACTTGGGTAAAACCTCGAGAGCCTTGTGAAGATGGCATCATACCAAGTCCAAGTCTAATGGGAATCCACAATTAAAAACAAAAAAATGTTTAACACCAAGATAAATACTAGTTCAAGAATGTTAAAAATGAGCAATAACTAAAAAGGAGGAAGCATCCCAAATGGGCTCACATATTACATTAATCGGAAATAAGAGGGAAATGATGAGATAGGTAAATGTACATGTTTTGGGCAAGCATAAATGAGAAAATATACAAATTTCATACTATTAAAGTATGTGCTCATAGTTACATTTATTGGGAGTAAAACAATTGCAGTTAAGGAGTACCCCTCAAATGCATGGCTTCCCAATGACTATTCTTGGCAAACACTTTGGGATGAACGAGTGGAAAAATCTCATTAACAAACGGGATCAATCACTGTTGAATCATAGAAAGGGAAAAAGTTGGAATTTTCGAGCTACCATTTGAGACCCTGAGTAATTATCATCACCTATAAAAACAATGGCCACCCAATGTCTCAGGTAATTGTTGACCCAGTGGGTCTCATCTTCAACACACCTAATCAACGTATTGATTGCCTTATCATGAGTGAGCTCTTTTTATTCAAGTCAATCTCTTAGAATGCTAACCTCATCCTAAAGGAGTTTTATGGATGCCTTGTACTCATCAACTTTAATCCTTAACTTTTCAACCTTGCTCTTAAGATTCAAGCTCTGTCTTTTAAGTAAACAAGAATGAAGATGAAATGAACAATATTTTCCTATAATAAATGAGCAACAAAGCATGGAAAACTATTAATAAAAGAGATTGTGTTTCCAAAACTATTTGTTAAGAAGAACATACACCCCTTTTTATAGCCATTAATGGTCCCACGTGCCTCACTTTTTCAAAATTGGAAAAATTAGGAAAACTTTGTTATTTACTTATAGCACATATATCAACTTAAAACATGAATGAAATCATATTAAACATATTCATTATATCACCAAAAATATTTTGGCTGTTCCTTACTATTAAAAAAGAAAATAAAAGGAAATGAGCAAAAAAAAAAAACAACTAAACACAGCGTCGGTCTCTAAAGCCGTTGGTTGATCTTGAGCTGGAAGTATGGCAAGATGGTCTTTTTGTCATCACCACCTTGGGGTTCTTAATCATTTCTCTTCACCACTATCCCAGGAAATTCAGTTTGGGGTGGATAGAGGTCAAGAATCTCATAGTAGTCACCAACCTTCCCCTTAGCCACGGCTTTCACTTTGAAAGACATGGACTTGTTAAAATAGGTCTAGCACCACCATTGATTGCACCTTCACCTTCTCCACCTCTTGGAAATCTTTATTCTGCACCACCTTCAGCCTATTGAATTCCTCCCGAAGTTCATGACGTGATCTATCAAACTCCTCCTTGGCCTTAAGGGCATCTTTTTGTTGCCTTGCTAGCTTGACATTTTGAGCATCCAGAGCCATAACTTTGGAGATAGTGGCCAAGTGATCCTTATTCTCATTTTTTAACTCTTCTTTCATCCACTATGATTTCCACAACTTATAATAATGCATGAGGGTCATCACCTATAATTTAAAAAAAGGGTTTAAAAAAATCCTTAAAAATAAATGAATATGCCTTGTCTGACCAAATAACGATAACAATTGAAAAATAAAATTATATTAGGAAACTTACCTTAAGAAATTTTCGATTATCTTGTGTAAGAGCATTGAACTCCTTACATATATCAGCCAAGATGGGTTCATCTAGATCTATCGGCATCAAGTTGATAAAGTCTTCTTAGGTAGCTGGGTTACCCATTACAGGCTCATTGAAGGCAAGAAAGTTTGTAAAATTGAGGAACTTGCCCTTGGTTTTAGAGGCTAGGGGAGGAGTAGTGGAATAAATTGTGGCGGAGCTCAAAGTGGAGATGACCCTGGTATAAATTGGAAAAGTTAGTGGATCTTTAGAGCTCGTCCCCTTTGTACCCTTGCTCTTGGGTACAAATTTCCTCCTTTTAGTGTTAGAGATGTTAGTAGGAGTCCCCTGTGTGGTTACAAAAATTTTCAAAAGGTCATCCAAAGATACCGATTCGAGGTTCATATATGCATAATATAAATAAATCATTATCAGTCCACTAATAACTTGAAAATAAAGTAGGATTCTTGAACAGTTCACGACCTTCAAGTATCAACTCAAAATTAGGGACAAACTAATAAGGACTGCACTTGCACTTTGAACACTTCTTCTTTGACACCCAACAGGATTTATGAACCACCCAGGTTTTCCATATACCCAACCTTAAACATATCATTCCCAAAACAGACAGCTTGGTCTCCAGCGAAATGTCATTACAAGGGACTACTTTAGGTAAACAATTTTGTAGCTTGGATAGCATGCACTTTGCCACATTGCTTAGAAAGGACACATGAAAACATAATATATATTACGTTGCCCCAGACCCAAGATATTATATTACTTTCATTCTCGAACTCCCGATTACCAAAAACATAAAAAAGAACTACTTCAAATTCCTATCATAGTCTGGAAGCATATAATTCACACCCTAATCCTATTTATATGACATGTATATACACCATGGATTTGAAGGTTTTTTTTAGAATGTAGCTAATCAAGAATTATCTGGCTCTACCTCAAGAAATCCTTATAATGTCTAGAAGGGCGAAACGTAGACCCAAGAAAAGTGGCTTCTCATGAAAAGTAGTACAACCTTCTAGGGAAATGTCATTATAAAAAGCTGTCGGATTGGGAATTTAAATTTAGATGTTCTATAGAATGTCATATATGGCCCTCAATTTAGCCTTATCTTCCTGTTTATATTCACAAAGTATGGGCTATGACCTCTAGCCCTTAAACCTATAAGTTGTCTTTCCTTTACCTGTACCAGCTCGAGTTTTGTTATGCCAAACTCAAGGGACAGTAATACTAGTCTAAGTAGGAATACAGATTGAAGTGTGGGTCTTCAGTCAGGCTTCATTTACCAAAGGTGTGGCTATAGTCACACATGGGGAGCTGCTAGTGTCACTCAATGAGCTCATCTTTATAGTCAAACCTAAAGTTTGTAGAAATCCAAATCATTTGGAGCCTATGGATTCCTCTTTGCTCTCATAAATTATTATACTATTCATTTTGGGATGTTCCTATGTTGCTTACTAGTCATGTATACTTTACGATCCTAAAATTTATGATTAACCTATATAAAAAAAAGTAAAATAACAAGGAGAATTGTTCGATAAAAAGTACTGATTATAATTTGTAACGATGTCAAGTAATATGAAAGTCGACCTAAAATAAGATGAATCTATCATATCTAATCTAAACGGAAGAAAATAAAACTATTAGAAGGCATATTAAGTAGACAATAAATACTTACATCGTATTGGAAAGAATAAGATCCATGTAGAAGGTGAAAATAGCGGGGCAACAAAAAATCGAGAAAAAAAGAGAGAATTTTTTGCATAAATGAGCTAATAGAAAGCAAAAGGAAATGGTATCGAGGAGATTATTGACCCCTATTTATACTTTTTCATCTCTTGCCTGATGTTTTAGATTCAAAAATCAAATAGACATGTGCATAATAGGGCATGAATATCACGCATAATGGTGAAGACTACAAATTGGTCATATTAAACACTCTTCCATCCCTATCTTGCATCCGAACTGAAATAGAGGGGACTCGATGTTTTGGCATGTCCTAGGTGTATTTATCGAGGTAAAGATTGCATTAGTATGTGTACTATTGGGATGAAGATCGAATTATCTATTAATTAATGATTATTTGTTGCATATTTAAGTGTTGCGCTTTTTAAGTCCATGTAGAGCCCATAAATGATTATAATGTGTATATACCCCTATATATGCATTCAATGCAATACTAAGCATAATCCTCATTTATTGCATATTTATTATGTATACCTACTTTATCTCTCTAAACCAGATACGTTCCTAACAATCACCATACAAATACCTTTTTTGGAGTTTGATTTTGAAACCAATTTTAATAACAACTCCTTGATATTAATTCTGCATTTTTTGGGAAAATTTCAATACTTTGGGTAATTTGTAGTTTAAAGGTATTTTTATCATTTTAGATTTTGTGCTTATTTCTATAATGGCTACAAGGCATTGTGGACTTCCTTCCAATGCTTCTCCCCTATACTCCTCTCAATGGTGGGACGATGAATCAGAATCGAGGTATCGAACTTCTTTCTCTAAATGTCTTGTTTTACTTAAACGTAGGATAACCTAGATAGAATTTCATTAAATTGAAATTACCTAATCCATTAGGACTCTAGGTTCACAACCCATATTCATATCAAACAAATTATGTTATCTATACCTTGTTCTTGAACTATATGAAAATATTAACCTCAAAATCCATCACCCAAGACAATAAGGTACAAAATTATTCTCTAAAACATTGTTTTGTCCATTTTGAACACTGGGATCCTGATTTTATTTTAGAACGGTCACTACTACAATACATACATATGGTCTTGATTTTTAACTGTACGCGTATGTCTATAACCTCGGTTTTTATCAAAATTAAGCCATAGGGTATGTCTATGGCCTCGGTTATCTATGGCCATAAATTTAAATAAATATGTAAATATAAATTACATATTAAAAACCAATATAATTTACAATATTAAAAATCATATTATATTAAAATTAAAAATAAAATTACATTTGAGAGTTTATATAGTAAAACATAATAAAATACGACTAGCTAATTCTAATATTTACAATGATTACGAAGAATAATCTTATTATTTCAAAATGACTTTTTACTATTATAATCATTTACAAGTGTACTTCTTCAAAGCAATTATAAGTATACTTTAAATCATTTATAAGTGTACTTTAAATTAATAAAATCAAGCCCACATCGACTTCAACAACATTATATTGCATTGATACTGGTAACGATGTCTGTTGGTGCCTAGACCATCCACTATTGTTACTCTAAATAATATACAGGATGGCAATTCTCATGAAGCATCATAGAACAATTTCAAGTAAATAAAAAAAATGATTGAAAGTTCATAAAATTCGAATTTAGCTTCATAAAATCAAAATGTAGGTGGTAAATTCCAAGGCTAAAAGCTTGGCAAATCTAGAGGGAAAATGAAAATGAAAATGTTGGAGGGAGCAAAATACTTAATACTCTCATCTTGCAATAGTAAAACAAACTTGCTTTTTGTTGTTTTTGTTTGCATTTGGACATTATCAAAATGCTACTGATTATAAAAACATTTCATAGCCAAATATGAAAATGAAAATTTAAAAACACTGTAATGAATAATGACTCATAAAATATATTATATATGATTTTTTTAAAACCATTTTTAACAGAAATATAAACAAATTTAATTGTTAAATTTGAGAATTAGTACTATAAAAAGTGAACTAATTTTTTTTAATTTCTTATCAAAAAAGATTCTTAAAACATTTTTTGAAAGAGGTAATTGGTTGTTAGTTATTACTACAAATTAGTTTTGATCAAAATATCGGAAATATGCATAAGAAAATATCTTTAACAACTGTCACGTGAAGAGATTTTTTTCCCGCATGTTATGTTAAATTAAAATGTTAGGCAAAAAGCATAATTAAATCTTTTGTATTATTATAATTATAATAATAATAATTCAACAGTTGGACTAACATATTATTATCATATTTTATAAAAATGAAGAGAGTCAAATATGATTTTTGATCAGTAAAGAGTCATTTGATCACAATTGTTTATTAGAAATTACATCTTGAAAGATAGTATATATATTTTTAACAAGCATGTTTTATCAATCCAGATTGTATAACAATCAAGTTCTAGCAATCCAGATATAACAATATGGATTCACATAAAATCAAGTAAGCAATGTTATCTAGATTGATAGAGATTGTATAACAAGCAAATAAAATAAATCTGGATTCACTATTTGCTTGTCAAGTTTTAGCAATCCAGATATAACAATCTGGATTCACTATTTGCATGTCAAGTATTAACATCACAATCCGTAGGATAATAATGAAATCATGTGGTGGAAAATTAGCCAATCATAGAGTATTATGATCCTAGAAATCACAATTTCATCAACCAAATATAATCTACTAGGCTTCTATGTTTAATCATAGATTTAAGAAAATAAATCAAAACCACTATGATCCTAGAAATCACAATTTCATCAACCAAATATAATCTACTAGGCTTCTATGTTTAATCATAGATTTAAGAAAATAAATCAAAACCACGCTAAGGAAAAGAGTCAAGACTCAAATCATGTTGAGAAAATATTCAACCCAATTACTTGCTTACCTCTGCTTCTATAATGTCAGGTGAAAATTTAGGAGAAGAGTTGAGGAAGAGAAAGACACAAAGAGAGAGAGATAATTGCTTTTAATTCTAGTTATCATTTCCATGGATCCTCGGATCCCTATATAGCCTTATAGAGTATAAATGTTTAGGGGAAATTACATGGAATAACATAAAACAACGGAAAGCGGGTAGCAGGGATTTTTGCTCCACTATGGTGGCGTCTGATTCGTGGAATGGAATCGGAATCAGAATCAAAATCGGAATGGAATGGAATGGAAAGGAAACAATTTTGGTTGGTTTGACCACTGGAATCAAGCTCAAAATCAGGATTATAGTGTTTGGTTTACCACTGGAATGGAATGAAAAAAGCTGTAAATGACCTTAATACCCTTACATGCTGTAAAGTTCAAATAATGTCATTTAATTATTATTTTTTCGTCAAACAAAATACATTATTAAAATCATTATTTTTCTAAATAAGTATTACTTAATTAAAAAAAATATATTATTAAAATTATTATTTTTCTAAATAGGGTTTAGGGTTTTGAGGTTTGGGATGTGTGATTTAGGTTTAGGGATTTAGGATTTGGGGTTATATTTGTAGGTTAAGGTTTAGGGTTAAAATTATTATTTTTCTAAAAATAGTTTAGGGTTTTAGAATGTTGGATTTAGGGTTTAGGGTTTTAAGGTTTAAAGTTTAGTGGTTTATGGTTTTAGGATTTGGAATTTGGGGCTTAGGGTTTTGGGATTTATGTTTTAGGGTTTTGGGTTTTGGGATTTATGTTTTAAGATTTAGGGTTTAGGGTTTAGGGATTTGGAGATTTGGGGTTTAGGGTTTTAGGGTTTAATGTTTAGGGTTTAGGGTTTTAGGATTTGGAATTTGGGGTTTAGGGTTTAGGGTTTTGGGATTTATGTTTTAGGGTTGTGGGTTTTGGGATTTATGTTTTAAGGTTTAGGGTTTTAGGGTTTAGGGTTTAGGGATTTGGGATTTGGGGTTTATGGTTTAGGGATTTAGGGTTTAGGGATTTGGGATTTATGTGTTTAGGGTGTTGGGATTTATGTTTTAAGGTTTAGGGTTTAGGGATTTGAGGTTTATGGTTTATGGTTTTAGGATTTTAGGATTTGAATTTAGGGTTTTGAAATTTTGGGTTTTGAAATTTTGGGTTTGAGAATTTAGGATTTGAATTTAAGGTTATATTTTTAGTGAGGGTAAAATTGGAAAAAAAAATGTTTAGATGGGAATGGAATAATGATTACCAATGGTGGGAGAAGGAATTGTGATTCCTTCTCTTTTAGTAATCAGATTCCATTCCGCCCTCCATTCCGTCAAACCAAACACACAAAATGGAAGAAATCGATTCTGATTCCATTCCATTCCCTCCAACCAAACGTAGGGTATATGCGTGTCAGAACATCTTCCTAACGACTTTGGGGGTCCCCCTCTTCTACTGACCTTTGTCATGGCTCTGCGTTGAAGCCACATGCTTGAGCCTCTTTTCTACATGCGGGTGTGCCCATCTGTGCACAACTTCGCGCACTGTGCCCTTAGCTCGTTCAACACCTATCATATAACCATCTCATCTACATAATCCTTTAATTTATTAACCTTGAGAGACTTGGTGAAGAACCTGAACTATTCTTGCCTCATTGAGTATTCAACATTAAACACAATCCTAGGTCCAAAAGTGGGCACATTGAAAGGTGGCTGGGGCATTGGTGAGGCCAAAAGGCATCACAAGGAACTCATAGTGGCCTTCATGCGCCCTAAAGGGTATCTTTGGGGTATCCTCTTCACGAACCCTTATTTGATGATACCCTGATCAAAGATCTAGTTTGGAGTAGACCTTGGCTCCATGTAGTTCATCCAACATTTATCGGTCCTGTAGTCCATGCAGAACCTCTAAGCCCTATCTGTTTTCCTTACTAACAACACTGGTGATGAGAAAGGACTGTTGCTAGGTCTAATAAAGTTGGAGTGTAGGAGTTCTTGTACCATCTTCTCTATCTCAGTTTTCTAGTAGTAAGGGTAACGGTAGGGTCTCACATTTACTGGTCCTGTTCCTGGTTGCAGAAGAATACGGTGATCATGTAATCTCTTAGGAGGGAGGTTGGTGGGAGATTCAAGATGCAACCAATATTTTTTCTATCTCAAGGGAATGAGTTCTAGTTTGTTCTCGAGAGGGAAGGAATAACCATGTACCTAGTAGACTGTGAGTTACTTACAAGTTAAGGCTATAATGTTTGTGTGTCCTAACCCTTGGAGCTTTTGAGCAATACCTTCCACCTTGAAGGTAATGATTAGCTTCTTATATTCCATCTCGATGGGGCTTAAAGTCTCCAACCATTAGACACATAAAACCAGCTGACAGGCTGCAACCGGAAAGTAATAGAAGTCTATAGTTACTTGGTACCCTTGGATGGTAAGGTTAAGGTTAAAGCATTTCCCAGCACATTCCACCTTCCCATGATTGGCCACCATCACTTCTAGCTTCTTTTACTTGGTTATGGGTATTCCATATTGGAGAGTAAGGGCTTGATCAATAAAGTTGTGAGTACTTTCTCCATCAATCAGCACTAGCACTTTCGTAGTTTTTAACTGTCCCATTACTCATATGGTTTGATGATGCATCCAAGGAGTGTGATTGAAAAATGATTTTCATGCTCAATGTGTGCAATAAAAAATATGTTTACTTTACATGTCATCAAGAAATGCTTAAGTGAAACAAGCAAATGGAAATATTTACTCAAATTGAATCAAACTTTATAAATCCACAGGTAGCCTCTCTCTCTCCACTAATGTAAGTGCAAACTCAAAAGAAATTAAAAGGTCTTTCAAAGCTTGTAAAGATAAGCAAAGGTTTGGGTAGAAGAGAAGGAGTATTTAAGCAAAACCATACCTTTAGACAAAAAAACTTTGACTTTAAGCACATAGCTTATAACCAAAAGAGGTTATCCATTAAACAGAAAACCTTTTTTTTGTACATTGCAAAATGAAGCACTTAAAAATTTCCCAAATAGGAGAAATTCTTCTATAGTAATTTAACAAATATTCATTGAACAATTCTTTCTTTTTCTCCTTTTCCTTTTCCTTTTTCTTTCTTTCTCCTTTATCATTTTCTTTCTATGCTTGAGAGAAATCCAAGAAATAGCAAAGCAAAAATGTTTAGTAAGGAAAGGTTGAAAATAAAAAAAAATGTGCCATGTAAGTGGGATTTATTATTTAAGCTAGTCAATTAGGTGAAAAGAAACGAAAGTATAACAAAAGGGCTCAATAGGAAAAACTTACGATAAGTAGACAATGGTAGCAAGATGGATTAAATGGTTCAAATAAGGCCTATTTCAATTTAAGTCAAAAGCATGTCAATCATATATCATTAATGGTCCATGTAAAATTCATTTTACATGCAAAATCAAAGTAGGATAAAAAAACATGTAGAACTATCCTAGGAAGCATGAAAAGAGGGAACGAGAGAGTTAAGAAGTTAAATATAATAAACTATAAGGATGACAAAGATGTCCTCAAAGGTGATCATGGGCTAAAAAGACAAGTATGTACGTCAAGAGAGATTAATAGCACAAATCGTATATTGTTGCCTCCAGGGAGAGAAAAGGCAATAAATTGCACACAGTTCATTCAAAGTATATCATCGATATCACTCACATCATCGCTAGTCAAGGAAAGGAAATAAAATGACTAAAAATGAGCAACATAAGCCATACCCTAAGAAAGAGAAGAAATAAGGGATGCTACAAAAGATCTAAGCATGTGAGAAAGGCTAAGGTTCCAACATAGAAACATAAGACATGCTTTGATAGGGTCAATACCACAAACACCAGGAATGAAGACTAAAATGCAAGTCTAGTCATATCAATGCACGTAAGTTAAGTATACAATAGACAGGTAGATAATCTACATGATATATATATACATAAGGTAAACCCAAACAAGCATAGTATAGAGAAAAACTCATGTACTCAATAAAGTAACACATGTCAGCTTTCTCTAAAAACATACATCTAAAGCATAAAAGAAAAAAGAGTAGGAAAAATATGAACAAAAATCAACAAGATACTAATAGAGAACTAACACACAACATGCTAGATATAAGAAAGAAGAACCTACTAATATAGGTTAGATGCATTTTATATGACATGGCATACAAATGATAGAACTATAAAAATAAAATCCTAGAACTTTGACACTACATGATTAAAACATTGAACATGATGCTCATGCAAACAACATTAAAAGAAGAAGTAAGTTGCTAGCAAGACAAACACATAAAAGAGCATGTCAAAGAAACTAGTAGAAGGAGTACTAGTAAATGATCAAACAGTCAGACACGCAACAAGTAGGACAGTTAACATAATATGGAAGACAAAGAAGTAGAGAGAAAAAAAGATATGCATAAATAAGAAAATGCGGAACATGTAGACAAAAAAAGTTTATAGAGACACATAACCTTAACAACAACAACCCACACCATAGTTGATAAAAGGAAAAAACAATCTAATATGTGTGTATGTGTAGATAGAGCCGTTGGATAGAGCACTTAGGTGATTGAACCAAAATAATGGTTATACCAATTGAGGATTCCCATTTGAAGGAAAAACTACATTAAGCTCAATTATTCTTCCAACTTAAATAGATAACTAGGACCTAGATGAAGGACTTAAATGCTAACCCATAGCTCTATATCAATTCGACCAAGTAGGCCTTATAACGTGAAGTAAGCAATTAACACAGTGCAAGTACAAAACAATATGCTCAAAGCGAAAACATTTAGTAGATATAAAGATAATAATATGCAAAATACACATTAGTGATGGTGTGCCTTATAGGCTCCTATCCAAAGTAGCAACATGCATACATGGAAAATAGTACATTGCTTATGATATGGGTGATAATTGTATTTTATATAGTTATTTTCACTTATTTTATTAATTATAATTGCTATGTTCTTGACATTTTGGTTAAGTTTATGTATATAAATTAATATTTTTCGTTTATTTGTTAAGGAATATATTTGTTAAGAAAATTAAATATTTTGAATCGAAAACGTACTTAATTGCAAATTTATGTATAAAAATATAATTTCAAATAAAAGAGTACTTAATTGTAATTTATAAAAAGTCTAAGAATATAATTTAATTTAACTTAGAAAAAGGGCTTTATTATAATTAAACAAAGTTTAAAATGTAATTTGAAATATATTTGTGGGTTAAAATGCAATCAAGAAAAGTTATTTTTCTACGTAGGAGAGAAGTATCCACATGTCATCATCCATGCATACAACGTGGGCCGTCAGATCAAAGCATAAACGGTTAGGATGCGCGCGTGTCCTTCAAACCCGACAAAAGAGAGTGAATGCGGATTTTAGGGTTTACACGGCTCAGCGCGCCAGTAGTGCCCACCTGCCGCGCAGGCTGGCGTGCAGGGTGAGACCCACTTGTCTGTTACGCGTATACCAAAGGGTTTGATCCCGTGCGCCAAAACCACGTGCATTCGTTCCCTCTATCCATTTAAAGTATGCCACATGTCCCACGTTCCCTTCAACAAATCAGGTGATGACACATGGCACATTTGGGTGAACATAAAAGCACAGAATCGCGCACGTGTCTCAGCAGATGTCCCCCACGTTTCTCGTGCCCAGATCCCATGCAGCAATTTTACGTGCGCATGTCCTTGATATCCAATGATGTGCTACCAGGTGTCACACTTCAGATTTCAGCGTATCATATCGCGACACGTGGCAGAGTGAATTGAAAAAGAAACAGCGGCACGCACCTTCCCAGTTTAGCGTTTTCGATACAATTTTGTCCTCCACGCGAAATATTTATTATTTTTGCCATATCTCTCTGTCCCTGCGTGTATTAAAAAAAAAATTTCTAAATTAATATTTTTTTAGAATTTTGATGTTATAAATAGGGGATAGTATAAGGAGTTTTGGGATTTTTAGTAGTGTTTGGGGCTGGACTCTGGAACACGCAAAAGCCATTTTTGGCTCCTCTTGTGGTCTACGTGTGCCAAATATTTACGATCCGAAATGATTTTAATTTTCTTTGTTCTTCATCTCAAATTCCTTAAATACTGTAATTTTAATTTTAATTAATGAAGTAATTTAATTTTTCTAGGGTTGCATTTTATCTAAATTTATGAAGCTTTGATTTTAATTATTTTTGAAAGATTTATAAGACGTTTAATTTGTTTATTCTATCTGTTCTTAATGCTTTTTGATTATTTACGAATTTTATCAAAATGATCTATGGCAATTAAATAAACTTGGAAGAGGCATTTTTGTGTATATTTCTCATGGATAGAATGATATGTATGATGAAGGATATGAATATACCCTAATTGTACGTGTGGCCATTTGAAAACTTAGAATGTAATGAATATTGGTGAATTTAATTCTAATAGGAATATAGTGAATTAATTTAACGAGGTGTGTCTATACAAAGCTCGGAAGAGATGTATGGATAAAATTAGATGTTTTCGGTTGAAAAATTAAATGTACAAAAAAATACAAATCATGAGAAAATAACATGATTAGAGTGGATTAATTTGGTGAAACTACAATCCTAGATTTCTTTTATTTTGTTATAAAACCTTTTTCTTAACTTTTTTTCAAATCAACGATCGTTTTGAATAAAATAAGAGAGAAATAATTTTATTACTCAACAAACTATAGTAACAAATCTCCGTGGGAACGATAATTTACTTATCAAATTTTATTACTTGTGATCGTGTATGCTTGCACGTTTTATGTTCTCTAAATGAGACAACAATGGGCATACATATTAAAATGATAGAAGGATTTCCAATCACTTCAAGACCTCATATGTGGAAAAATATTAGGTAAATGATGATTATACTTTCATAGCATGCAATCAAACATACATAGCTAACCAAAATAAAGAGTCAGACACCTAGTACACCTCCAGGGTAAGGAGATATAGCCTCTATAGAGACTCCCACTAAATGGAATGCAAATGAAAGGTAGATTACAATACACAATCTAATCATGCATTATCACGATGAAGAAGTCCAATACTTGATACATAATCAAGTTAAGGAGATACTAACTCCTTAAGGACTCAATTCAGATAGACATACAATAGAGAGATGAACTCTTGATGAATAATCAAAGCGATAGTTAAAATAATCACATACATATAGTATAAAGTAAAAGAAATATTCAAGAGTAAGAAAGCTAGCAATAAATTTAAAAAGCTCTCTATTGAGAGTTTAAACTTTATTATGTAGAGACAATTACCCTTTAAACTTTGATTGTACTAACAACTAACAACACATTAGAGCATACACTACATTAGATATAATGAGGTAAACCCATAGAGATCCTATCAATGTGGTAATATCCTCGGGTTGCATAAGGAAATCACTCAGTAACAAGGAATCCACTAATCAATATAATAGTTACAATTATGAAAGAAATAAAACCACTATTACCTCCATCATTTAGGATCTCTGCCCTACCTATCTTTTACCACTTTTTCTTGTTGCTTTAGCAATGACCTAGTTCAACTCACGAACCTGGCTTTCCTCCAAAGCCACCACCAAATGTGTTGTGATTAGTAACCATAGACTAGTAACTAAAAGTGTAACATGTCACACTCTTAAGGACCACACTCATACTCAAACACCTTATCTCTTATTACACACAACAATAGATAGGAGAATTAAAATCATTTTACTTAGGTCACTCTCACAAAAATGTTCTCACACATTGACAACAATAGTCTTAAGTACTCACATCTTAAGAATGCTATTTTATACTAACTATCAAACATCATTTCGAGTACTAATAATTCACAAGCACAATTTTACTCACATAATCATGAATTACCAATACTGAATAACACTTAAGATATTAGTGATGAGAAAATAGAAAAATGAGATGTCAATTTGATAGAGGTCTACTACATTATTTTTGGATTCCAAATAAGAAGAAATGAGACTAATTATAGTACTCAAATTTGCCACCTTGCCAACCACCTTACCAAGGGTGGTGAAGAGCATAGTGGTGGTCTTGGTGGCAAGCTTGGTGGTGAGGTACTAAAAAGTCACATTTTTTTCGTTCCAAAAATTGTCAATTACTTTCATTAAATATCTACACCAAAAAAAACACACAATTGACAATGTCAGCTCGCTCGCACGCTTTCTTGTTGAAAACCAACACTCTCCTTAGCATACACACTATGAAAACAAATCTCGTGGTATGTGAAAATATGCTTGCATACAAAGTGTTCTTTACTATGTACATGTGTGTATTATTATTTTGCAGTAACCAACCTTACATAGAGGAGAATAAATACACTAAGTAAGAATAAAAAATACACCATATTTTTGCACACGGAAAGACAAAAAATAGATACAAGAACAAAAAGACTTACAAATTGATACTAAATTTTAATAAATTAATGTTTATGTATTATTAACTTGGAGTGAATTATAATCCACTCATTACTTTAATAAATTATCCAATTATTATACACATATTTTATTTCTTAAATGAGGAAAGTAATTTTTTTAATTATGTTAAGTATACAAAAATAACCTAAAAAAGTTCTAAGAAGACATTGTAAAAATCTTTCAAAATAATTTTTTTATTAATTTAAAAATTAGTTAATAAATTTGCTCATCAATAAATGTTAAAACGAGCAAAAAATTTGGAAACTTTTGAAAAAATAAAAATATTTTTTAAAAATTAAAGATGAGTATGAAAGAGAGAATGATAAACAGATAGTCAATGAAATCAAGAAATTTAGATTAATTTTTTGGGACTATTTCTTAATTTAAATAAGCTTTTATATTTTTGTAAGTTTCTTATTTAGTGTAGATTTTATTTTTTTTAACCATAATAATAGTAAATATATAAATATAATTTTTATATTGTTATTATTTTAAAGGGAATTTGAGTGATATAACAAAAACTAAAAATGTATGTGAGATTATAATTTTGTTAGTGATTTGTTTTGGATAAGATTATAACTAATTATAAAATCTACTAATCCAAATCTAATTTGAATTAATTTTTAATCTAAATTCGATCAAATTATAACTTTCAAACTAATTTGATATGAGATATTGTATTAGGTTTCTTAATATAACAAAATTGTTTAGATTATTTGTTCACCCATACTAATTATTTAACATAGTAAAAATTAAATCTATTAACTAAATACTAACAAAGTAAAATAGGCTTGAAGAATACGATTTAAGGATGATTGCAAGATCATTTTCTACCACTAACATACATTACAAATCAATAAAAATATATCTTAACTCCCTACTCTATAATTATACCAACTTAGATAAATTAACATATTATTTGAATTAAATAAGTTCTTGATTCAAACTCCTTATAATAGACAACCTAGAATAAGCCCTCTAAATTTAATGTATCAAAAGCCTAATTTGAATAAGCATATTAGATCCAAGTAAAAATCATAAGCACGTTTTACTTATCTTGCGTTTCAATTCTCATTGTAAGTAATTTGTTACTAGTTATTTAAACTGATAAAGCAATTAGTGCCTAATCAACTGAATTAATTCATGATAAATTAACCTAATTATTCAATTTACACTTAAATAATCAAGAAAATTCATACAAATCCTAAAATAGAGAATAAATACATAATCAAGAAGATTAGAAAATTGGACTATAACATATTTTTTATTAAGACAATCAAATAGAAACTTAGCTACTCATAGAAAACAATAAAATCATGATAGTATTCATGAAAACAATAAAATGAAGGAGAAGAAATCTTATGACTAATGTCTCTAAATCTAATCTTCAAATCTTTTAATTACCTCATTCAATCTTGTTCTTCTTTTTGCATCCAAGAGAAAATTAATGCCATTAACCCAAAGTAACCTATTTAGAATACTAGGTTTAGAGGGAAACAAGTAGGATAAAAATACTAAAAAATTGGGCATTAGTGTTGATTTATGACCTGTGGGTTGCAGTGCACATTGTTCCATTTTACAGCATTTGACACTTTTATTCTTCATAGTAAAATCTAAGAGTATTCTACCACTGACACTTTTTTCATGCCACTGCCTTGATGCATAAATTTTAATTACTCGATATTTCAGAAATTACTAATAGACTAATAATAAAATTATCCTTAGGTTGGTGTTTACAGGAATTAGCAAATGTTTTAAAGCATCAAATTATTTTCTTAATTAACTAAACAAATAATCTTGAGTATTAATTCTCAATGCAAATAATTTATCACTAGTTATTTCAATTTATCACTAGTTAACTAAATTGATTAATGATGGAATTAATCGAATTATTCAATTGTATACTTAAATAATCAAGAAAATTGATACAAACCTTAAAATAGAGAATTAAATAACATATTTTATAAAGAATTACAATATATGTCTAGGGCTTTGAAATCACCTAAGTCGAATAGAAAAATAACTACTCCTAAAAAATAATAAAATCAAAATATTATTCATGAAAACAATAAAATAAAGGAAAATAAAGCTTATGACTAATGTCTCATAATCTAATCTTCAACTTGTTTAATTACCTCCTTGAATCTTGTGTTTCTTTTTTGCTCCATTAGAAAATTAATTAATCATTAATCTTAATTAACCTAATTGTACTACTAGGTTTAGAGGGGAATAAGTGGATAAAAATACTAAACAAGTGGGCATTATTTTTTATTTACAACACATGGGTCATGGCGCACATTATTCCATGCCATGGCATGCTACCCTTTTATGTGCCACAATAAACCTTAAGAGTACTCTGCCCTAGCAGACTTTTTTCATGCAAGGATGTGTAATGTATTTCCAGATAACATAGTGAAACCCATGACTAGTATGACATGGAAAACTCTTTTAACGCCCAGACATGGTCATGATTTCCACATTTCTTTCCTTAGGTAAAATCCTAATGTATTTTATATGTAATATTTTCATTTAGGTTCTTCATTTTTCAACAATTTTATTTCAACTACTAAATTCTTAATTCTTATCACCTTAAAAATATCCTTTCAATTTTAATTCTTTCATTTGTATCTTTTAACGATCAAAGTATCTAATGTATATCAAAATATACCCCATGATTCTTATGACATATTTCATGAAATAATTAAGTAAAAATTCAATATTAAAACTTAATTCTCTCAATTAATTTCAATAAATCACTACGTAATCGTGAGCATTTATCAAATACAATAGTTAATTTGGGGGTAAAAAAAGTTGTTTTCTTTTTTACTTATCAGTTCTATATAGTATAAGATTTTACTAGTTATTTTTTTATCCTATGTTTTATGTAGACCATTGATTTCTAATACATTTTTATAACATTAATAAATTATCGTCAAAGTAAAAATGTGATCCATAACCATATTCTTGTGAAATAAAATAAAGAAAATAAAATTCAATAAGCTTTGATAAATCATGACATGAAATTAAATATATGGAAAATGATTAATAGCGAAAAAATTAAAAATTAAAATATAGGTACAAGAAAATAAATAACAAGTCAAACTTATTTATACATAGTACTATACTACTCAATATCAAACCAAATAGAGAAGAAATCCAATTTGAATCATGAATGAGGAGAATAATTCATTAAATAAAAATATCTAGGTATTAGCTAGTGACTAAAATGATCAAATTCAAGAATCAATCTTTAAACACATGACAATTTCAAGGTCAAATCCAAGTGATCAGAATAATTAGTCTCAATATGGCCACCGTTTTCTTTCTCTTTCAACTCTGCTTCTTTTTTCTGCTCCAAATGACTAAGAAATGACTTAGTATTATTACTAGTAATAGGAGGTTCTTGATCCACTATTGCCTTAGATTTTTTGATGCTCAAAAATGGCCTAATCAACTTTGGATGATATTGCCCTTGGACTTTGTTTCTTGCATATGGACCATGTTGTGGTGGGGCTAAAATATTATTAGAAACAATAACATAATTGGTTCCACCAAGTCCAAGTGAAGGATTGCTCTGATCAATAGATATTAAGCTTGAGTTGGTGATAGAACTGTTGGCCTATTGTTAGGGTCTGGAAAATTAACTCTTTGAAAAAGCATAGCTTGATCATATAGACGTTTTTTGATAATCTCATCTTCTATCTTGCGAAAATTGACATGGTGCATTAGGGTTTCGATGTTCACGAAAAAACTATTGCATAAATGAAATAGTATTGCATGAAAACCCTAAGCCTTTTATGCTGTTTGGAAGTCCAATGTTCCAACCATTCTCTACGATAGAAGAAAGTTGGAGATTGAAAAAAAATTTAGAAGTTTAATTTTTTGAGGTCAAGAGAGATGGATTGTGTCTTCCTTAAACAATAAAATAATAGGGAGGCTAGCAATGGCAAAATAATATGTTCATGTTTTGAGACCCAACTCCAAAGTATTTATAGGTAAAAAAATTTAAATGGCAAAATAGTCTCCAAATTAATTATTCTTGAACATGAAGAAAAGTAAGGTTAATGGTATAAAAATTGATTAAGAAAACTAAAAAAAAAATTAACACCCTTAAAACTTGTAATAAAAGTAGTATCTCAATAAAATTTAATAGGTGTAATTAGATAGTGTTAAATATCGAACGAATTTAAATGATCGTAATTCAAATTAAACAGAATCTAATGTAGTGATTTGTCAAGATTTTTTTAATAGTAAAAATATGAGTTAGATATAGGGATGCTATTTTTATTAATTTCTCAATTGATTATTTAGATGTTTTATGAATGCAAAGTTCAATAATCACAACTAAAGAATATGGGAGCATTAATTTATCACCCTAATGCTTTGATTGAGATTTCTATGTGTATTATTGCCATAGATTATGGATTGGTAGCTATCATATTAAGGGAGAGAAAAGTACCATTTTCTACATGCACTTTAAAAAGAAGATAGGGGTACCTCGTGGCTTAAGGTGAATTATAAAAATGAGGCCTTCAATATTTTTCATAAATAAACATTTTATCGGTTGATATGAATTGATTAATAACAATGTTCATTTTACTAATATAAATTAGAAATTAGAAATTAAATAAATAATAAAAATAAATGGATAAAGATGTATAAGTTATTGTTTTTGTACAATAAATGATGAAAAATTACAACTTTATTTTGAACATGATGGAATTGAGACTTTTTGTTTAGGAAACTTTGAAAAAGTGAAATTTTATACAAAACAAGTACAATATTCTCTTTGAAATATGAATAGAAGAAATATAAATTTTGAACTTTAATAAGAAGAAGAGACACATAAAAAAGAATGACGAAGAGATGCCTATACAAAAAATGACCAAAAGAGATGTTTTTACAATGTTTATTTGTTATTGTTTTGCATAATCATAAATAAAAGATTAAACAAATGGAGATTGTAAAAGAACCAAAGTAAGTTGATTTAGTCATTTAAAAAATCTAAAATTTGTTTTGTAAATAATAAAACTAAGAGTCAATAATTTTTTTCTTATTATTAATTAATAATATGTAAATTATTATTTCAAGTAAATCTAATGTTCTTTATATCAAACAATAATTAATGTGATTCAAACTTGTTACTTGAAAAATGAGATGAGTGAGTCTGTTTTTTGCTAAACCACTAGGTGTAACAATAATTAATGTGATTCAAACTTGTTACTTGAAAAATGAGATGAGTGAGTCTGTTTTTTGCTAAACCACTAGGTGTAATGATTAACCATATTGTATTACATCAATCATGTAAGTCTTTTTTTATTTAATATATAGAGTTAACAATAATATTCATAAACCCTATTCAACAATAATAGCACTAAAATGTAAATATTTATAATTAAAAAAGTAATCAATTCATGCATTATTTTGGATGTAATAAAAATTTGTGTTATGAAAATATTATCTCACAAATAATATTTACTTAAATATATAATAATATTTTTAAATTGATTTCTTCATAAATATTTATTTGAATAAATTATTGATTTTTTTTAAAATAAAATAGATGCTACAAAAAGTTAGGGCCCTCTATCAAGTTAGGGCCTCAGTGTTGAGTATATATAATGTGTGTACAACTCTTTCTATTTTATGTATGTGTACATAGCAAGTGATATGTGTGCTAGTTTTCTACTAGTTACAAACATACTATAAGAGCATACTATAAGTAGTGTTGTTATGCTAATGTACTAACTTTCTGTTCAATAGCATATTAAAATTTCTTCTTCTTCCTCTCTTGTTGAGAATACAAAATGGTATCAGATCTGGTTTCATAGGTTTTTGTTCGGTATTTTTAATGGCATAGAAGGGCACATTTAAGGATGTTGTGAGTGGTTCCAACTCTATGCATTCTTCTTCAATTGTTAAGAGGAATGATGTGAATCAATTTCTTGCTAAAGAAAATGAGAATGTGGTTAATTCTTGCAAAATAAGCCTTTGTTCATCACCTTTTATGACTATTTCACTTCTAGTGAAGTTGGATGATGAAACTTACATGATCTTGAGAGATCAGTTACTAACGTATGTTACATCATATGGCTTAGAATGATTCATTGATGGATCTTTAATTCAACCTCCTAATTTTCTTGTTTGTTCAATGTCATTAAATTCTACTTTCTTGAATTGGAGTAGGCTTAACTCAATTGTGAAAAGATGGATATACGGTTCCATTTCTATTACTATGCTTGGCTATTTGAGTAGTGGTATGATTACACAAGAGTAATAGATTGCACTAGAATAGTCATATTCAACAAATATACAATCCAATAAAATGGATCATGATCAATTGCACAATTTATAGAAAGATGATTTTATTGTGTTTCAACACATGATGAAGGCAAAGACCATTTTTGGTCAATTTTCATCAATTAGTGAGCTAGTAAGTGAAAATGATTTGATTCATTAGTTTTGGAAGGACTTGGTTCTTGATATCTTTATTTTCTTTCTGGCATCAAAATACTAGAAACTAGACCTTTGATTAATACCCTACACATTTTTCTTGAAGGTTGTAAGAGATCCTTACAAAAACAATCTAGTGTTGATCAAGACTCACTAATTCATGCTAAAGGTGCAAAGTTTAGCAATCTTAAGGTTGGTTCTTGTGGATGTTTCAAAGCCTCTTCAAATAAATCTAGTGAATCAAAATGGTTACTTCAAAGATGAACTTAAAGAAATTTATATAGTCTAGTTGACAATCTAAAAATAATTCTAGTGGGGGCTCTTCCAAGAATAGTTTCAAGAAATTATTTGGTGAAAAGCTTGTATGTCAAGTTTATGAGAAAGTAGGTCACAATGCCCAATCTTGTTTTGTTCAACATGTTTTTTTTTGTTAGGAAAGGCACTACCACCTGCTATGGTTGCCCAAGGTTAGAATGTTCTTAATGTGACTCCATTAGCTATGGTGGCTCAATGTGACGGCAATACTTCTTAGCCTTCATTTGGTAAATGTTTGTCCTACTTCTTGGATTATTGATACTAATTCTAGTCTCTATATCACATCTAATCTTGGTTGTTTAGTTAGTACAATATCTTACTCTCAAAATGAGGGAACTCTGTTAGGAAATGGTGCTAAGATTCCTACTGATAGTATTGGTACTACTAAATTAATTGTTGATAGTAATTGTGTTTTGTCACTAAAAAATTTTCTTTACACACCATCTACAATTACAAATTTACTTTCAGTTAATAAGTTGTGTGTTGATAATAAAGTCTCATTAGAGTTTGATTCATAAAGTTTTTGTATTAAGGATGTTCAATGTAAATAGGTGAAGCTCTATAGCCCCAGCGCATGTGGTTTATATAAGCTGCATGGATCAATTGTTTAGAGTGATGATATGGATTTTTTTTGCATCTCCTGCAATTTTTCAACCCTCTCTTGAGATTTGGCATGAAATTTTAAGGCATCCTTTTTCACTATTGTAAACACGAGCCTCATCAAACTATGTAACTTCTGGCTCTTGTTCTCATAATTATAATAAGGATGTGTTTTGTTCTACATGCCAGAAAGCTAAGTCTTTTAAGCTCCCTTTCCTTCCTCTTCTTATGAGAAATATGTTCACCCTTTTGCATTGTATTATCTTGACTTGTTGATCAACAAGATGCAATTTTCAAATATACGGGTTGTGCAAGTAATATAATGTACCTAAGTATGAATATCGATCTCATAGGAAGTTGTATAACTTATAGTTGAGTACTAATATGATTATTACAAATACTATTTCGACAATAGAAAATTATAAAACTAAATAAATAAATGACAACTAATTATAAATCACAATACTCAACAACTACGAAGATATATGTGAAAATGATTAGGAATCTTTAATCTCTTAATTTTCTTACATATGAATCACTAACATTCTCCCCAATATCATAATCAATCAATTATATGATCAATTGAATCTAACCTAGCATGCATTTATCTCTCAAGTACACTACACATTATATAGTAATTAACCTAATTTCACTCTCATGTCAATTAGATTGTATACTACTCATTGAGTTCATCAATTATAGATCACACACATAAGAATCGCATATCTATGCTTAGAAACTATGCATGTTATGAAGATAAACAATTAAATAGTTTTTCCAAATCAATTTAATTGTCTCTATAGATTAATTATTGGCCAAATAATTAATAGCATAAAAATCAGACTAAATAATATAATTGAATTGCAATAATAATTGGGGTAAAATATTACATCATCACATTTATTAAATTGGGTTAAAAGAATCATAGATTAATAAATTAGCTAAACACAATTATGTTCTTAAAGCTCAGATTTTTCATAAAGAAAGACAACAGAATTGATAAAGAAAGGAGAAGAAAAAGAGATGCACTCAATCTCTTGATTTGTAACACTAATATTCTCTTTAATCCTTTAAAAACTTGTGTCTCCTCAAATCCCCTCTTGAAATTTTTCTCTTTGTCTCTCTTCTTGGTAGCTACTAGGGTTTGTAATCTTAATTGTTTGTTTTTATGACCTCGCTACTATGCATTAAAGATGCTAAAAATGATCTTCATTAGATTAGGATTTGTATTACTTTGATTCAAGGGTTGAGATTGAAAGTTAGGATTTAATCCATAGCTTATGCATTTTAATCCTCATCGATCAAGTAATGACCCATCGATCATTCCACTCCTTTTTCGATCAATCTAGATATATAAATTTGATCGATCTAGTTCTTGGTTGATCGATGGACCTTATAATTATGTATTTTTCCTCATTTCTTTTGGATCCATTTGATATCTTTTGACCTAAATTGAAATATTAAACACAAATTAAGTTTTGTCATGATAATTTAACACATAATAAGGCCAATAAGTGGTTTAGAAGTGGATAAATAACTCTACTTTCATAGAATTGCCACATCCCTAAACTTAACTCTTTACTTGTCCTCAAGTAAAACCAAGTTTATCTAGTGGAAAAGATATGGGCATCACATTCATAAATATATATCTATTATTACATGCATGTTTAGTAAAAAATATCCCTCTCAAAAGTTTTAGAATTTCATGATAAGGAGGTTCACATATCCATAAATCAATGTTCCATTAATGCAAGGATATGCAAGGTTTTTAATAAATTTATTCATGTGTGTCTGTTGCATATGATGTCAATAAATGCAATCCTGAAATCAATTTGTATGAGCATACTAATCAACTAAGTCTTAGAAAATATTTCATAAGTTTATCACACCGCTCTTCATTAATATAAATATGTACTTAGCTAAAGATGAATAGGACTTGACATGCTTGTAGTATAAGGCTTAGGTGGGGGTAAATAAATGGATATATTTATACTATTCCCATATCTTAACTCTCATTTTTTCATCATGCAACATTTAAGTTCAATTGAGTTTTCATTTGATATTTTTGTGCACCCAATCTTACAATTCTTTTCATTCTTTTATTCCTCATTTCTTCTTCACTTTCTTTTCTTTCCCTTTTTTTATTTATTTGTTTTCCCACCAATAACCCTAAACTTATTTTTAATTTTATTATTTTTTTAGAAGGGTAATTGTGATTTTTTTTATATATGTGAAGAAATAGAATGTATTACATTTCACCTCAATCTATATTATAGCACATGATTGTATTTTTTATACAAGATAAAGGTTTAAGGGTAAAGGTAATTCTTATTGGTTAGGCTAAAAATGTGGCTAAAAGATATGAATGGTTTTTTGTTAGACTCAAAAAGGTGACTAATGATATAAACAACAGTTTGATTGAAAGGCTCAATTAATCTAATAAAGGCCTAAATCCTTTCTCAAGCCAAATATTAATTAATATTTTTCCTTAAGGGATGATTAAATAGATTTAAACCATGATAGACCTCATCAAATAGCATAAATCACCTCAACTTTTCTACCAATAAGAACACCAAAAATCAATCATGAACATGTACGCATAAAAATATGGATCAATTTAATGAAAATGAGAAAGCATATCACATGATTAATGTATGTATCTTAATGAGTATGTTATATTCCTTATCCTAGTCATGACAACTAATTCTATCATTGGGTTCATACGTTTCATATGAAATATGCATGAATTTGGTCATTATTTATTTCTACCCAAATCATGATCAAACACATCCCTAAAATATGAAAAATATCCTAAAAAATAAAAATGCATAGTAACACTAAAGTAAAGGATGAAGTCTCTTCTTATTACACAATGTCCTTAATGGGCACATATTGAATTTGTTTTCTTCATTTCCTTCAACTTGTCATTTCATTTACTTTTGTAAGTATTTCTATGAATTATTTTACAATTCTTATTCATATTTTTTATTTTAATGTATATTATGTGTTATTAATTATTTGTATATATTTTGTGTTATGTAAGTTGTATATCTTTTATTGAAGCTTAGAAGAGAAGAAGGTATTTATTTATTTATTTTAATAATATTATGTTATGTTTTTGATATATATTAATTTATTTTTAACTTAAAATTATTTACATGTATATTAAATATATATATATATATATATATATATAATGTATAATGAGTTTATTAATATTTATTATTATTATGTACATGCATTTATATATGTATATAAATTATTATATATTATATATTGTTAATATTATTATTGTGAATGTTATAATGAATTTATTAATTGTTTGAAATTTATGTATCTATTTTTATATGATGTTTTGATGGATATTCAAATAATTATGACTTTATAAACAATAATATCTGAAATATATTGATGATTAATACAATTATATTTTATTGGATACATATTTAATATGTTTAATGTCATCGATAAAAAATGGACAAATCTTTGATGTCAAAATGTAGAATTGAGCAGGATTATATTTCTAGACTTGAAACTTTCTTGGAATTTTCCCATAGAAATAGTTATATTAAAATTATTATGATTCGATGCCCAGGTGTTAAATGTAAAAGTATAATGTTGAAGATGCTAAAAAGTATAAGATATGGAAAATCATTTATGTAAGTTATCTTTTGTTTTATAATTAATTACATATATTATATCTTTTTGTATTATATCTCCTCTAAAATGTGTTTTTTTATAGAATCGTTTTTATGTCTCCAATAATTGGATAAACAAGTGTTTTAAGATTGCAAATAAGGCATGAAAGGAATACAAAACTTTCAAATTGGATAGAAATTAATTATGTGTTTCCATACTTGGAACCATTTACTGAATATTAAATCCTTGAATAAACGAGGAGAAGAAGAACTCAATAAGTTGGTTAATAATTTAACTTGATACAAAGTCCTTGTTATGATTTTTGCATATTGATGTAATAATGTATGATATTATATTTTATTACTTTATTATTTCTAGGGAACAGTTCAAGAACAAATAAACATGGGTAAAATAATTAAACAACTAGGGAAAGATGAGATATATTATGCATTTGGATGCGAGCATCCGGGTCATTTGTGGGAGTAGTCATTGGCAAGCCAAGTACAGGAAAACCACCGAGAATTATCAAAACTTCAAGGGTAATTGTTATGTTTCCCCAAGGAAATACAAAAGTATAATTTTCTGGGCACCAAATCTCAACCGATCCAAGTAACAAATTGGAGTTACACTTGGCTTCATAATTAGAGCCCATTATAGCATTAAAAATACAAGCTTGATTCCAGATAGCTTCATATTGTATAGGCAAAAGATTAATACAATGCTAGTAAGATTTCAGAGGGATGAGGTTATTGTTATATCACTCTAGTGTCGATGTGATAATCTCTTTTACTAATATACTCTTTTAACATATATAAGTTATTTGTTTTGTGAATTCATCATAATACATTCTTATTTTGAATTTAAATACAAGTAGTTCTTTGGTTAGAGCAAATTAGGTTATGATATGAAATTGTTTGATGATTTAAGAGAAGAATGGGTAGAACATATGTTTGAAATTATAAGATCATAAGAAGAATATGATGATATTGAATAACATAAGTATCTTATAATATTTAATGATATTATAATTAAGTAATGCATACATACATATATATATATATATATATATATATATATATATATGTATTGTATATAAATTATTTTGTGTTATAAATTTAATTTTTAAGTGACTAATTAATATTTAATTTTTCAATCGACAAAATGTACTTAAAAACTTTTAAACAAATTTTGCTTTTTTTTTGGTATTAAGTGATCAAAAAACATGAAGTGAGGCTAGTAGGAAACCAACAAAAAATGTTCTTCCTATGAACCAACTTAAAATTAAAAGTCGGTTGACACGTAGGACTCACTTCAAATTTAAAGTCTGTTGACACATAAGATCGACTTAAAATTTAAAGTGGGTTCATAGGTAGAACCAACTTTAAATTTTAAGTCCCCCATTTTAAGTTGGTTCGATGAACCCACATAAAATCTTTTCTTAGTCGATTAATAACCAACTTAAAAGGCCATTTTTGTAGTAGTGCCTCCTACACTATGAAGTGACATTTTGCCTAATTTAATACCATATCGGTTTCTTCACATCTTTGTAACACTAGAAAGAGATAGTGTAAATATTCATCAAATGTATTCCCAAAGACCGATAAATCATCCATGAAGATCTTTTAAAAGAAAATGTTCTATATGGACATATGAAGGTGGTCTTTTCTCATTCTTTGGGGTGCCATGGAAATCTAACTATAGCCAAAATATCCATATAATAAGAAAAAGAAGGAATGCTTGGCTAATTTGTGAAGCATTTGATCAATAAATGGGAGAGAAAAATGGTCCTTTCTTGTAGCTTTATTCACCTTACAAAAATTCATATATACTCTCCATCCTGTGATTCTTCTTGTGGGTATTAATTCATTTGACTCATTTTCCACAATAGTAATTCCTCTTTTTTTATACACATTTAACTAGGCTTACCCATTCATTACCAGATATTGGGTGGATGATGCCCATGTCCAACCATTAAAAAATTTATTTTTTCACCACCTCTTTCATAATAGGGTTTAAATGGCATTGTGCATCCCTAGTGAGCTTAGCTCTATCCTCTAACAAAATTTTATTCATACATATGAATGGCCCTATTCCTTTGATTTTAGCAATAGACCAATCCATAGCTCTTTTGAATTCATTGAGAACCTTTAGTAGTGACTCTTCTTGCTCCATAGTTGGAATAATAGAGATTATGACTAGAAATGTCTCTTTCTCATCCAAATATACATAACAGAGATGGTTGGGTAAAGATTTGAGCTATAACTTGGGTGGTTCCTCTATGGTTGGTTTGAGCCTAGACCTTTTCTGAAGACACTCTACAAATACATTAGATAAACACGTGGGGGCGTAGCCTTCAAATATTTCACATAGTCATTAATATCTACTAGCATCATAGATTCTACAGTTTCATCATTAAAATAAGTTGAATTGTTTTCTATTGAATTTATTTCATTGTTCATAGCATCATGTGTCAAAGTTTAAAGTGTTTGTGGTTCAACCAATTTAGTTAAATTATTATCATGAATATATGTGCCTAAGTGATTGTCATGGTATCCAATAGCATGTGTCTTTTTAGAATTAACAAGCACATATTCTAAAGCATCACTAGAGCACATGTTATGAAGTACATCATTGGCTAGTTTATCAGTAACATTGCAATGACTAGTATTATTAGTATCAGGAAATTTAATTGCTTTAAAAACATTAAATGTTACCTATTCATCCTACACTCTTATTATAAGCTCATATTTTTGTACATCAATAAGTATTATTCCTGATTCTAAGAATGGACAAACAAGTGTGATAGGAATGTCACCGTGCTCCATCATGTCTAGTATATTAGAATATACCAGAAAGATTAATTTATCTACTTTAATTAACACATATTCTACCACACCCCAAGGTTTCTTAATTGACCTATCTACCATTTACAATGAAACTAAATGGGTTTGACTTTACCAATTCCTAATCTCTTGGAAACTGATAGTTGCATAAGGTTAATACTTCCATCTAAGTCACATAATGCATTGCCAAAATGTATATTCCTAATTCTGCAAAAGATGTCAAATCTACCTGGATCATTAAGATTTTGAGGTAGTTTTATCTCAAGGATGGAATTACAACCTTCAGTTAAGGCTATTGTTTCATTTCTATAAGCCTCCTTTTTCTTAGAGAGGATTTCCTTTATGAATTTCATTTATGAAGGCATCTTAGGTGCACGTGCAAATGGTATGTTTATGTGCAGCTTCTTGAAGCCATCCAAGAATTTTGAAAACTGATTGTATAACTTTTCTTCTAGAGTCGTTGAAGGAAGGGAATAGTGGTTTATAGAGGTTACTCTTCTTGGGGTGAATCATTTCTTTTATAGTACTCTCTTTGTCCACTTTTCCTCCTCCTTTTTAGTTTCTTCCTTCTTTTCTAAAGTTTTACCACTCCTCAAGGCTATTGTTTTATAATGCTCCTTGCCTTCTCCTTTAGGATTAACTTTTGTATTTCTTGGAAGGTTACCTTGATATATTTGACTTATAGTTTGGGTGAGTTACCCTATTTGAATCTCCAAGTTTTAGATAGGAGCCCTATGAGTTGACTTTATATGATCCATTTTTTATTTAGTGAATGGATAAAGTCTTTCATAATTCCTATTAAAAAACTTGTGTTTTCCTCACTAGATGGCTTCTTTTTCTAGGCTTGTGATTATTATGGTTATTGAAAACCAAGTGGTGAGAAGGGTTGATGGTTGAATTGATTACCATCTTCATTATTGTTATTGTTCAACAAGAAATTTGAGTGGTATCTCCAACCTGGGTTGTATGTATTTGAGTATGGGTTTCCTTGGTAGTTTTGATTGTTGACATAGTTTACTACTTTAAAGGTTCCTACATGCATCAGTAGAATGAAGTCCATTGCAATAATCACTTACCATGAATACACTTTGTACCATATTTACCATCACATTGCCATCATCTAACTTCTTAGTTAAACCTAACAGTATGGAATCTATTTAAGCATGTAATGCAGCTATTATGTCTACATCTACTACTTTAGCCACTCTCCTAGGGTTAAGCCTCTTCACAGGCCAGTGGTACTTATCCATTTTAAAAGGTTTGTACATGGTAACCAAGTAGGAAGAACATGGTGTGGGCATTTTCTTAATAGTTCTTTATAGTGTTCCCAAGCTTTATAAAATGATTCCCCTTCAAATTGATGAAAATAAGTGATGTTGTTTCTAAGCTTAGTTGTCTTTAAAGGTAGGAATTACTTTGATAAAAAATTTGAGCCAATGGGTCCCATGTATTGATTGACCTAGTAGGTAGTTTATTATAATCATGCCTTAGTTTTGTCTCTTATAGAGAAAGGAAACAAGTGAAGGCAAATTACATCATCTAATACACCATTCATCTTGAATGTGTCACATATTTTCTAAAATGAAGCCAAGTGAAGATTTGGATCATCATTGATGAACCCTATAAACTAATTTACTTGTACCATTTGACAGACTCTTGGCTTAAGTTTGAAGTGATTAGCAAAGATGCCTATTCTATTGATAGATGATTGGGCACCATTTACTTGTGGGAATGCAAAATCCCTTAAAGGTTTAGGAACCATAATAGCTAGTGGATCCCCTTGTTATACCATAACTCCTAATTGATCTTGTGCTAACCATTCCCTTCTTAAGGAAAGTAAAGTTCTCTCTATTTTTGTATCAAAAGGAATAAAATTTTCACAAGTCAACCTAGGCACACAATAGAAACACTAAAAAACAATTAAAAGATCCAAACTATTAAAATAATAAACATTATTGATATCTACTATAAGTATTGAATTCCCTACCATGGTGCCAAAAACTTTATCAACATGATATATCCTACAATAATACGGGTTATGCAAGTAATATAATGTACTTAAGCATGAATATCGATCCCATAAGGAGTTGTATAACTTATAATCGAGTACCAATATAATTATTGTGAATACTACTTGGACAATAGAAAATTATCAAAATAAATAAATAAAAAATAATTTTAAATTGCAAGATTCAACAACTACTAAGATATATGAGAAAATGATCTAGGAATATATAATCTCCTAATTTCCTAACATGTGAATCACTAGAATTCCCCCTAATATAATGACAGTCAATTATATGATCAATTCAATCTAACCTAACATGCGTTCCTCTCTCAAGTACACTAATCACCATATAATAATTAATCTAATTACACTTTTATGTCAATAGGATTGTATACTACTCATTAAGTTCATCCATCCTAGATCACACACATAAGAGTCATACATCTTTGCCTAGAAACTATGCTTGTTATTTAATCAAGATAAGCAATTAACAAATTCTCTTGTACCATTTGAAAGACTCTTGGCTTAAGTTTGAAGTGATTAGCAAAGATGCCTATTCTATTGATAGATGATTAGGCACCATTTACTTGTGGGAATGCAAAATCCCTTAAAGGTTTAGGAACCATAATAGCTAGTGGATCCCCTTGTTATACCATAACTCCTAATTGATCTTGTCCTAACCATTCCCTTCTTATGGAAAGTAAATTTCTCTCTATTTTTGTATCAAAAGGAATAAAATTTTCACAAGTCAACCTAGGCACACAATAGAAACACTAAAAAAAATTAAAAGATCCAAACTAGTAAAATAATAAACATTATTGATATCTACTATAAGTATTGAATTCCCTACCATGGTGCCAAAAACTTTATCAACATGATATATCCTACAATAATACGGGTTATGCAAGTAATATAATGTACTTAAGCATGAATATCGATCCCATAAGGAGTTGTATAACTTATAATCGAGTACCAATATAATTATTGTGAATACTACTTGGATAATAGAAAATTATCAAAAAAAATAAATAAATAAATAAAAAATAATTTTAAATTGCAAGATTCAACAACTACTAAGATATATGAGAAAATGATCTAGGAATATATAATCTCCTAATTTCCTAACATGTGAATCACTAGAATTCACCCTAATATAATGACAGTCAATTATATGATCAATTCAATCTAACCTAACATGCATTCCTCTCTCAAGTACACTAATCACCATATAATAATTAATCTAATTACACTTTTGTGTCAATAGGATTGTATACTACTCATTAAGTTTATCCATCATAGATCACACACATAAGAGTCATACATCTTTGCCTAGAAACTATGCTTGTTATTTAATCAAGATAAGCAATTAACTAATTCTCTCGAATCTATTTAATTGCCTCTATAGATCAATTATTGACCAAAGAATTAATAGCATAAAAATTAGATTAAATACTATAATTGAACTACAATAAAAATTAGGGTAAAATATTAGATCATCATATGTATAAAATTTGGTTCATAAGGCCCCTAGATTCCTAAATTAGCTAACATAATTATATTCTTAAAGCTCAGATTTATCATAAAGAAATGTAATACAATTGATAGGAAAAGAAGAAGAGATATACTAAAGCTCTAGATTTGTAGCACTAATCTTCTATTGAATCCTTCACAAAGGTGTGTCTACTTTAAACCCCTCTTGAACTTTTTCTCTTCTTTTCTCTTCTTGGTAGCTGCTAGGTTTTGTAATCTTAATTTTGTATTTTTATGACCTCCTTATGGTTCTTTAAATAATCTGAAGTTGATCCTCATTAGATTAGGATCGTATTACTTTGATCGAAGGGCTGAGGTTGAAAGTTGGGATTTAATTCCACATTGATGTGTTTTAATCTTTATCACTCTATCTATCGAGCCTATTCTCTATCAATTAATTAATGACCCCTCGATAGATCCACTTTTTTCGATCGATCTAGTTATAAAATTGTGATTAATCCAGCTCCTAGTACATTGATCAACCCTATAATTTTGTATTTGTCCTCATTTTTTCCTTTTATTTATTTGTTTGTTATCTTCTTATGTATATTATCATATTAAATTCAAATTAAGCTTTTCCATGATATTTTAAAAAATGTCAAGGCAAATAAGTGGTTTAAAATTTGATAAATAACTCTACATATATAGAGCTATCACACCCCCAAGCTTTAACTCTTTGCTTGCTATCAAACAAAACCAAGTCTATCTAGCTAAAAAGATATAAGCAACACATTCATAAATATATATCTTTTAATACATGCATGTTTAGTAAAAAATTGTGGATTTCTTATAAGGTTGTTAATACTTCAATCAAATATTTTCTTTCCATTGTTGATGATTGTTCACGATTTACATAGTTGTTCATACTTCAATCTAAAGATAAAACTATTAATGAATTCTTACAATTTAATAAAATGATTGAGTGTTAATTTGATAAGCATATAAAATCCATTAAGTATAATGATGGTTCTAAATTCAAGCCTTTAGGTGTTTCTCTTATTAAAGAAGGAATTTTACATAGGCTTACTTGTCCCTACACTTTAGAGTAGAATGGTAGCATTGAGCATCTCCAAGTCACATTTTATAATGTGGGTTAGTTGGATTAATTTCTTCTTGACTTTATTCCAATCATTAGGGCTATATATAGCCTTACATTTGCGTGATTAAACGAAATAAAAATGATAAGGAAATGGGTCTAAAAATGCTAACCAACTATGACACCTAACTGTTTTCTTAGTGGTTCCCTTGCGCTTGTTCTACGCCTTCCTATGCTTAGCTATGCCAACCGTGTGCTACATGTGCGCCAGCTTCTACGCACGAGTTTACCTGATTTGATTCTTCATATAATAATTCTCCCTATCTTTTATAATCCTTGTGCATAAGGATGAAGTCAGGGTAGGACTTGGAAAAACGCCATTCATTCTCCCAAGTAGCTGCCTCGATTGGAGCTCCCAAGAAGGAAACCTCTCTTCTATAATGGTATCTAAATCCCGTAGATACTTGTCTATAGTAGGAACCTTGGAGGTGCCTGGTATGTAAGCCACCAACTAAGGGGGATGAATCCCATAAATTGCTTCAAATGGTGTACATTTGGTTGAGGAGTGTAGATAGGTGTTATAGCTAAAGTCAGCCCATGGTAGCCACTCAACCCATTGTTTTGGTTGATCATTAGCAAAGAAACACAAATACTGTTCCAAGGTTTTGTAAATCGCCTCAGTCTAACCGTCTGTTTGTGGATGGTAATTAGACCTCATGCTCAATTGAGTACCCTGTAGTTTAAAAAAATGCTTGCCAAAATGAGCTAATAAAAACCTTATCCCGGTCACTGACTATCGAAGTTGGTATGCTGTGTAACCTTACCACATTGGCCACAAATACCTTAGCTACCATAAGTGCAGTAAATGGATGTTTTATAGCTACAAAGTGGGCATACTTTGTCAAGCTATCGACCACTACTAAAATGACTATGTTCCCTTTGGAGAAGGGTAACCCTTCTGTGAAATCCATTGAGATAGTAGTCCACATTCAGGTAGGAATAAGCAAGGGTTGTAAAAACCTAGTTGACTTCATACAATCCACCTTACACTGTTGGCATACTTCAAACTCACTCAAAAATTCTTTTATCTTTTGGTGCATTCCTGGCTAATAAAAATTCTACTTAATTTTGGATAGAGTTTTGTGGAAACCAAAATGTCCTCAAATGGGTGATGAATGACAATCCCTCAATAGTTTAGGTATTAAGCATGATGTAGAGCTGAGGTAAACCTTGTTCCCCTTGAACCAAAATCCATCTCGTTGGAATATTTGAGGAACTCCTACATATGAGCCTTTACCTCTCAGTCTCTCATAAAAAGCATCTTGAGGGACTTCTTTTTGGAGGATGGGCCACCATTCTGACTGGGATTGGGAGATAGCTAGGAATTGGAATTTTGTTACCCTAGATAAAGAATCAACCCCTTGGTTCTCAATTCCTTTTTTGTATTTAATATCAAAGCCATAGCCTATGAGTTTAGAAAGCCAATGTGCCTATGCTGGGGTGGTGATTCTTTGCTCCAATAAATATTTAAGGCTTCTTTGATCAATATGTATGGTTAAGTGCCTTCCGAACAAATAGGGATTCCATATGCGGATAGCCTTTACTATAGCCAACATTTCGTTTTCATAGGTGGATAGTGCTAGGGCTGATCATTTGAGAGCAGCACTAAAGTAAGCCACTTGTCTATTTTCATGTTGAGAATGGCCCCTAGAACAATGCCACTGGTATCACACTCAACTACAAATCGTTGTGAGAAATCAGGCAACCATAGGATAAGAGGTGAGGTGAGGGCTCTCTTTAGCTACTAGAAGGCTTTTACAACCACTTCATTCAAATGGAACCCATATTTACCTAGTAGGTGAGTTAGGGGTACAACCATTCCTCCAACATTTTGAATGAACTTTCTGTAGCAACCTACTAATCCCAAAAAACCTCTCATGCTTTTTTTGAGGTTGGTGTGGGCCATTAAATGAGAAATTGAATCTTGGCTGGATCCACAAAGACCCCTTGTTTTGAAATAAGGTGGCCTAAGTATTCCACCTGTGCTACACCTAATTGAAATTTAGACTCTTTAGCAAATAAGATGTGAGTAGTTAACAACTGTAAGATAGATTGTAAATGTGAGATGTGATCCTTCCATAAGCTGGAATACACCAGTATGTCATCAAAGAAAACTAAGACAAAATTCCTGAGGAATGGTCTGAATATGTCATTCATAATACTTTGGAAAGTGGCTAGGGCATTCATTAGTCAAAAGGCATTACCAAAAACTCATAGTGGCCTTCATGAGTTCTGAATGTCGTTTTATAGGTGTCATCTTCATGAATGCTAATCTCATGATAAATTGATCTTAGGTCTAGCTTGGAGTAAACCTTGGTGCCATGAAGTTCATCTAATAGCTCATTAGTGACAGGTATAGGGTACTTATCTTTGATAGTCATGGCATTCAACACTTGGTAATCGATACAAAACTTCCAAGTTTCATCACCCTTCTTAACAAGCAACATTGGTGAAGAGAAAGGACTATTACTTGGCTTTATCTATTGAGACTTTAAGAGTTCTTGTACCATATTTTCTATCTCATTTTTTGATAATGTGGTTAGCGGTAGGGTCTCACATTCACTGGTCCCGAGCTAGGTTGTAAGGGAATTCTATGATCCTGCAGCCTTATAGGAGGTAAGCAAGTGGATGGGTCAAATATCTTAGGGAATTCATCCAATAGTTTCCTTATTTCAGGATGATAGGTCTGAGGAGAATTCTTATGGTTGTTAGTGGGTCTTATTTAGAGGAACAACCTTGTCCCCTATAGACTATTGCATTCCTTGTTGGTTAGGGTAGACATATTTGCTTTTCCCAACCCTTGGAGAGTATGGGAGTTTCCGTCTATGTGGAAGCTTAAGGTAAGCTTCTTGTAATCCATCTAGATAGGCCCTAGAGTCTCCAACCATTGAACCCCTAACACCAATTGGAAAGCTACCACTGGTATAACATAATAGACAATCACCATTGGACAACCTTGAATATTGAGAGTGAGATTGTAGTATTACCCCACACATTGTAATTTCTCATGGTTGGCTACCATTACTTCCAATCTCTTACATTTTTATATAGGCAGGTTGAAGTGAGAGACTATGTCTTGATCTGTGAAGTTATGGGTACTACCTCCATCTATTAGTACTAATATACTTTTATTTTCAATTTTCCCAAAACATGTTTGGTTTGAGGATGTTCAGTACCTCATATAGCATGGAAGGACATTTCAAGTAATAGTTCGGGGAGGTCTTCCTCTGGTGTGAGTTTTTCACAATTAGCTACATCCTCTTGGTTCCAATCTTCCATCATAAATAGATGTGGTCGAGTGTAATAGTGGTCGAGTGCAATGATGGCCATCCATAAATTTGTTTTTCACATTAGTAGCATAATCCCTTCTCTCATGTTTCTCATGCCTCTTGGCTAGTCATCTTTTTGAAGGTTACTGGTTAAGCTATATTAACAAATTGAGTAGGTGCTAATCCTAGTAGCCCTGTTGTAGTGTTGACTACTTGTTTAGGTGGAGCTGTTTGAAATGGGTAATGTGTGTTCACTATAGATTTCTTTTGTACGGTGTTTCTTTCCTCAATCAATCTAGCTACCCCAATGGCATCAGTTAGTGTTTTTGGATGTTTGGTTTTGACATCCATCTGAATGTCATTCGATGAGAAATTCCTCTAGTAATCCATCCACGCGATGAGACAACTTTTCAAAGGATTCTTGGTAAGTGGCCACGTTCGCGGTGTGCTTAAGGTACGATAAGGCTTCTGAAGGATCCTCATAGTCAGTGGGTCCAAATCTTAGTTGAGCAGCCTTAGTGAACTCCTCCCAGGTGAGTGATCCATATAAATTTATGCGCAACCAGTGCCATTGCAACGCAATGCCCTCTAGATGGAAGGAGGCTAAGTACAGTGAGAAATGTTCATAAATTCAAAGTACTACTTAGCCTTATAAATCCATCTAGTAGGATCTTCTTTGACAAACCTTGGAAATGATAATTTTAGATTTGGCAGTGGGTTTTCATTAGTTGATTGAGAGGTGTGAGAGTGTGAATGTATAGTTTCATCTCGGGTAAAAGGATTGTCTTCTAGTGGATTTCGAGTAGCGCGTATGGCTTGCACCTCCGTAAGTAGGGTTTGCATGGTGCTTCCAAATTGGTTGAATTCAATTTCATGGCATGTTAGAGTCTCCAAGACATCATTACAGAACTCAACATTCAATTTACCCTGAGTATCCATACCGATCACCGGCTCTGATACCACTATTAAGGTTATTTTGTAGAATTCTGCAAAAGAGAATGAGAGAGACAAGAGAGAAAAGAGAGCTAGGAAACAAGGGGATAATTGGGTTAATTTCTTCTTGACTTTATTCCAATCATTAGGGCTATATATAGCCTTACATTTGTGTGATTAAACAGAAGAAAAATGCTAAGGAAATGGCTCCAAAATGTTAACCAACTCTGACACCTAACCATTTTCTTAGTGGTTCCCTTGGGCCCATTCTGTGCCTTCTTGCTCTCAGTTGTGCCCACCATGTGCTGCATATGCCCCAGTTGCTACGCACGAGGTCGCCTGTTTCGATTCTTCACGTAATAATTTGCTTTAAAGTATCTTGGAATGCTTCAATACTTTTTAGGTGTGGAAATTCTTTATGGTTTAGATTATATGCACCTATTTGAGCATAAATATGTTCTTGACTTACTTAAAGGTACTAGTTTAACCGGTAAAAAACCAATGAGCATCCCTATGTGCACAGGCAAGCCCCTTTTTAATTTATTGGTCTAAATAAATATGATACTTATTTATATTTATATGTACTAAATAAGATAATTCATTTTTAAAAAATACTGAATTGTTTTGGTATTTTTGAAAGTTTATTAAAGTTTTCATAATTTTATTAGTCTATAATTTTTGTAAATTTTTTCAATAATTTCATCGATAACAAAAATATGGAAAATGAAAAAAATAACACTCTTAAAATTTGTAACCATCAAAATAATGCCTTTAAAACTTATAATCATAAAAATAGTACTCTTAAAACTTGTAACTACAAAATAGAACCCTTAAAACTTATACCCACAAATATAACACCCATTATGTCTACCTTATATGTTTTAATTATTAAAAAAATGTATGGCGCACAATTTTACTTTGAATGCCATCCAATTGGATGTTGATCAAATTGAACTACAATCATTTATACCTATTAAAATATTGAACACTATCCAATTAAAATGAGTTTAATATTATTGGGGTGATATTTTTGTTATAATAGGTTTTAGGGATATTATTTTTTGTAATTTTCCAATAATTAATTATCCACTTGCCACAAATCTCTTTGGGGCTTCATTTCCCTTCTATAGCTTTTGTCTCAATGGAAATGTCATACTCATCAATTCCACGTATTCATAAATTTAAATCAATTATATGGTATAGTGAAAATATGAGTACTTCAAAGGTGGATTTTGTACCAAGGAGTACAGGTGTCCAATGAGCGGAGCTGAGCCCATTTACATGTAAGCTAAGTGGGTAGGTCATTTAATTTTTTTAACTCATTTACACTATTTAAACATTTAGGCCATAATTGTTGACTATTTCAATTTCTAATTTCTAATTCTTAAGTTTTAGAATTAAACTTTCAATTTCAAAAATTGTTTCAAGAGTAGTTACTTGATAATCAATTTCTAATTTCATTTTTGAAAAGTAGAAATTGAAAATTGGATATTGCTTGCACGATAATTAATTCTTAATTCTTAGTTTTAATATTTTAAGCTGAGTTAGGTTGGGCTGAACATAACTTTTTGTATAAAACTTGAAATTACAAACCGTAAATGTTTTTAGAAACTAGAATTCTAGAAAATTCAAATGGTATATAAAATGATTCATTATATTTTGTTAGGAAGTATAACCTATATTTCAAATATGAGTAAAACAATGTTCTACGAAATCCAAACAATCATTATTAAAATGAGTATAACTTTCTATAAAAAACTCGAAATCATAATTCGTAAAAAGTTTTAGAAATTAGACTTATAGAAATTGCTAATGGTATATGAAATTATTCATAAATATTTTTGATGGTATAGTTTATATTTTAAATATGATTAAAAAATGTTATTATAAATATTAATAATCATTTGTTCTTAACTCACCACTTTCATTTTGATTTTAGAATTTTTGCTTAATGAATTTTTAGCTTTTGAGTTAATAATGTTAAAAAAATAGAGATAAGTAAAATCTCATATATCTAAGAATCAAAAAACTATATTACTTATTAAGCTCTATGCTTTTTAAATTAAAATTTTAAATATCATTTAAATTAATTATATTATATTAAAATTAATTGCAAATTTTTAAATAAAATATACTGACGCAACACACGGTTTCTTGGCTAGGGTAATAAAAAGAGAATTTTTTATAAAAATAATAAATTTCATTAATTTATTAAAATTAAAGATACATGAAAAAATAAAACACATAATTAAATATAATAGATAAACAAACTACAACATATGCATCATATTGGATCCTTTTTGGTTTAGTACAAACAATATTTGCTCTAATTAATGAATTTTTCTATCTCAATTGATTGCTATAAAGTATAGTTGTATCAACTAGCTTCATTAATTCTATATAGGTGTGGCAATTAATGCATGTTGTGCTTGTGGTGTGGTGTTTTTTACGTTGTACAAGTTCTTGTTGATATTTTCTAACCCAAATTCACATATTTTTTAATGTTATGAAAATATTTTAACACGTGAGAGCAATAAAATAAATATAAATATCTAAAATTTCATAACTAAAAATATGTATCAATTATCACTTTTTAAATTTTTCCACACCTATTATTTGCTAGTTCTCAAGCAAAGTCAAATACCCATTTCCTACTTTTTCTTACATTTTAATAGAGTTATTATTGAGTTATTAATCAATCTAACTCTTAATCAACATATAATTATGACAATTAGAATTAATTTATTTATTGCATTATAATTAAAAAAAGTAATAACTAAATTAGATGAAATTGATATCGTTAATAATTTTTAATTTAAATATTTAATTTCAATTGTAATAAAATTTACAATTGTTATTTTAATTCAATTTCATACTAATTTTATAATCTAAAAAAACCTAAATATTGAAATAGTTATACACTTAATTTAAAACTTAGAATGATTTGACATTCAAACATGAAATCAAACACATCAAGAAAATAATAATTTAAATTTTATTCAAATAATAAAATAATTCATATTAAATTATAATTTAAATCTTGGAATTATCTATAATTACAATTAATTATTTAGTTAGACATTAAATTTAACACATGTAGTAAGATCATAAAGTAATTCATAATTATAAAGAGAAGGAAGATATATGAATCTTATTTTTATGAGAAATTGAAGTCAATACTGTAAGGATTATAAGTGTTGACTGTTTTTATAGACAAAATATTTATATGTAAACTTGTTTTTAAGCTTGCTGTCAAGATTATCAAGCAAAGTAAAGGAAATGTCATAATTTCAAATATTTGTACTTTAGGTGTCTTTATTATAACTATAATACATAGAATTATACTCATGTATTTAATATTATAACTCATGTATCTCTATCATAAATCTAAAATTATTTTTGCTACTAAAATATTTATGCTAAAATATAGAATAAGATATAGCTTAAATCTTAGCCTAAAAGATAGCATACAATATACTTTAAAAAATAACTCTTTTTTAAATATGACTCTTCATGATTAATGAGTCTACTTTAAAAGAACTCTTCTTTAAATATGAGTCTTCTTAATTAGTTATCATTTCTACTTCTATTTGTAATAGAAAAGATATTTATCAATTATAGAGAAATATTCTTAATTAGTGAGTATTACTAATTACCCCTATTTGTAATAAAAATATATTTATCAATTACATAGGATTAAGGGTTTTAATTTTTTCTATAAATAAAACCTATTGCTCATTGTTTCAATCAACTCCACAAGAGCATTATTCTATTCTTCTTAATTTCTCTCTCTTGTTTTATAAATATAAGATCATAATTCTTTAGGCTTTTTTATTTAACTAATCTATCAAATATTGGTGGTTATGTTTGTTTGATTAATAAGCCTAATTATTTTATGATATTTTGATCATATGTTCTTATAACTTCTTCTTTTTTTTTGTTCTTGAATTGTTAGATTAAATAATTATGGTTCTTATATCATAATTATTTGATTTGATTATTAATCTTTAAAGAAGCTATTTTTATTGAACTTGTGATTAATCTTTTTTCTTTATATATTTTAGTTGATTTGATTTAAGTAACATATATATGTTTTGAATCATCTAGTAAGGAATATTCATTATTAAATCCATTCTAGAATACACACGGGCACTTGTATTTTTTGTGATAACCCTTTTCTAGTTGATTCATATATGTATCTCAGTGGCAGGGATCTTATTGAAATGTTGGTCTAGAAACTGCTCACGCTAGTATTGGAAACTATGAAAACAGAGCAATGGCTCATAAGTAAGGTACATTGGGGTAGTATCCTAGGAAGGGTAGCATAAGACCGAGTTTGTACTTGAATATTGTTTTTTTCAGAGTAGATATTTTGAAGGTCTGGTGGACTGGTGCTTTTCCTCTTAAGTCATGGTTGTGGCTTAGGTTGTTTCCACCTAAAAATATCATGTGTTATTATATTTTTTTCATACATTATTCTTACATGTGATTGTATGACTAACCACTTCGTTTAGGTTATTAAGTTATAAATTGATAAAAATTAAAACCAACCTATTCACCCCATCTAAGTTAATTAGGTCCATATCTTATAAACTTTCAAATACAATTAGATACACCAATATCATAACATTTCTTGAATTTTTATTCAGATTTTCTTTAAGATGCTTCAAAGTAGTTTTATAATTTTTCTCCTTATTTTTTATTTTTTGAATTCCTCACAATATTCTCTTTTAAATGATATTTTATGGGTATTTATATGGGTTTTAAATGGGGTTTTATGGTTATATTATGTCATGATCGTCAAGTAGAGTCAAACGGCTGCTCCTTATCGTGTGAAAAGTGGTCGTATGACACAACACACTAATTAACACCAATTGTGTGCAACGGGTACGCAAGTATATGTATCGTAAACAAGTAATATAAAAATAAGAAAAGATCGTTCAAATTGAGATTATATTAATACAAACTAATTTTCAAAATTAAAAAATAAAAGTCAAATATTTTTTGTGTTTTTAGAAATAGTAGTAATTAATTAACTCAGAATTAGTAGCTAAAAAGATATATGAGAACATATCTTGGATACTTAGTCTCCCAAATTTTTAAGCATGTGAATCACTAAAATCCTTCCACTACAATTACCAATCAATTACACAATCCATTAAATCTAACCCAACATGTATCCATCTCTCAAGTAAATTACACATCATATAGTAATTAACACAATCAAACTCTCATGTTAATTAAATTGCATGCTACTCATTAAGTTCATTAATTATGGATCACATACATAAGAATCATACATCTTTTCCTATAAACTGTGCATGTTATTTAACCAAGAAAACAATTAAATAATTCTCTAAAATCTACTTAATTGCTTCTACAGATCAATTATTGGCCAAATATTTAATAACATCAAAATTAGATTAAATAATACAATTAAATTAAAATTATAATTGGGGAAAAATATTAGATCATCATATGTAAAAAAATGGGTTCATAAGACCCCTAGATTAACAAATTACCTTGAGATGATTATATTCTTAAAGCTCAAATTTTCCTATAAACTGAAAGGCATGAAAATTGATTAAGAAAGAAGAAGAATAATAAATATAATCGATCTCTTGAATTGTAACACCAATAGCCTCTTAAATCTCTACTAAATTTGTATATCTTTTTGCATTTTTATGTATTTTTCTCTCTTCTTGGCACCAAAAAATGACAAAAAAATGTTAATTTCAACTCATTAGGGTTCTTGGAGAAATTTGGGGATTAAATTAGGCTCAAATGGAATATGGACCATCAAGTTGGGGATTGCGACATGTGGCATGGGGAAATCACTAGATAAGTCAGCACATGATGCGTGGTAGGGCATACTGGTGGTGGTCAACGCCTATTGATTCAACACCATATGGTATGTTATGATTCATAGATACAAATGCATGGCACCCTAGTGGAACAAATGGAAAAATCTTATGATGACACGTGGCATAATCGTTGACTGCTTGGGAAAACTCGGAGCAAACTTTGTGGCAACACATGATAAGGCCTACATTACTTAATATATAAGGTGCACTCCTATTGGCTCCCTTTGTTTGCATGGCATGCATATGCCAATAACTAGTTAGCTCCCATCCTTGTGTGGAATCCATATGGCGTCTTTTGATTGGTTTTGGATTAAAAAATTCAAAAAAATTCCAAAAAGTTATTGAAAATATACTTTCATAGCTTTCACTAGAAATTTCATATTTTAATACTTTTAACACAAAGAGTACTACTTATTGAATAAAATAAACCAATATTAAGAAAAAAAAAGTGTACTAACAATTCTACTTTCATAGAGTTATTACACCCCAAAACTTAGCTTTTTGCTTATCCTTAAGTAAAGCCAAGTCTAACTAGATAAAATGACTTAAGCAATATATTTATAAATATATAACGATTAATACATGCATATTTAGCGAAAACTATCCCACTCAGCAGTCATGAAATTCTAATACAAGGAAGTTCACATATTAATCAATCAATATTCCATCAATAAAAGGATATGCAAGATTTTTGACAAATTTATTCATGTGTGTGTTACACATGATAACATTCAATGACTCATGAAATCCACCTATATGAACATGCTAATCAATTCAATCTTAAAAAAAGTCTCATAAGTTTACTTTTTACATCCCTCTCCACTACTATAAATATGTACTTAGCTGAAGTTGAATAAGGGATTAACATGCTTGTAATGTAAGGCTTAGGTGGAGGTTGAGCAATAATGATATTTAGGCTTCAATACTACAAAATGTAGCAACTAAGTCGAGATTTAAAATCAATTTTTTGAGAAAACCAGCTTATAATGAATTTAAAGTCGGTTCGATGAAAAACCGACGCGCTTGAAGCGTTGGTTGACGTGTTGAACTGACGCTACGTAAAATTTCTCGTTATTTTTTTAATTTTAATATTTTTTAAAATTCAAATTATACAATACAATTTTTATTTTTTAATTTTTTGGTCAATTATTATTTTATTTTAATTGTTTAAAATTGAATTTGGATAGTATAATTTTTTCCTCTTTTTTTAGTCAATTGGTTTTTAAAATTTTATAATTTATAGAATTTTTGTATATTTTTTGGATACTTTTATGTACATGTTTTGATCTATATATAGTTAATTAAAATCTTAAAAAATATAATAATTGATCGAAAAATAAAAAAATTGTATTGTTTGATTTCAATTTTAAACTGTAAAAACAAATTAACGAGTAATTTTACGTAGCATCGGTTGACATGTAGAGAAACGCTACGTACTACTTGTAGCATCGGTTCAATACGACAACCAATGCTACACACGTAGATATTTTCCTTTTCTCCTCTTTCTTCCCCATCTGACAACATATTTTATTTACAGCACCCCAAAAACCCAAAACGACCGACACTCCTCTTCCACTATTTCTCATTTTCCAACCACCTACAACCACTAATTCTAGTGTAGTTTAGTGGGTTTTCTTCCACTCTAAATTATCTTCCAGATCACCTATTTTTTTGAGTGAAATACTCCAAGTTTTTATACCCATTTTCTCACTTACAAAACACCCTTTTTTTCTTTATCGTCTTTCATTTTGTTACTTGATTTACTCTTGTAAGTATTTCTATTAATCCTACGCACTTATTATTAACTTTGTGTTATTTTTTTTATAAATTTTTGTATTATGTATGTTTTGTATTATGCATGTTATTATTTGTTTGGGTGATTTTCTAGGCGAGTCAGGGGAAATAATATCTGGATGTTGTGGGTTTGAGAGACTAGAATAGTTACTGTGTGTTATGAAGATAAAGGAAAAGCTACCAAAACTAGATACCCTACTTCTTATGTAGTAAAAATCTGCAATGAATGACAAAAACTTTCATAATGGTCTCTACTTTAAAGAGTGGATTTTCTAGGCAGTTTTGCTCCAATATAAATAATAATGTGTTTTTCTTTCCTTTTGGAAGAAGAGAGAGATTTTTATATTAGCTAGTTTCAATAATTTCGTGTATATTTTTTTTATTAATTACCATACATGGATAAATTTATTTACATATAAATAATTATATTTTACTTAGTAAAGGTAATACAATTTTAAAATGATTAAAATGATATATTTTTGTATTATGTATGTTTTGTTATATATTCTAATAATTAGGGAATTCATATATAATAATACCTCAAATATATTTATTGGATACATATTTAATATGCTTAATGTCATTAATAAAAAATGAACAAATCATGGTTATCAAAGTGTAGAATTGAGCAGGACTACATTTCTAGAGTTGAAAGTTTATTGGAATTTGCTTGTAGAAATAGTAATAATGAAATTACTATGATTTGTCCTTGTGTTAAATGTAAAAATGAGCGATTTCATGAAGTTGACGAGGTTAAGTATCACCTTATTCGTAGTGGTATTCTTTTGAGTTATAAATGTTGGTATTATCATGGAGAAAATATTGATAATATTCATGGGCAAGAGATAAATAAGAATGTGAGTGGATTATATACATCTTATCATAATGTACAGATAGAAAACATGTTTCATGGTGTTGAAGATGAATTACATGAGGATGATCCCAAAACCTTTAAAAAACTTCTAGAAGATGCCGAAAAACCGTTGTATCTAGAATGCAAGAAATACATTAAAATGTTGAGATTGGTTCATTTGTACAATGTGAAGGCAAAACATGGTTTTTCTGACAAGGGATTCATAGAATTACTAAATATACTAATAGATATGTTTACTGAGGGTATTGAATTTCCATCTTCAATGTATGAAGTGAAGAAATCTCTTAGTCAATTTGGCAAGGAATATCATAAGATTCATGCTTGTCCAAATAATTGCATTCTTTATAGAAAAGAATATGAGACATTAGACGATTGTCCGATGTGTAAAGAATCGAGATGAAAGCATGCTAAAAATGAGACAACAATTAAGAAAGGCGTGCCCGCAAAGGTTCTTTGGTACTTTCCTCTGATTCCTCACTTTCAAAGGTTGTTCAAAAGTAAAGAGACATCAAAGATGTTGACTTGGCATTCAAATAATAGATCTGATGATGGGGTCCTACATCATCCTTGTGATTCTCCAAATTGGAAAGTAGTAGATAATTTATCCCCTCAATTTGCATCTGATCCACGCAACCTTCCTCCCTGGTTGTGTATGAAAAGAAAATTCACGATGTTAACATTATTGATCTCAGGATCGAAACAACACGATGTTGATATTGATGTATATTTATACCCTTTGATTGATGATTTAAATATGTTATGGAATGATGGATGGATTGTGCCATTTCCTATATAAATTTCTAGTGTAGACATCGGCCAAACATATATATCGATCGAGTGCATATTGCAGCTATTTGAATATCAAATGATTGATTTAATTATAATTCAAGTGTGGACAAGGTGAGTCCTCAATTAGTTAATAACTTTCATTTATGTAGAACATATATAATTATATTTATATTATCTAATTATTTATATATATTTATTTTATATAGGTGATGAGTGCTCAAAAAGCACTAAAATAACCATGATTTTATGCACATTAATTGATTAAAAATATATATATTTATATGTTTTATCATATATTTATGTAAATTTGTCTTTTTCGGAATCACGGGTATTTTTATTGTTTTTCAGGTATTTTGGCTTAAAAACGCAATTTAAAGACTCAAAGAGGAATACTTGAAGCAATACATCACAAAAATATCAATAAATAAATGGGGAAAGGTCAACAAATATGGAAAACCGGACAAAATGGGTCAAAAATGTCAAAAATGTCAAAAGGAGAAAAACGCAGCGCCCATTGCGTAGCGCCGCAAAGACTCGCCCAAACTGGCGGGGTATCTTGTTCATCTTGTGCGCGACAAGGCGGTATCTGTTAAATGCGAAGATCAAGGCAGCGGTTCTTGTTCATGCTGACAAGCTTGGCGCGGGTTACTATTCATGCAGCGACGCTGGCGGGGTTACTGTTCACGCGCGCTACCTCGCCGCCAGCGCGCCCAACGCGTTTTTGACCCATTTTTCACGTGTAGCGACCCACTATGACGTCATGGCGTCATTGATGACCTCAAGATGTCCACTACACGTTTTTTATTTTTTTATATTTTTTAACATTTTTTTACTCATTTTTTCTCTCCATCCTCACCTATAAATACCCCTCTTCCATTCACTTCAAAGCACACCTTAAAAACACACTTATCTGTTCTTTCTTTCTCTCCATTTCTTAGTTTTTAGTTTTTTTTTAGTTTTTCTTATGTTTTAGCTAGTTTTTCTTATGTTTTAGCTAGTTTCTCTTAGTTTTAGAGTTCTTCCCTTTTTAGGGAAGAACTAGTTATGTTTTTGTAATATTTTAGCTTTTTGATTCAATAAATGGGAGTGCAAATTCGCTTGGAGTTTTTCCAAAGAACGGGAATAGCGTCGAAGTTCGTAAGGATTTTATTTTCTTCTGATTATTTTTATGCTTTATTCTTACATGTTATATTTAATTTGTACGTGGTTAAATTTAAGCGTATTTGTACATTTAGTAAACATGATGTAATAATGACGTTGTTATGCTTGCGAAATATTAAATAGGTAAAAATCTCTAAAATGAATTGATTTTATTTTTATTCAAGATTTTATATTAAGAATGTTAGAGAAATATATTATTTTTCATTACAAACTTAAATCTGAAAATTAGATTTTAAGGTTTAGTTATCGATTCGATTTAGAGTAGTGCTCTTTTATTTGATGGTACAATCGCCTTAGGTAGTTAGAGTGAAGCTCTATTTCAAAAGTTTTTATAAGAATTATTATCCGAAAATGTATTGACGACATGTTTTCGGTAGTGGTTTTAAAACTTGAAAGTTAGTACTGGATAACTAAATTCTTAGGTTTAATTTGGACACCTTGAATAAAGTTTAAATCGTCTAACCCACCAAAGGTGGCATTTAAATGGTTCATTTTCAATCTCTTAGAAAAAGGAATTAATTTAATTAACCAAATTAGTTATCGACCCCACCGATAGGTGTTAATTGATTTGTTTAGTTAACAAAGAATTTCTAACCCCACCGAAGGTGGTATTCATACAAAAAAGGAGAATCAATAAATATCAATTCATATATTTAATAACCTAAATAATACGAGCACGCATAACTAACTTAGTTATTATATCCATAAATACTCCACTATTTATAACAGATAAAATTTGCATGAATGTTTAATGAATCTATGTTTAATTTTACGTAATTAGATTAAAAACACAAAACCCAAAATATCGTGACAGGATGTTTAGGATTTAATTTCGTTTTTAAAAGTTTGAATAATAAATTAAAAACCACATACATTCCTTCCCTAGATCGACCTTGGGAGTATACTTATCATTTTCTACGAAATGATTCGTGCACTTTCGAGAGTTTTACAAATATTAAAACCAAAGTATTTGCAAGAATTGGCGATCTTAGGTTTTTACATCAAGTTTTAGCTAGCGGATTCTTGGGAAGGAATAGCGTTTTTAATTTATTTATCAAAATTTTAAAAATATTTTTGTGGTGTAAATAATTGTGATTTTTTTTTGTTTTTGTAAAAAAAATAAAAAAAAAATTTCAAATTTTAAATTTCATAAATAAAATAAAAAATAAAAAAAATAAATTTTTTTTAATAAATTTTAAATAAAAAAAAATTAAATTAAAAATTAAAAAAAAAATTAAAAAAAAATTAAAAAAATTAAAAAAAAATTAAAAAAGTTAAAAAAAAATTAAAAATAAATTAAAAAAATTAAAAATAAATAAAAAATAAATAAAAAATAAATAAAATAAAATAAAAAAATTAAAAAAATTAAAAAAATTAAAAAAATTAAAAAAAAAATTAAAAAAATAAAAAAAAAATTAAAAAAATAAAAACATTAAAAAAAATAAAAAAAATAAAAAAAATAAAAAAAAAACCAAAATTTTAATTTTTTTGAGTTTAATTTTTACTATTTTTTTTATTTATTTTAAATCATAATTTTATTTTTTTTATTTTCTTTTACCTTTTTCAATTTTATTTTTTTTATTATTATTTTTTCTTTCTTTAGCTATTTTTTTTTCTTCTTGATTTTTATTTAACTTACTTAACTTAGTTTTTTTTTTTTTACTAACTTAATTAACTTAAATTTTTTTTTAACATTAACTTAGGTTTTTACTTAAATTTTCATTAACTTAATTAACTTAGATTTTTTTTACTTCACTTAACTTAATTAATTTTTTTTTTCACTTAACTTAATTAACTTAGATTTTTTTTTACCTCACTTAGCTTAATTAACTTTTTACTAACTTAATTAACTTAGATTTTTTTTAACTTAACTTAATTAACTTAGATTTTTTTAATTCACTTAACTTAATTAACCTTTTCTTTAAACTTAATTAACTTAGATTTTCATTAACTTAAAGTTTTATTTAACTTAACTTAATAACATGAAAAGTAAAGATCTAAGGGAGTTCTGTCTAGGAGACTAGTTCTTGGAAGCCTTTGTGCCACTAGTCTTTCCTGGGAACGTTGTTCTGTCTAGGAGGATGGTTTTTAAGGAGCCTTTGCACCACCATTCTTTCCTGGGAGCACTCTTGGTTAATACTGTTTATGTTATTTAAAAAAAACAAAAACAAAAAAAAAACAAAAACAAAAAAAAAAAACTTTTTAACTATCTCCAAAATTTTAAAGTTTTAATTACAATCTAAGGAGCTAGTTTCTTTGTTTAATCTAGGTACAATTGTGTTTTTATGCCTTAATTATTTGATTTGTACCTAGATGTGGGTTATCTAAAACTCAAAATATGCCTCTAGTTTTAAGTACAGAAAGAAATCTGAAAATCAATAGGGCATGACTGAAAAAGTATAGGTAGACAACCTTGTCTTACCTGCAGGTTTGATTGACTCAATGATGAGGGGACATTGAGTTTACTTAAAATGCAATCCCCAAGTTACGTCTTGCTAAGACGTTAAACTAAGCGCTGGATGGGAGGCAACCCATCATTTTAGAAGTTCACAGCGATCTGTCTGTATACACTTTAATGATGAATATGATGGATGCACCTGCATTTTCCATTACTACTTGCACTTTCTCAAGAAATAGGTAATCTTTCTTCTCTTTTCTCTTTATCTTTAATTTACAGTTGTTACATTGAGGACAATGTAAGTTCTAGGTTGGGGGTGGTGAAAAGTTACCATGCTTAAAAAAAAATAAAAAAATAAAAAAAAATAAAAAGTTTTAACAATTTTAAAATAAAAAAATAAAAAAAATAAAAAAATAAAATTTTTTTTTGTGTGTTTGGTTTTATTTCTATTTTGTGTGATTCAGTAATTTTTGGAATATATAAAAAAAAAAATTCACAAAACTTTATCTTTTCTTTAAATCAAATTTAAGTAAATAGTTAAGTCTTTTGTACTGTTAGATTAATTTTTTTGAAAACATATCATGAAATATTTTGTAATTATTTTTGATAATTAGTTAGTTTTTGTCATAATTAGTATTTCTTGATAAGATGTAGAAATTATATCAAACCCAAAATCGGTGTTTATGAGTTTTTTTTAGTGGAGACTACCTTTGTGAGATATAATTTGAGCCTAATTTCCTTTATTCAGAGTGAAATATATATTTTTTCTACTCCAAACACATTTCTTATTTCTTCAAATTTTTAGATGATCTCTATAGGTATTAGCATTGAATGTATGAATTTTTTCTCATCTTAATAGAGTATCATATATTTTTTATTATTATTTTTGCTTAGATTAAATGATTTGAGTAGAAATTGATAGTATATGCTTATATCTCATTTATGCATGACTACTACAAAAACAAAAAGACATATCTGGGGTTACCTAAACCAAGATCAAACAGAAAAGCCACAAAATTAACCACTCACCAAAATCCAAAAAAAAAATGTACAATCTGTACATGGGTTGACTCTCTAAAAAATACACATATTGAAAAATATCTACAGAAAAAAAAATAGAGAGATAAAAAATAGTATCATCTATATACTATGACCCACGTTGCCTACAAAGTTGTGAGTACATGCTATTTACAAAAGAAAGATATAGGAAGTAATTCCCTAAAAAGTCATTGCAATTTCTTCATTTGTAAAAAGCATATATCTTGAAATTCTTTCTTAATGAGTTTGATTTATGCATGAAAATAATTTTTATATATGATATCTTTATAATTTATACATTTGATTCCTTTCATGAGATCAATGTTAAAATAACACTTTGAGCCTTTATTCTTTATACATATGCGAACATATTAGTTCATTTCTATACATCAACTCTTTCGCATATAAATTAGTATGAGTGTTTGAACCCATAGGATTCAGTGTTTTGAGAGTATTGACTTGTGAGGAATAGAGTCGAAGCGAATTCTGATTCATAACACTGAAATTGGGTGAAATTAAATTGATACATTTTTGATATGAAATATGAAAATGATTTTCGACTAATTATTATAATAAATCATGATTGTTTGAAGAGATTAAAATAACTTATGCTTGAGATTTTAATTATGATCTTAAAGGAGATTAAAAAGTATGAGACATTTTTGTGATATGTTGTTTTCTCTTATTCAAAAAAAAAAAAATTAATTTTTGATTTTGTTGTAATTTTAGTTTTTGATTTCATTGTTTTTATTGTTTTTTTTATTTTTATTTATTTTTTTTTTTTTACATTTAGTTCAATGTTTGTGGGTATCATTACTGAAAACCCTCACGAGACTCAAACTCGTCCACTAGGGCAACCTAGGGGTTTAAAGGCTTGTTGCATAGGCTAAATGCAACCGTGTCAATCCACGGAAGTGATTTAGGATAGTTTAATTTTTATTTTTTATCGCTTCTCTTGCTAAGGGACTAGCAAGAAGCTGGTTGGGGGTTGTGATGAGTGCTCAAAAAGCACTAAAATAACCATGATTTTATGCACATTAATTGATTAAAAATATATATATTTATATGTTTTATCATATATTTATGTAAATTTGTCTTTTTCGGAATCACGGGTATTTTTATTGTTTTTCAGGTATTTTGGCTTAAAAACGCAATTTAAAGACTCAAAGAGGAATACTTGAAGCAATACATCACAAAAATATCAATAAATAAATGGGGAAAGGTCAACAAATATGGAAAAACTGGACAAAATGGGTCAAAAAGGTCAAAAATGTCAAAAAGGAGAAAAACGCGCCGCCGCCATGCAGACTCACCGGCTCACCCACTAAACTGCGCAAGGGTACTGTGCATGCGCGCAGCTCTGCGCGCGGGTTACTTGTTCACGCAGCCTTGGCCGCCCGGCGCGCAACGCGTTTTTGACCCATTTTTCACGTGTAGCGACCCTGTGACGTCACGCCGACGTCATTGATGACCTCCATGTCCACTACACGTTTTTATTTTTTTATATTTTGTTTAACATTTTTTTACTCATTTTTTCTCTCCATCCTCACCTATAAATACCCCTCTTCCATTCACTTCAAAACACACCTTAAAAACACACTTATCTCTTCTTTCTTTCTCTCCATTTCTTAGTTTTTAGTTTTTTTTTTAGTTTTTCTTATGTTTTAGCTAGTTTTTCTTATGTTTTAGCTAGTTTCTCTTAGTTTTAGAGTTCTTCCCTTTTTAGGGAAGAACTAGTTATGTTTTTGTAATATTTTAGCTTTTTGATTCAATAAATGGGAGTGCAAATTCCGCTTGGAGTTTTTCCAGCAACGGGAATAGCGTCGAAGTTCTGTAAGGATTTTATTTTCTTTACAGTTATTTTTATGCTTTATTCTTACATGTTATATTTAATTTGTCTGTGGTTAAATTTAACTGTGCTGGCTGTTTAGTAAACATGATGTAATAATGACGTTGTTATGCTTGCGAAATATTAAATAGGTAAAAATCTCTAAAATGAATTGATTTTATTTTTATTCAAGATTTTATATTAAGAATGTTAGAGAGAAATATATTATTTTTCATTACAAACTTAAATCTGAAAATTAGATTTTAAGGTTTAGTTATCCGGTCTGATTTAGAGTAGTGCTCTTTTATTTGATGGTACAATCGCCCGGTAGTTAGAGTGAAGCTCTATTTCAAAAGTTTTTATAAGAATTATTATCTGAAAATGTATTGACGACATGTTTTCGGTAGTGGTTTTAAAACTTGAAAGTTAGTACTCGGATAACTAAATTCTTAGGTTTAATTTGGACACCTTGAATAAAGTTTAAACTGTCTAACCCCACCAAAGGTGGCATTTAAATGGTTCATTTTCAATCTCTTAGAAAAAGGAATTAATTTAATTAACCAAATTAGTTATCAACCCCACCCATAGGTGTTAATTGATTTGTTTAGTTAACAAAGAATATCTAACCCCACCAAAGGTGGTATTCATACAAAAAGGGAGAATCAATAAATATCAATTCATATCTTTAATAACCTAAATAATACGAGCAAGCATAATTAACTTAGTTATTATATCCATAAATACTCCACTATTTATAAAAGATAAAATTTGCATGAATGTTTATTGAATCTATGTTTAATTTTCTGTAATTAGATTAAAAACACAAAACCCAAAATATCGTGACAGGATGTTTAGGATTTAATTTCGTTTTTAAAAGTTTGAATAATAAATTAAAAACCACATACATTCCTTCCTTAGATCGACCTTGGGAGTATACTTATCATTTTCTACGAAATGATTCGTGCACTTGCGAGAGTTTTACAAATATTAAAACCAAAGTATTTGCGAGAATTGGCGATGCCGGTTTTCGCTAATCAATAGGGCATATTATTATCGACTTCAACATAATCACTCATCATATTTAGCAATGTTCTATGATTCTTCATTTTTTTATCAATATCAAGAGAAGGATTTTAGCATCAGAGCTAAACAATTATATGATAGGGCATTAACGCTTAATAGAAATTAGAAGTTGATAATCCCTTGGCCATTAAGGTTTGAACAAGGCCAAGATCATTGGATGTTGGTAATCCCTTATCTGTATGACAATTATGTTTGGTACTATGACTCAGCTTCCATAGAATTGAGTAAAGATACAAAAGTAGTTTTTGAAATGTAAGAGTTATAGTTAACTATTTTTCTTCTATTGTTCTTTGTAATATTTAATAAAAACTAACCATTTTAAAAAATCTCATAAGCTTATATGGCACAAAGTTATGGTATGTACAACCAAATATTAATAATTTTATTAATTTTACTATTGAATAATAAAGATATTCGAATATGGAAAATCATGCACACTTGTTTTTTGTAGGTTCCACAACAAAATTATGGAGTCATGTATGGCTACTATATGTCATGAAGTTTATGAGCGAAATCATCACAAATATCAAAATTCCAATTGAAGATGTGGTAATCTCTTTTACCAATATACATTTTTAACATATATGAGTTTTTTTTGTGAATTCATGAAATTACATTCTTATTTTGAATTTAAATACATGTACTTCTTTGGTTGGAACAAGAGAGGCTATGATCTGCAATTTTTTGCTGATTTACTAGAGGAATGGGCAGAACACATGGTTCAAATTATATCATCACAAGAAGAATCAAGAGAAGATTCTGATGATCTTGAATAGAATATGACAACACAATGGTAATTTTATAATGCTTTAATTTATCTATTCTTGTGTCTGAAGTCCCTTGTTTGATGAATGTTTATATGCTCATTTATTTAGGGGAATGAATTGTTTTATGGACCTTTTCTTTGCCCAAACTTATCTCATCTCTCTTGCCTAGTTCCCTTATGACAATATCATGGTAGTCACTAGTCAACCAAGTATAGGAAAACCACCAAGAATCATCATTCCAGTATAATATCATGAATTCACAAAAAAATAACATATATATGTTAAAAGATTAGTAAAAGAGATTACCACATCAACACCCGAGTGATATAATAATAACCTTATCCCTTCAAAATCATATAATCACTGTATTAATCTTTTGTCTATAAATATGAAGCAATCTAGAATCAAGCTGGTATTTTTAATGCTATAATAAGCTCTAAATATGAAGTCAAGTGTAATTCCGATTTGTTACTTGGGTTGGTTGAGTTTTTGGTGCCCATAAACTTATGAAACAATTATTTTTTTCCCAACCAACCCAAGTAACAATTCAGAGTTACACATGACTTCATCATTCCAATGTAATATCATGAATTCACTCGAGTGTCGATGTGGTAATCTCTTTTACTAATCTTTTTACATATATAAGTTATTTTTTGTGAATTCATGATACTACATTCTTATTTTGAATTTAATTACATATAGTTCTTTGGTTGGAACAAGTGGTGCTATGATATGCATATTTTTGATGATTTACAAGAAGAATGGATAGAACATTTTGTTCAATTTATAACATTAGGAGAAGAATATGATGATCTTGAATAACATAGGAAAATACCATGGTAATATTTATAATGCTTTAAATTCTCCATTCCTATGTCTCTGAAGTTTAGACTACTTGAATTGTTATATGGACCAGCTTTTTTTTGCCCAGTTTCCTTGTCACTATGCTAGTGATTCTAAGCCAACCAAGTTTTCTCTCCTTGAAATAAAGTCGAAATATCACAAAATCCATGACACTTTAACGACATCATTTTATTTTTAATTTAAGTTAAATATATATGTATTATATATGAATTATTTTTTGTAATAAATTTAATTATCAAGTAATTAATTATATTTAATTTTTCAATTATTTGTATTATTATTTAAACTTTGTTAGACATATTTTGGTTTTTTTATAGTTATATGTGATCAAATACAGGTTATTAGTAGGGTAGAAAAGGAGTAAAATAAGTAAAAAAATATATTATAAAGTCTGTTCAACGTGTAAACTGACTTTAAATTTTAAGTCTTACAATTTAAAGTCGGTTAAAAACTGACATTAATGCACGGTTTTGTAGTAGTGCTTTTTCCACACCTAAACTTTCTTTTTATTCATCTTGTACTTTTTAACTACAATTGAGATTTTACTTGATATTTTAGTACACCCTATCTTATCATTCTCTTTATATTTTTTTATTCCACATCTTTGTTTCCATAACTTCATAACACCCCAAACTTATTTTCAATTTTATTTTCTATTTCTTTAGAAGGATAATTGTGTTATGAGTTTTTTTCTCAATACGGTGTGTTACATTTCATCTTACTCTATAATATAACACATGATTGCATTTTTTTTCTTTTCATACAAGCTAAATATGCAAGGGTAAAGGAAATGCTTATTGTTTAGGCACAAAATGTGGCTTAAAGATATGAAAGACTCTTTTTTAGGCTCAAATAGAAGATTACAGATATTAATAATGGTAGCTTGAAAGGCTCAATCGATCCAAACAAGACTTAAATCATTTCTTATGATAAATACTATTTAGAATTTCACCTCAAGGGATGATCAAATATATTCCAAAACATGGTATATCTCATAAACTTGCATAACTCACCACAAATTTTCTCTCAATATATATAAGAACACCAAAATCAATCATGAACATATACATAAAAATTTGAATCAATCCATCAAAACTAGCAATCATATAATATATTAATATAAATATCTTAACAAACATGTTACATTCTTTATCCTAGTATTGACAACAAATAAATCATTGGGTTCGTAAGTTTTATATTTGGCATGTGTTCATTTAGCGTCCATATATTTATCAATTTATACCCAAATCATGATTAAAAACATCCTAAAATAAAAAAAACAATTTGTAAATATTGAAAATGCAAACTAAATACTTAAGTCAAAAAATGAAGTTCCTTCCTCCAAACACCACATCTGTCATTGAAATGCTCAATCTTTTTTCACCATTGCTCCCCACATTTGTTTATATACAAAAGAAAAATAATAAAAAATATAAGTAAAGTAAGGTTGGGTTGCCTCTCAACTCACATCACGTTTAATATCCTTCACTAGATGATCATATCGATTCCTAAGGTATATCCCTCTATGTCCACTTGTTTCATTGAAATAATTTATGTTTTGGTTTAACAACATAGTGCTCAATTCTCTTATTATGCCACATATTTGTTTTCTCTTTGTAATTTTTGGCAATCTTATAAGCACTCCATTGTAACTCATCTAATTTATGTATTTGCAACATCTTTTTCACCTATCTTTTTGACTCCTCCACTTTCCTACTTGATTGTAGATGGTAGGATAAAGGTGTGAGATCAAACCTTGGTGGCCCTTCAATAGATGGTTTAAGCTTAGATCCAATCTCAAAACTCTCCACAACCATATTAGGTATACGTAAGGGAGGTGTACCCTCCAAATAGTTCACATAATCCACAATATCAATCATAGATTCCATACTTTTAAAAAGGGAGTAGAAAAAAATATGGTAAGTTGCCTCCTACAAAGTGCTTGGTTTGACATCATCAGCCTGAATTAGCTACATCTCAACTATCCATGTAAGTTGGATTATAGAATTGGATCTCATTCATATGACCCTTATCAAATGTTTCACGGTAAGGTTTTACTTTGTGTCCATTTATTTTAAATTCTTTTCCAGTTCTCTTATGATGGAGTTCCACGACACCATCAACAAATACATTAATATTATTAAGAGGATGAACCCAACGTGAATGAGGATTACTAATAATAATTGGAGATGAGAATTGAACAAGAGAACTTTTTATCCAACTTAGAAATTCTTCCTTCATAGTATCTTATAATTTTCTACCTTTGTTTTCTCCTTATAAATTCATGCATTTTCATAGGCTTCATTTCAAATCTTCTCTAGTTAAATTAATTGCAACCTTATATGCTCCCATGCTTCCTCTACGTCCATGTTTCATTCTTTTATTGCAAAAGAGGCCTTGTTTTCCAACTCTATTGGAAAATGACATGGTTTACCTTACACCAACGAAAATGGTGACATTTCAATGTAATGGAGATTGAGGTGCTGATCAAGCTGATGTTTTGAAAGTGATGATGAAGTTGATGTTTCCAAATATTATCAAGTTATTTTACAAGGAATTGGGAGCCCAATGACTAGGGATAGATTTGGAAGATCAAGTTGAGTGCAAGAGTTATTTTAGGGAGCAATTTTTGTTTTAATTAATTGTGAGCCTTTTATGTATAGCAATTTTTATTTTAGTTAATTGTGGGCTTTTTATTTTAAGTCTTTCAGTTTTTTTAGGATGGATTAGGCCCAACCCATAACTAAATAGGCCTGTTAGGATTGAATTGTGCCTAGGGTTTATCTTTGGTTTGAATTGCCTTTTTTTCATAAGGGTTGTATAAAAACACAACATCTTGTCATTTGAACAAGAAATATCATTAATGGAAAATTTATTTCAGGAAGATTTTTGCTTTGCCTTCTTGTGTTCTTGATAGAATGCTTGAAATTTTATTATCATAAGGAGTGATCATAATTTGTGGCATCTCAAGATTGGGATTTTAAGAACTTTTTTTACTTAGGATTCTAATTTGATAATTTTCAACATGTTCGTAGGAATTCAATCATTCCTATTTCTTTGAGTTCATGGGTTCCTATGGTTATTCGCCTAAAGAGTCCACGTCATTTGGTATTAGAGCCTTGGTTGCTAAAAACAAGTTATCTATCTTCATCTATTTTTGGTTTGAATTCTTGATTTGGAAACAAAATCATCTTGATCAGTCCATTTCTATGTTCTTAAGTCTCAGAACAATATGTCCTTCAAGTCTTTTAGTTTTATTTCAATTTCAATGTCGTTGTTTTCGTCTATGGATTTCATTTGGTACTTTTCTTTGAATTATTTGTATCAATTTTTGTTCTTTATTTCTGTGTTCAATCCATCATTTTTCTTCAAAAAGAAAGCGGGTTATGCTATTCACAATTTCAAAAAAGAAAATTTGATAAATCAAAGTTGCAACTTTAAACAGCTATAACTTTTGACTCGAGTATCAGAACGACTATTATAATATCTCAAATCGAATCTCATTTTGATTCTTATAATTGGATATTGGCTTCGCCTTCATTATGTATTGTTATTTTCGATCCCAATATCCTTTGACTCTTTATTTTTTTTCTTGTTCATTAGGGTTACGAATTTGTTTGTGTGAATTTTTTATTCACAGGAGCTGCAATAGCAGTCAAAAGTAAAAGAAAGAAAGAAAAAGAAAGAAAAAAAGAAGAATAATAGGAGAACAAAGTGGTAGATTGTTCAAGAATCTAATTCTTTTTTCTTGCTGAGTTTTCTTCTTGTTGTTGAAATCGGTGTTCTTTTATTTTGTTCTAGTTTTTTCTATTCCATTCTAGAGAATCATCAAAATTATTGTCCAAGTCTAATTTGTTTTTTTTAAAAGGATTCATATTGTGGTTAAGTGTCTTTCTTTAGAGACCTTTATAGGTTATCTTTCTATCCTAAATAAAGTTTTTTGAAAATATGATTTTCAAGATTTTCAAGATCTTGAAAAGATTCTTTTTGGGTATTTAGAGTCCAATTTGGACATTCTTTTTGTTATCCTTTGTCATTACATTTTTAAAATTCTAATTTTTGATATTGTCACCAATAAACTGATTACTTCTTGAGATTAGTTCAATTCTTTGATTTTGTTAAGAACACAAAAGAAGGTTGAATTAAGCTTTGAATGGCCAAAGGTAAGGAACATAAAAAAAGAGAGGCCAAAATAATGGATAAAAAGAGTGATAACAATCTAATTTGAGAGCAAAGACGTGCAGAAGTGTGTGAGGAAAACTACTTTTGTATTTTATTTTACAGATTGAAAACATGAGTAAAGAAGGAGAAGAACCACAAGAGGTTAACTTGAAATTCATCATCAAATTTGTTCATAACCAATTTAAGAGGATGAATGCATGGTTATATGATTTAGAATCCTCTTCCGATTCTAAATCACATAGAAGAGGATATAGAGACATGAGTTTGAGGAAGAAGTAGATGATACCAATATGGAGGAAATAACAAGTTATAAATGTGGCAAAAAGACAAACTAGAAAGAAGATAAACAATATAGGCAATATAAAGATGAGAATTTTGCCTTTTCAAGGAATGAATGATTATGAGTTATACTTGGAGTGGGAAAGAAATGTTGAGCATGTATTTGATTGTCTTAATTACTCCAAGGAGAAGAAAGTAAAGCTAGCAGCTGTAGAATTTATAGATTATGTTGGTATATGGTGGGATCAATTGGTGGTCAATAGGTGAAGGATTGGTGAGAGGCCTATTCAGTCATGGGAAGAGATCAAATAGGTGATGCATAAGAGTTATATACCTATCCATAACTCTAGGGATTTATATAGAAAGTTGCAAGGGTTGGTTCAAGGTTCCATTAGTATAGAATATTATTATAAGGAGATGGAAATTACCATGACTTGAACAAACATAGAAGAAGATAGAGAAGCAACAATGGCTTGATTCATTGCCAGATTAAATAGGGAAATTGTTGATGTGGTTGAATTGCAACATTATGTAGATATGGAAGAACTACTACATAAAGCAATTGAAGTGGATAAGCAAATCAAGTCCACAAGGTTTTGATCTAGTTCTTCCTTTAGTTCTCCATGAAGATCAGATTGGAAGGACAATAAAGTTTCCTTCAAAAAAAAGATGAAGAAAAGTTAAAAAATTAAGTTGTTATTCATAATGGTAAACCCGAAACTAAAACTCTTACTAAGTCACATGATATTAAGTGTTTTAGGTGCCAAGGACTCGCACATATTGCTTCTAAATGCCCAAAAAAGGTTATAATTGTAAGAGCCAGTGGAGAAATAAGAAGTGCTAGTTTAGGTGATGATGAAATGCCACCATTGGAGGATTTTTCTAATGTAGAAGTGCAAGAACCTGTTCATAGGGAATTACTTGTCATAAGGAGAGACCTAAATATACAGCCCAAGAATGAAGGAGATGAGAAACAATGTAAGCATATTTTTCACACAAGATGCCATGTGAAGAATAAGGTATGTATGGTTATTATTGATAGTAGGAGCTACACTAATGTTGCTAGTATTTTGCTGGAATAAAATTTGAATTTGAAGTGGTAAAAGCATCCAAAACCATACAAGCTACAATGGTCGAATGATTATTTAGAAGTGAATGTCAACAAACAAGCGTGGTTTCCTTTTTCAATTGGAAAGTACAAGGATGAGGTTCTTTGTGATATGGAACCATTGTATGTTGCTCATATTTTGCTTGGAAGATCATGGTAGCTTAATAGGAGGGTGCCGTATAATGGGTACAAAAATCGCTATTCTTTTGAAATGAGTAATAGAAAATTTGTATTAGCCCTTCTCAAACCTTTGCAAGCTTATGAGGACCAAATTAGGATAGTAGGAGAGTGCAAGATGTGGGAAAAACAAAAGTGTGAGCAAGAGGAAAATAAAAAAAGAGTAAGTGAGGTAGAGAGCAAAAATGGAGAGAAAAGTGAGAAAAATGGAGAGAAAAGTGAGCATAATGGAGGGAAAAGTGAGCAAAAAAGAAAAGAATGTGAGCACAAAGAAGAGAAGAGTGAGCAAAGAGGAGAGAAAAGTAAGAAAAAGGAAGAAAAAAATAAAAGAATTAGTGCATTTGTTGAAAAACAAGAGATTAAGAGTATAATGATGGCAAGGCAACAAGTATTTATACTTATATACAAGGATGTGTATCTTTCTACTAAAAATCTTAACTCATCTATGCATGGTGTCATCGAATATTTATTGCATGACTTTAAAGATCAACTTCTTAAAGAGATTCCCCAGGATTACCTCTTTTGAGAGGAATTGAGCATCAAATAGACTTTACACATGGATTTGTTTTACCAAATTGAACTACTTATAGAGCTAAGATTTGAGAACGAATCTTTTCAAAGAGGATGAGAATAATGGAGATTGAGGTACTGCTCAAGTTGATGTTACCAAGTGCTTATCAAATTGATATTTCCAAATATTCCCTTGATATTTTGCAAGGAATTGGCTGTCCAATCACTATGGCTAGATTTGGAAGATCAAATTGGTTGCAAGGGTTACTTTAGGAAGAAATTTTTGCTTTATTAATTCTGAGCCTTTTATGTTTAGCAATTTTTATTTCAGTTAATTGTTGACTTTTCATTTTCAGTCTTTTAGTTTTTTTTTAAGCATGGATTAGGCCCAACTCACAACTAAATAGGCCCATTAGGGTTGAATTACACCTAGGGTTTATCTTTTTCTTTGAATTGGTGTGTTGTATAAAATGGAATAGTCTTATCATTTAGAACAAAAAATATTATTAATGAAAAAAATCATTTCATAAAGATTTTTGCTTTGCCTTCTTATGTTCTTGATTGAATTCTTGAATTTGACTTATCAAAGAGAGTGACCATCCTTTGTGGTGTCTTAAGATTGGGTTTTTAAGCATTTTGTTTCCTTAGGGTTCTAATATGATCATCTTCAACACATTGTTAACAATTCAATCATTCCTATTCCTTTGAGTTCATTGGTTCTTATGGTTATTCGCCTAGAGGATCCGCATCACAATGGGATTTTTATATGTTATTCTGTATGCCTAAGTCCATAATACAATCCTTCTTGACGGGTTTCACTGTCCTTTCAAGGATGGACTTGACCTCCATTTTAGAGACCTTCATTTTTTCATATGTGTGAGGATTATGAAGTTCATAAACTTTGTGATTGACATGATACTTTTTCAGTAAAGCCTAGAAATTTTTATTGCAAAAGTATAGTTCACCATCACTAATGATAGTTCTTAGTGTACCAAACTTAGTAAAAATGTTAGATCGATTTCACAAAACCCAAAAAAAAAATTTAGAGTCATTAGTTATGCTAGCTTTAGCTTCCATCAATTATGATAAATAATCAACATCAAGTAAGATATATATGACCACTAGAGGAAGGTAAAGGTCCAATGAAATCAATATCTTGAACATCAAAAGTTTAAGCAAAAATTATTTTTGTTTGGGGAATTTAATCTCTAGGCTCTATGTTATCCATTCATTGATAGTGGTCATAAGCTTTATAGAAGATATGTGCATTCTTAAACATGGTAGGATAGTATAACCCACTATAAAGAATCTTGAGAGTGGTCCTCTTCACACCAAATTGTCCTCAACATGCATAAGTAAGGAAAAACATGAGTATAGAATGAAATTCAGTTTTAAGTATACACCTTCTTAATAATTGACCAGGAAAATGTTTTTATGGATATGGATCTTCCCATATATAATACTTGCCATCCATACAAGGCTTGTATTGTGGTGCTTTTGGTAGATTTCTTGACAGTTGTTTGGATACAAGATAGTTAACAAGGTCAACATTGATGAGTGCTCAAAAAGCACTAAAATGACCATGATTTTATGCACATTAATTGATTAAAAATATATATATTTATATGTTTTATCATATATTTATATAAATTTGTCTTTTTCGGAATCACGGGTATTTTTATTGTTTTTCAGGAATTTTGGCCTAAAAACGCAATGTAAAGACTCAAAGAAGAATACTTGAAGCAATACATCACAAATAAATTAATAAATAAGTGGAAAAAGGTCAACAAACATGGAAAAATTGGACAAAATGGGTCGAAAAGGTCAAAAATGTCAAAAGACGAAAATCGCTACACAGCCCTTGACCCGCCATACGCTGGCCGCCAGAGTCGCGCCAGCGCGTTGATGCTTCCGCGCGCGCGCAGCTGCCGCTGGCACTGCTCACGCTAGCGCGCCAATAGCCAGCCATAGCGCCCAACGCGTTTTTGACCCATTTTCCACGTGCAGCACCCCCTATGACGTCATGATGACGTCATTGATGACCTTAGCATGTCCACTACACGTTTTTTATTTTTTTTATATTTTTTTAACATTTTGTTTACTCATTTTTTCTCTCCATCCTCACCTATAAATACCCCTCTTCCATTCACTTCAAAACACACCTTCAAAACACCTCAAAACCACACTTCTCTCTTCTTTCTTTCTCTCATTTCTTAGTTTTTAAGTTTTTCTTAGTTTCTTTCTTAGTTTCTAAGCTTTTCTTAGTTTTTCTCTTAGTTTTTAGTTCAATTCTCTTAGGTTTAGAGTTCTTCTCTTTTTTTGAGAGGAACTTGTAATGTTTTTGTAATAATTTAGATTTTTTCAATAAATGGAAGTGCAAATTCCGCTTGGAGGTTTTCTAGCAACGGGAATAGCGTCGAAGTTCTGTAAGGATTTTATTTTCTTTACAGTTATTTTTATGCTTTATTCTTACATGTTAAATTTAATTTGTCTGTGATTAAATTTAACTGCTATTGCTTATAATCATGATATAATAATAACGTTGTTATGCTTGCGAAATATTAAATAGGTGAAAATTTCTAAAATGAATTGATTTTATTTTTTATTCAAGATTTTATATTAAGGATGTTAGAGAGAAATATATTATTTTTCATTACAAACTTAAATGCGAAAATTAGATTTTAAGGTTTAGTTATCCTGTCGATTTAGAGTAGTGCTCTTTTATTTGTTGGTACAATCGCCGGTAGTTAGAGTGAAGCTCTATTTCAAAAGTTTTTATAAGAATTATTATCCGAAAATGTATTGACGACATGTTTTTCGGTAGTGGTTTTAAAACTTGAAAGTTAGTACTCGGATAACTAAATTCTTGGGTTTAATTTGGACACCTTGAATAAAGTTTAAATTGTCTAACCCCACCAAAGGTGGCATTTAAATGGTTCATTTTCAATCTCTTAGAAAAAGGAATTAATTTAATTAACCAAATTAGTTATCAACCCCACCCATAGGTGTTAATTGATTTGTTTAGTTAACAAAGAATATCTAACCCCACCAAAGGTGGTATTCATACAAGAGAGAATCAATAAAATATCAATTTATATCTTTAATAACCTAGATAATATGAGCAAGCATAATTAATTTAGTTATTATATCCATAAATACTCCACTAATATAAATGATAAAATTTGCATGAATATTTATTGAATATGTATTTATATTTATTTATTGAATTTGTATCTATGTTTATTTTTTTATTATATTTAATTAATCTGTATATATGTTTATTTTATGTTATTAGATTAGGAACACAAAAACCAAACTATCGTGACAGGATGTTTAGGATTTAATTTCGTTTTTAAAAGTTTGAATAATAAATTAAGAACCACATACATTCCTTCCTTAGATCGACCTTGGGAGTATACTTATCATTTTCTACGAAATGATTCGTGCACTTGCGAGAGTTTTACAAATATTAAAACCAAAATATTTGCGAGAATCGGCGATGCCGGTTTTCGTTCATCAAACATACCATAGTTTTGAATTCTCTATAGAAAAGAGTTGCTCATCTAGGAATTGTTCCTACAATGGTAAGGACTCTTCTTCTTGTATGATTCGAGTCAAGTAGTCTGCCACTAAATAAGCCTAGGTTTTTCATCCTTTTTTATTAGTAAATACCTGAGAGTTGCATGGTCATAAAATATAGTTACTTTAGTACTTATTAAATATGACATAAATTTTTCTAAAGCAAAAATAACCGCAATTACGTTTTTTCCAATGGTGGAGCAATTTATTTTGGTATCATTGTAGGTTTTTGAGGCCTAGTAAATGACATGTGTTCTTTGCCCATATGTTTCCCAAACACTACTCCAACTTCATAATCACTAGAATTGCATATAAGCTCAAATGGTCTACTCTAGTCAAGTGCTTGAATGAATGGAGCTATTGTGAGCAGGTCCTTATCCTTGTCAAAAGGTTCATTTCACTTGTCATCAAATATGTAGGAAATGTCTTTTTGTAGTAATGTGCATAGTGGTCTTGCAATCTTTTAAAATTTCTGGATGAACCTCCTATAAAAATTTGCATAACCAAGAAAAGAACGAATCTCCCTCATAGTAGTGGGAGATGGTGAGCCACGCATAGTATCAATTTTAGCCCTATCTACTTCTATTCCCTTAGAAGAAAATATATTATTTGTTGTAATCCCATGGTATACCATAAAGTGACACTTTTCCAATTTAATACCAAATTAGATTGTGCACATTTGCAAGGAAACATGTTAAATAATGTAAACATAAGTCAAAAGAATCACCAAACATTATAAAGTCATCCATAAATATCCCTATTTTCTCTTTATGTAATAAGGGAATGTACTTATTATACACCTTTGAAAGATGGTAAGAGCATTATAGAGTCCGAATGGAATTTTTATGAAGACAAAGGTTCCAAAGGAGCACATAAGTATGGTATTTTGTTGATTCTCGGGTACTATAACAATATGCTTATAATCTGAATAGCCATCAGGAAAATAATAATAAGAGTGACATACTAACCTTTCTACCATATGATCAATGAAGGGAAGAGGAAAATGATCCTTCCTTGTGTTGGTGTTGAGCTTCCTATAATCCATGCATACTCTCCAATCTATTTTCATTCTTGTGGGTACCAAAGCATTTACAACATTTTTAACTAAAATTATACTAGATTTTTTTGGCACCACCTATTCTGGACTTACCCACTTAAAATCAGACATGGGGTAGAGAACCCCTTATCTTGCTGATTGAGAATCCCCTTCTTCACTACTTCCATTATTGGTGGATTTAATCCTCGTTGTGTCTCTCTTTTTGGTTTAAGTTTGTCCTAAAGTAATATCATGCGCACACATAGGGAGGAATATATACATTTGATATCAAAAATGGTCCAACCTATAATAATCTTGTGACCCCTTAAGAATCTCAAAAGTTTGTCCTCTTATTCATAAGACAAGTGGTTAGTAATGATGATGACTGGTAGTATGTCATTATCTCCCAAATATATATGTTTCAAGTGCAATGGGAAAGTCTTTAATTCTAATGCTAGTGCCTATACAATAGAAGGTAAAAACATTTCATTGTTGTTTGAAAAATTTCTTGTGTGTTAGGGATTATAGTGATATGTTAGAGAGAACATAATACTAAGATCCTTTATTCATCTCATCAATGAGGTATAAATAGGTATAAGAGAAGTAGATGTCAATGTTATATTAGTATGTACTCTGCAAAGGCATCATTGAATACCAAAACTTGATATTTTACAACAATAACTCATTTAACAAAGTCAAGTCATTGTCCTGGCGATGAGGTCTATGTTCCAATAGTTTGGTTGATGTATTTATGCATCTTTTATATGGATATGGGGTAGAAACGTGGAAAGCCACTAGGTGGCTTTACCCTAATGTCCAAATGGCTAGTTCGGTAGGTAAAGGTAATGCTCCAAAGAAACTCAATCAGTGTACTACTTATTAGTACCAGGTTGCTACACAAAAGGTGCTTAATACAACGGACTCTGTCCAAATGAGGTGATCCAGATCATTATGATTGCACACCCTTCTACATGTAACATACCTAACATTAACTGCTCTTTTTCCCTAAGCTTTTGGGATATGTTTAGGAATATTCTAGGATAACATAAAAATTGTTCATCTTTGTATTCTCAGATAATTTCCTCTATAAAAAGTAAAATGTTTTTAACATTTTACCCAATGATATTCTTTACTTAGCCAAATTATCTTTAGAGAATCTCATAACGATATAACTTCATGCACTACAATTCTACATAGCTAACCTATTGAATTCAAACTTAGTTTGAAATTTAGTTTGTTTGACTAGTGACATCCTCAATTAAATCTGTATGTTTTACATATCTTAAACCATTCCTCAATAGATTTACAACACCCTTCATTAGCTAGGTAACTTCTTCATCGTTTTTTTCTTTTCTATAATGTCTTCTGATAATGGGGGAAAGGTTTAATCCGTTCGAGATCTTCTTCCATTAAGGATAAGAACACCCCAAAAAGGACCTCGTGACTTAGTTCCCTTGCTAATAAGCTTAAAACAAGTAAAGTGACCTATTGAAACCTCCATAGATCATGACGAAAGATTGACCAAATTAAGTAATGCTCCAATTAAGGTAAGTGTCCTAACCCTCCCTAATTTATCTAGGTCACACTTTGTCTCCTCATCATCTTTGCAAGGACCAATGCCTATCATTCAAATATCTACATCTACAGCGAGAAAGGTACCTTGCTCTAAGAAGAAGCATAATAACAAGGGTAAGCCACCTATCAAACTATGGAAAAACATCATAATGAAAAAATGTCAAGCAATCTAACTTTTGATGACTTGGTAGAGATTAGGTATAAGTATGACATCACACCCCATGAGGGAATGATTTTAGTTCCCCACCACTTATGTGATGCTGATAATCCCCCAGTGGGGTGGTGGGTGACACATTGGGCATCTTTTAAAATAGGACTTCAGAACCCATTCCCCAAAATGGTGGTTCATGCTTTCATAAATTTTAACATCAACCTTGTCAAATATAATCCTAATGGATGGAAAAATCTCTTATGTCTTTCAATCATCACTGGTAAACAGGGTGGACTTGACAAGCGATGAAACCAGGTGTATGCACAATTTTTATAGAAATAACATGGACAAAGATAGAGAATTTATATCACATATTGATGGACATAGGATATAACTAATACTCCCTTATAGTACCTCATGATGAAAAGATAAATATTTTTATATCATTAGAAACATTTAGGCTAAAGGGGTCAAATCTCCAAAACATTTCACCTAGAACCATCACTTCAGTACAACCCAACCCCGTGCAAGTGAGCTAATTAATAAGTTGGGTCCCAATGGCAAGGAAAAAATAAGGAGGATTAAATTTTCGAATATTAAAAATGAAAGCTACAGGGACATCTTAACTGTAGACCTTTTGAAAAGATTTGGGGTCTGGAGGAACTATACTAATGAGTATATAGGTTATCCTTTTTTAATGAGGTAAATACCATTTTTTATAACTTGGACTATTGAACTAATTTTTTCTTTGTTCTTTCAAATGTACTACTCGAACATGGACTTATCAACCCCTTAGGTATTGATGACTTGGTACCCTTGGCTTTTTTCATTATCAATGAAAAAAATAAAATTTCTATCTCCAAAATTTTTTTCCTTCCTCCACTACATCTCCCTCCCTTTTTTGAGCATTTCCTTTAATGGTTGGGGAAAGCAATCCCATCTCTTATAGGGAACTTCACTCCTCTGGATGATGAGTCAAGTGAGGTACCTCCACTACCCATGGTGTTGAGCCTTCCTAGCTCATCCTATTTAAACCCCTGATGAGCAGAATCGTGATCGCCAAATACTTTGATGAACGAAAACTTGATTAACGAAAACCGGGATCGCCGATCCTGCCAATACTTTGGTTTTATATTTATAAAACTCTCGCAAGTGCACGAATCATTTCGTAGAAAATGATAAGTATACTCCCAAGGTCGATCTAAGGAAGGAATGTATGTGGTTCTTAATTTATTATTCAAACTTTTAAAAACGAAATTAAATCCTAAACATCCTGTCACGATAGTTTGGTTTTTGTGTTCCTAATCTAATAACATAAAATAAACATATATACAGATTAATTAAATATAATAAAAAAATAAACATAGATACAAATTCAATAAATAAATATAAATACAGATTCAATAAATATTCATGCAAATTTTATCATTTATATTAGTGGAGTATTTATGGATATAATAACTAAATTAATTATGCTTGCTCATATTATCTAGGTTATTAAAGATATAAATTGATATTTTATTGATTCTCTCTTTTTTGTATGAATACCACCTTTGGTGGGGTTAGATATTCTTTGTTAACTAAACAAATCAATTAACACCTATGGGTGGGGTTGATAACTAATTTGGTTAATTAAATTAATTCCTTTTTCTAAGAGATTGAAAATGAACCATTTAAATGCCACCTTTGGTGGGGTTAGACAATTTAAACTTTATTCAAGGTGTCCAAATTAAACCCAAGAATTTAGTTATCCGAGTACTAACTTTCAAGTTTTAAAACCACTACTGAAAACATGTTGTCAATACATTTTCACATAATAATTCTTATAAAAACTTTTGAAATAGAGCTTCACTCTAACTACCGGGCGATTGTACCAACAAATAAAAGAGCACTACTCTAAATCAAACCGGATAACTAAACCTTAAAATCTAATTTTCAGATTTAAGTTTGTAATGAAAAATAATATATTTCTCTCTAACATCCTTAATATAAAATCTTGAATAAAAATAAAATCAATTCATTTTAGAAATTTTCACCTATTTAATATTTCGCAAGCATAACAACGTTATTATTACATCATGTTTACTAAACAGCTAGCACAGTTAAATTTAATCACAGACAAATTAAATATAACATGTAAGAATAAAGCATAAAAATAACTGTAAAGAAAATAAAATCCTTACAGAACTTCGACGCTATTCCCGTTGCTAGAAAACCTCCAAGCGGAATTTGCACTTCCATTTATTGAATCAAAAATCTAAATTATTACAAAAACATTACAAGTTCCTCTCAAAAAGAGAAGAACTCTAAACCTAAGAGAATTGAACTAAAAACTAAGAGAAAAACTAAGAAAAGCTTAGAAACTAAGAAAGAAACTAAGAAAAACTCAAAAACTAAGAAATGAGAGAAAGAAAGAAGAGAGAAGTGTGGTTTTGAGGTGTGCTTTGAAGTGAATGGAAGAGGGGTATTTATAGGTGAGGATGGAGAGAAAAAATGAGTAAAAAATGTTAAAAAAAATATAAAAAACATGTAGTGGACATGCTGAGGTCATCAATGACGTCAGCATGACGTCATAGGGGCTGCTACACGTGAAAAATGGGTCAAAAACGCGTTGGGCTCTTTGGTATTTGCCACGTTAATTGGGCCGGCTTCGTATGGCGTGAGCGATGCCAGCCTGTGCCAGCGTGAAGCGGTATCAACGCCTTGTGACTCTGGCCCATTGTGGCGGCTCTGGCCTTGTATGGTGAAATGAGCGGGGCTACTTATTGCGCGATTTTCCGTCTTTTGACATTTTTGACCTTTTCGACCCATTTTGTCCAATTTTTCCATGTTTGTTGACCTTTTCCCACTTATTTATTAATTTATTTGTGATGTATTGCTTCAAGTATTCTTCTTTGAGTCTTTACATTGCGTTTTTAGGCCAAAATTCCTGAAAAACAATAAAAATACCCGTGATTCCGAAAAAGACAAATTTATATAAATATATGATAAAACATATAAATATATATATTTTTAATCAATTAATGTGCATAAAATCATGGTTATTTTAGTGCTTTTTGAGCACTCATCAACCCCGAGTTGAGTCCTCTAAGATAAGAAAAGTAGGTAAAGACTCAAATCTCCAAATTGAAGCAATAGATCTAGATGACATCGATTTTGAAAAGGTAATTTTGAGGGATGCCATGGTTCTAAACACCCTGGTGACCTATTATGATAAGGGCATGTTTGGGTATCCTGGATTAAAAAAATGACCTCTACCATCACATTTAGAGTGACACTCAACTGGCTTGGTTCAGAGAAGCCCATACAAATGATAGAGGGTCTAATAGAGAGCTAATGGCTAATTGTTTGATTGAGTTGAGTTTTCTACTTTGAGATTTATACCTCATTTCACACTATTTTAAAATTGAATTTTAATAATATTTTTTGTTTTTTATGTCTTGTCATTAGCCAAGGAAGACTAGCTATTGCTCAAGGTGTACAAGAGAGAAGTGAAAGTAAGTCTCTTGCAAATAGCAAAGTACCAAAAGGGTGTGAAGGATAAAGGTTCTCTTCTTCATGAAAATGAGGTCAAAATCCTTAACCTTTATGGTGACCTACTTAATAATTCTAAAAAGCTAAGAAAATCATACAACTATTGCTTGACGTGGGGACAAAGAGCAAGCCATTTTGAACAAGCAGCCAAGAAGGCTGAATATATTATAAACTCAGTACGAGATCCAATGAGCTCGTTTACTGATCTGGTGGAGATGTTAAAAATGGAGTGCATTAAAGCTTACATAAATAGGTGTGGCTTTGTGATAAGTAGGCTGAAGACTCAGGCTAAGAAGTTAGACCTGACTGTTCCCTACTTCACTTTGGTGCAAGCTTTTTAGAGTGGTCATAGCAAAGCACCTCTAGTAAGCACTTTGATTCCTTCACCCTTTAGTGAAGAAGTGATGCAGGAGGCCTAACCTAAAGGTCTGGTCGAAAAATCCACCCTATAGGTCCTCATTCTTGTAGGCCTCCCTTAGAGTAGCCTTATGCTTCTATGATATCATCGTCAACATTTTAGCAATTGATAGGCTTCCCTTCATGTGAGGTTTCCATGAACACCTGAACTATTGATAGGTTCATAGTCTTAGGATATAAAAGAGTGATTTTGATGTAATAGAGGTCATTTATCATTTGTACACCTTTACTTGTTGAAATGTACAATCATAAATTATACATGTATTTGAACTAATAACATATATATTGTATTTGCCTCTTTCTATTTGTCACATAGTGATTAAATGCTCCCAAAACTATGTCGCATATGTTTCTCTATTTACCATTTGTATGCCTTTACTTTTTTGAGGCCACATCCTAGAATTGTTTGTCTCATTCTTGGATTCTAGGTCATTGTGACCCCAAAAAGTAATGCAATTGAATGAATTTTTAGGCCACCACTTTTAGGTTGCAAGTTAAATGGATTACTCACAAATTAACTTAAATGACTTAATTGAGATAGGGTTGTGTTTTTCTTGTACCCTAAATACCCATCCACCAGTCACTCTAAAACAGTCCACTTCCCTAACCATAAAAGATAAGTTGAATCAAATGCCTCATGGAAATACCTGATTGGGGGATAAAACTAAGAAATCTAATGTGTCCTTCACATTACCCATTGATTTATACAAAAGGCTAACTCTTAGCAAGTCCAGGTCATTTTATTCTAAGAGATAGGTCATGATTGAGGACTTACTTGGTCTACCGATGGGTAGGGTGTACCTTGAACCTACCTTTATGATAGGTAGTGATCAAAGAATAAGGTACATTCCTCCTAAAGAATTATCCCCATTTAGGGAAAATATAAATCCACTTTAAAGTGCTTTTCCCTTAAAGTCGAAGAGGGTGAAAGTAATGGGCTGAATGATCTATTCAAATATGGTATTTTTGTATCCATGAAGCCCAGGATGACCTATATCATTACTTTAGGATGCCTTAGATTGGTCCACTATTTATGCATCTCGAAAGAGGGAAAAAGGATGATCTAACACCACATGCCAAGACATGTTCTTGATGTGAGTAAACTCATATGTCGTTTACGGAGATGTACTTGTTAATGCATACTTGTTAATCTCTTCCCTTGTTTTTTTGTTTTTTTGGACATGTATATTGCTAAGGACGCGGAACGAGAAGAAGAGACTTGTTAAGAAACCTTTGAGTTTGTTGACTAGGAATTGTGTGGCTTAAAGGCTAGCTATGAATCTATGGAAGATGAGTTGAAGAACACACATATTAAGTTGACCCACACACTAAGTCAATGGGATAAATATAAGGAAGAGAGGGAAGAAATCTGCAAATTAGTTGAGTACTAGAAGAATAGGGCGTTCCAGTAGAATGCCGACAAGGCTCCTATGATCAAAAGTACTGGATCACACCCCTATTGATAAATAAAAGCAAAACTTGATTTGTGATCCTTTGGCTAATTTCTAATCTCTTCTTTTATCTGGATGTAACTTAAAAAGAAAACAATATACTAGTAAATCGTTTCCCTTGGTTTGTGTTTTTTTTATGGAAAGACATCAATTTATGGACTTAATACCCTTTTGTAGGATGGGTGACATGCCTCTTATCCCGTATACTAAGTGATGGAGTCCATTTGGGTACCTCAGTCCATACTTTTGGGTTATCATATTAATATTTTTTGGATATAATATAATACACCTGAATGATCCAGAAATAGACTTATCATTTATCATTATATCTTAAGCGAAGTTTCATACATAATATTTATTTAAATTATCTCCATTCTAGTATAAATCCTCTCTTATAGTCTCACTTTGTACAAGATACGACCCTTCTGGAGTGATTTCTTATATTTGGTATAGGCCTTCCCATGTTACAATAAACTTTCCATAGGTAGATTCAACTTTATTCCCCCAATGATTTTTGTAGGACCCAATCCCCTATACTAAAGTTCTTATGCCTAATGGATTGATTATATGACCTTTGAACTATCCTTTTTTGTACAAAAGGACATATTTTCTAAGGTCATCATTATCCTCTTGCATTATTTTTGACCGAATGGTGGGTTCTTGCATCCCCGATATGATTATCACTTTCATGCCATATACAGGAGAAAAGGCTTTCCCTTGTTTTCATCCACGGGGTCATTCTCATTGCCCAAAGAACATCGGGTAGCTTATCAACTCATTTTCCTTTTGCTCATTTAAAGTGGTTTTGCACTATGTTGAGGAGGATGTTTTTTTATCACACTACTTGACTATTTTCTTATACCCTATAAGGAGTGTAATGTGACAACTTAACATTCATCTCTTTACGAAAAAAACAACAACCATTGACTACTGAATTGATGGCCATTATCTATGACCAGCTCCTCACATAAAATATACCTATGTATTATATTTTGTCAAATAAATTTACATGTCAGCTTCTTGGATTTGTACCAATGGCTCTGCTTCTATTAACTTAGAAAAATAATAATTTGCCACTATTAGGAATTTTTGTTATCTTGGAGCAAGAGATAATTGGACAAAAATATCCAACCCCGATTTTTGGAATGACCAAGGGTTGAAAATGAGCTTCGATTCACTGGCCAATTGATGTGAAATACTAGCATGTCTTTGCCATTTGTCACATTTTTTGATGTGGTCGATTCAATCTTTTAAAAGATTAAGCCAATAGTAACCATGCATAATTATTCTCTAAGAAAGGGTTCAATTAACCTCCTGAATGAGCTCCATATTTTCCTTCATGTAATTTGCTCAAAACTACTTGCTCTTATTGATTAAGTAAATAGCCAGAGTTTTTTAATGGAATGCCCCTTAGACAATGGTATAATTCCTCAATTGTTTTTATAATTTTATATGTCTCATCCTAGTCAGTAAAAGAAATATCTTTAATGAGATAATCCATGTATGAAGCCAACTAAGAGGTATGTGTTGAGGAGTTGGTGCTAACTTGATTTTTATCCTTATCACCTTCCCTAATTACGCTAGATGATAAAACATTATGACACGAGGATGACCCTTTTCAACTCCAATGTCATTACCGATACCAAAATAGCCAAGGAGTCCAATTGTATGTTTCCCCTTCTTGGTATTTTGTTGATCTTAATTGCTTCGAAAATTGCTCTTGCTTTCTTCACTTCCTACATATAACGTTTCATCCTTTCTTCCTTGGCCTCAAACTTATCATTAGCTTGATATTTTACAAGTTGGGAGTCACTGTGGGACTAAAACCCTTTTCGCTCCCATGGATTTCAATTGGCACAAAGCTAGGAGAAAAAATTCATACTTTATAATAGTGTCGGTTGCTTGGAAAGTGATGTAAAGAAATTTCTCTATTAAGCTTCCAATGGGAGTAAATATCAATATTCCAACCCTCAATCCTTTTAAATTGCTCATCCTATCTACATATACCTTTTATGTACTTGGAATACATAGTATCACCATTGAAATTAGCCTTATAGCTTCTATGTCAGATGTAGGCTCTTGAGTCACTCAGTAATAAAATTGATAAGAGCTTATCCCTTGATTTCCAATAAGGGTTTATAATGTACCTCAAACTTGCTTAATTCAATAGATATTGAGAGAGGCAACTAGATTGGTCTAGCTTTCCCAAGATATTCTTCATGGGATATGACTTGATGATGACTATATCATATGCTCCAAAGTAATTCTTGAGTTTCCATGTATATGGGATGTTGTCTTCCCTTCCTGTTGACCACCAATACAACACTAGTGGCTTTATTTGTGAAGGCCAAGTACATATGTAACACTCACCTATAGTAAGATTGGCTAAAAGAGGCACCTTCCCTAAGTATTCTTTGATGGATTGAAAAACTTGTTCACAATTTGTATTCCACATGTATTATTTAGCAGTAGAAAAAATGGTAGTCACTTTTTCATACATTTGGAAATGAAACAGCTGAATACGGTTATATGTCCAATTAGCAGTTAAACCTCCTTAATACAACTTGGAGATCATATGTTTATTAGAGCCAATATTTGTCAATATTGGCTTCTATATCTCTTTAAGACCTTAAATAACCTAAAACATTCCCCAAGGTTACTCCAAAGACATACTTCTAGGGTTGAGTCACATATAGTAACCATTTATTATGCCAAAGACCTCTGCCAAATCCGAGAAATGGTCTTTAGCCCATTTCTTTTAATCATCATGTTGTCTACATAGACTTCCATATTTTGACCTATCTAATCCTTGAACATTTTGTTGACCATCCTTTGGTAGGTAGCCCCCATATTATTTAAAGAAAAAGGCATCCTTGTATAACAATAGGTCCCTTCTTCTATTATGAAAGTTATTTTCTCTTCATATCTAAGGAACATTAGAATCTAATGGTAGCCGGAGTATGTGTCTATGAAGCTCATCGTTTCAAAGCGAGCAGTGGTATCGACCATCTAGTCAATATTTGGCAAAGGGAAGCAATTCTTCAATGTAGTGGTAATAAGGTTCATAAAGTAGACACACATTTTATGCTTTCCTCCTTCCTTATTTTCCAGTATAATGATTTACATCCATGTTGGATAATCAACTTCACAAACCCAAACTATACTTTTTAAGGAATTAATCTTCTTCTTTATGATATCACCTTTATCTTAATCAAATCTCCACTTACATTGTTGAACTAGTTTCTTGGTGTTGTCGACACATAATTCATGAGAAAATATTTATGGATCGTTGTGTGGCATGTCTTCTAGCTTCCATGTAAAAAGGCTTACATTATCCTTAAAACAATTAATGAGAGAAGCTCTAAACTCATGGGCATGTTTAGAATTTATTTTAACACATTTATCGTCTTTCGGTTCCCCTACGTATAGTTTTTTGTAATCCTCTAGGGCTACTATCATGGTTCAACTCCCTACTACCTGCATTATTCCCTAGTTCAAATATTTTCCATTCTTTGGTTTCTATTTTGACACAAGGATAAGGAACTTTTCATGGTGAAATTGTAACAATTTCTTGCCTTAACTTGTTCTCCCCTTATCTCTCTTATCCCTTCAACCGTGAGATACTTAAAGAGATGATGATACGTGAAGAGAGCCACTCTCATTTTATGAATCCCTAGTCTACCCATGATCATTTTGTAAGAAGTAGGGGCATTCAATACTACAAAATTCATAAGGATGATCAAAAATTTCATAAAGACTGATAGACATATAGTTCTTATCGACATGGTAACACTGCCATTCAAGCTCACAAGTGGCATCTACTGCTGTGTGATTTCTTTAGGGTCTATCCCAATGTCCAACAAGGTAGATAAATACAGAAAATCAAAAGAGCTACCATCATCCACTAGAATTGTGCACACCTTATAATGTGTGATCTTAACTATGATGACTAATGGATTGTAATGGGGTGGTAGAAATTCTCATCCTTTGAAGACAATAGGATGGACAAGTCCTTCATGCTTTAGACTATGTACAAGTCAATTTTTTTCCTTTGCTTCCCATCCATACCTCTTTCTTGAATTACTTGAATGACCTGCCATAGTTGGTCCGTCATGTATGGTGTGAATTATATGCATGTCATTTTGGAAAGGTTGATTTGGTCTATTGTTGTCCTAGAAAATATTATTTAGATGAAGAACCTCTCTTTCATTAGTTGGGCTATTCATCTATCTATTTCCTCTTCGTGGACCCCCATTTCTATCAACCAAATCACCCAAATTTTCTTTTAATAATAGATGTTTAATTTCCTACTTGAGGTGTCGGTAGTCCCTAGTCGAATGACTTGTGTAATTATGAAATGTGCAATACTTGTTGTGGTCCCTAAGTTGAGATTTCATAGGTTATGGAAAATTTAGGTGATCCATATGCTCCATACATTGTATAGCTTTAGCCAATGAGACATGTAATGGGGGACCTCTAAAAGGGATCAAAGCTCTTTCCCATGTCCTTGGCCTACAAATTGGAATAATCACATGTTTGAAATGAGGTGGATTAGGACAACTATCCCCATAAGGCTTCCTATCTTTTCCGTTTTTGGCTAGGATAGGCTTGTTTATAGTTGTACTTACCAATCCCTTGGTAGACTTCATCTATTTTCCTACGTCAACAAATTTTTGGGTATCTTTGTAGACCATTTCCAGGGATCGTGGAGTAGTCTTAGTCAATTCGATGAATAGAATAATGTCACATCTGATGGCCATGTGGAAAATCTCAATGGTAGTGGAGTCTAGACATTATGATATTTCCATTTTCTCCTCTTTAAACCTTCTTATGTATGTTTCAATGGTTTTACTATCTTTCTAGATAATTGAAAATAAATGGTACGACTCTTTCTGGATTGGATCATTGCATTTTTAGTTGGTGACAAATACTTTTACCAATGTTTCAAAACTTTCTACACTCTTGGGAGGTAACTCAATAAACCACTATTGCACCATCTCTTGGAAAGTGGAAAAAAATAACTTACAATATATGACTTCCTTTATGTTCTCTTGAAGACTCATAATAACCATAGCCATCTTAAAGTGAATAACATGGGCCAGATGGTCTTTTTTTCACCTATAAACAAGACATTTGGGGGAAGAGAACTTAAAAGGTGGTATCTTTAATTCGATGTCATCCAAAAAAAAGGTGATGCGAACAATTAGTCTCATACTATTTCAATATCACTCCAAAGTCATACTTTTTCCTAACCTTTATGTTGATCACTCATCCATGCTTCCATTTTCTCTCCCACATCTTTGAGTTTTTCATCAAGGGTACCATTTGGATGACTGAGTAGTACTCGACATCCTCCCTCAGTTGTAGCATTCCCCAAGCCCAAATGTCTTGGGAATTTATGAGGGGTATTTTGTTCCAGATGTTAATTGATAGGTAGGGTTATGTATACAGATCATGGAGTAGGGTTAGGCATCAAAGATGATAGTATACATTATTCCTCTTTTATACTTGGTTGACATTGGTGGTGATCTTATGATGCAATCTTTGATATTTGTAGCTAACTTACCATTACTGATCAGCTATTGATATGGAATGAACTTTTAACTCTGAATAATCATCAAGTATGAACCTTGATCTAGGTTTCTTATTATCATGTTGAGAATTAATACCATAGTTTCGCTACTTGTTTATGGAAACTCTTTAACATGGCATCTTTCTCCTGGGATGTGCTTTCAAATATATAGCTAGCAGAACTGATGGTTTTGGAACCATCCTAGTTGGCATGGTTATTTAATCATGGGCTACAAGTTATATATTATCATTGACCAAAGGTTATGCATGACCATATTCCTAATCACGATGTGATGTACCAATTAGCGATAGGTGATGTAAATGATCATTGAGGTCAAACTCTTGGATAGGGTGAGTAGGGTTATTTTTTTAGTCAGGATGAGGTTATGGGCTTACCATAAGGAGTGTAGTGAATTTCCATATAACATTAGATCCTTTATTCATCTCATCAATGAGGTATATATAGGTATATAAGAGGCTAGGGTCAATGTTACATTAGTAGGTACTCTGTTAAGGCATCATTAGGTCATTGTCCTTGAAATCAAGTTGCTCTCCTAGCGATCAAGTTGATGGAGTTATGCATCCCTTCTATGGATGTGGCATAAAAATAAGGAAATTCACCAGGTTTCTTTACCCTTGTGTCCACATTGTTAGGTCAGTTGGTGAAGGTGATGCTCCAAAGGTACTCAATCGATATGCTGCTCATTAGTGCAAGGACACCAGAAAAAAGATGTTCGATACAATGGGCTCTATCCAAGCGAGGTGATCCAAGTTACTAGGGTTACGCACCCTTTTACATGTAACATACCAAACAAGTGTTATTGGGTAAGGAAATAAAGCTCAAATTATATCTTTATGGAATTTTGGAAAGAGATTCCAATGATGCCACTATAATCTCCAATATGCACTTAATTGTATTGTATTGGTAGGTCATCTTGGATTTATAGATTGCAAGCTATATATCAAGGCCACTTGCAAGGTGTCCTCCTATTCTAACTATAATACATGTTCCATAAAAGAGTCAACAATATCAATATAACAAGAGTTAATATCATTGGGGTACCTTATCGCTTCAAAGGTGTTAAAGTGTGTAGATTCTCAATCAAACTCTATGATCAATGTCCCATACCTAATATAAATTTAAGTGAAATTAGTTTTCATGAATGGTCTCCCCAACAGAAGAGGGGTAGAGATACTGTTAGTCTCATCTTGCATATCAATAACATAAAAATAAATGAGAAATAGAATCTCATTAACTTGTAGCAATACATCCTCTAAGATAAACTTTGGGTATGCATTTGACCTATCAAGTAATTGTATAATAACACTATCATCCTTGAAAGAACCAATGTTAAGGGATGCATATATAGAATAAGGCATAACATTAATGGATGCTACTAGATTAAACACGGCTCTCTCAAACCTAGTGGTTCCTATAATTCATAGAATAATAAAACAACTAGGGTTCTAACAATTATAAAGCAATTTTCCTAGGAATGAAGCTAAAATATTCTCCCCTAAACTAACTACCTAATTATCATTTAGCTTGATTTTAGTAGTGTAAAGCTCCTTAAGGAGCTTGGCATACCTTGGCCCTAGTTGTATAGCATCCACAAAGAAATGTTGACTTGTACTTTATGAAAGGTCTCCAAAGTACCTTGTTCATGCTCTTCCTTCTTTGATTTAACAAACTTGCTAGGAAATGGTAACATGGAAGCATCAATGTAGATTTTAAATGAAGGATTTTACTTTGCTCTTATAGAGTACATGCCTCATCTTTTTTTTCCCTCATCTTGTATAGGTCCTTCCCTAGAATTGATCTTATTTTGATTTTTAAGGAGGTCTTCAAGTTACTTTCTACTTTTTAGGGTGTTTTCATGGGATTTTTCCCTTAGATTCACAACATTTTGTGGCTATTTGGCCCATTTGAGTTTCAATATTCTTCATTGAAGTTTTAGTATTATAGATTCGATTTTGAGCATCCTATTGAAATTTAGCAATGTTATTGCTAAATCACTAATCATGTATTCGACAGACTTACATTGAGATTGTTGTGATGTTAGGGACGAGTCTGGTATTGCTGTTGTGGCTTGAGGTTTGGGAATCTAGGTGGATTATACAGAGCTCACATTTGATTATTACCTATATAGCTAAAATTTGGATGATCCTTCCATTTAGGATTATATTTATCATTGTAAGGATTGTACTTAAGCCTCTATCTTGAAAACCACTAACAATATTGGCTTTTTCTTCTTACAAATTGGGACACATACTTGTAGGATGACCTACTCTAGAGAATATACAAGAATTATTAACCTATTAAATAGCCAATTATTGCCCCAAAGTATTAAGATTGTCATTTCTACTTAGGTGGGAATTAATGCTTAACACTTTTGCCTTGACCTATGGATTTGATTAGGTGCAAAATTATTGAGAATTGATAGCCATGGTTGCTCGTGCTTCAGTTGGTGCTTTATTTACCAATACCTTACCACTTGTAGCATCAATCATGTTTATCTCTATGGGTGCTAACCCTTTTGTAGAAATATTGAAACAAAAGTTGCTTACTTATTTGGAGTTGTGGAGAGCTAACATATAACCTTTTGAACCTCTCCCAATATGCATAGAGTGTTTCCCTATTGGATTGTATAATTCTACAAAAATATTCTTATTATTGTGGCTCTAGAAGCTGGTAAATGTATCACTAAAAACTTCATTTTCATCTCATATCAAGTGGTAATGGATTTGGAGGGTAGATAGTCAAGCTATTCCTTAGCACTATCTTCTAAAGAAAATGGGAAATCTCTAAGTTTGACTTGTTCTTCTATAATCCCTACTGGTTTCATATTAGAGAAAACTGCATGGATTTCCTTCAAGTATTTTTTTGGGTCTTCTTCTACTAATTAAACCCTTAAAAATAGGTGACAAATGGACCGATCCATACTTAAGTTCAAAACCTACCTCTACATTGGGGTATACTATGTATCGAGGTTTCAGCTCCAAGTTAGATGTAACGAACTCCTTAAGTGTTTGATCAACCACTTTCATGTCTTTCTGATCGATATCTGAGTTGCTTAAAGTAGTGGAATAAGTTGTCTTCTCTTGCAATGGGTCTAGTGATCCTTTGGATCATAAGTTATAGAATTTTGTTTAATAGTAAAAGAATAATTTTTTAATTAATAATAATAAAATATAATAAAAGTAAAAATAAACTAATAATTAGTGGCAAAATCACAAAGTCAATCTCAAGCCTAGAATTGTTCCAATCACAATAAAGGTTTAGTTAGACATGGATTCTATAGGAGCCATTATTATAATGATGGAAATTAATAAGAGAAGAAGTGGCAAGAAAAACTTTGGAATTATAGATGATGAAGTCAAAATAATTTCAATCTCGAATCTTCAATCCTTCCTTGTAGATCTCCTTCAAAAATTTGGCTTTGATTTTCTCTTTGATGTCTCTTACCTCTTATTCGAACTCTCTAATTATTTCAAAACTTTATCTATATTTCTAATTATTAACCCTAATGAAAAATATATAGTGATATGCTTAAACACAATACAATCGGGATTAAAACTCTAAAACTTGGACAACAAGTGTACAGTATATGTAAAAGGTCCACAGTACACATTCCATGCTGTGGTGCATAACAAGGAGTATTTTGTGATTCAACCTTAGAGAAGGATACTGCGATACACATATTCCATGCCACAATGTTCATTTTGTTGTAGAGTGCTATGGCGCATATATTTCGGTGCCCTATTGCACTTGTTATTCTATTCTAAATACATATTTTTTCCTCTTTGTGCTCCTATTGTCTTCTAACACCTATATAACACAAAGTAAACATATAAAATGTATAGGGTACAATAAATCAATGTAATATATGAAAATTGATACACATATATATGTAAAATAACAACAATCATAGTACCAACAAATACATCATTAATATTAGATGGTGAAGTAGCATTAATATATGATTCCAGAACAAGTCTTCACATGAATGTTTTATATATTGCAGTGACTAAGAAAAGCATGAATATAGGTGGAGTTGTGGGTATTTGTCTTAAAGGATCAAAAAGTGGGGGAAACATCACTTAAGGTCACATAAGTGGTTTTTCTTAATAGAAAAGAACCCTTAGAAAATTGTGGGACTGGTAATAATAAGTTATTTAAATATCAACCAAATATTTACCTTTTTTGACTTTATATTAACCATTATTTTTTTTATCTATTTTTAACATTTTGACGATAATGAATTTTATCGACATTACATCGACTATAAGAGATAACCTGTTATAGTAGGCACACACATGCATACCATAACTACATTTACCATACACTATCCAATTAGCACATGCATACCATAACTACATTTACCAGTGTCACTATGAAATGCTTGTCAAAGTGGGACACTAGCAAAACTAGGTGCCACTTCCACACACACAAAACAATAGGAATTTTTTAATTTCTTATTGAGAGAACCCACCAACCTAGCATCCAATTTAGCCAATGAATTCATGGCTACTGAAACCTTTGCTTGAATTTTCTTAATCAAACTCATACCAATATTTGGCAGCCAAGTTTCATTTCTAGTTTCTTCACACTACCAATTCAGACCAAAACGTTTCGAAATACCATGTTTTTTCATGTTCATATAGCCACCCCAATAGTCATTGTTTTCCTTATCCAACCTTACCAAAATTGGAGCACGGTCTAAGTATGTTGAAATTATATGCTCCCCCTGGCCTTCCAAAAACACTTCCTTCCATAGCTTATGAAAAACACCTCAAAACAATGTGACATTGTCTCCAAATTTCTTTCTTTCACTCACGTAAATGGATAGCTTGTAGAATAAAGTGTGTTGAACACATAGTGGTTCAATACATGTTGAAAATTACACATCAAGTATAAAGGTTTATATTATTCATTTCACTTTTCATCATTATTTAAAATTTCATCAAAATCTTTGCATATAAGCCATGTCATTCTTTATTGTATTTTCAATCTTTGTAAAATTTCCCAAGAGAAAATTTGTTGGCTAGTGTTTGGCTCGCCAGAGAAACCCATAAATCTCCATTGCAACCCAACTAATAGCTAACCCAGGTACCAAATCTTCCCTTTGTAGTAGAAAACACCTTCACCTAAGACTCAAAATTTCATAATAGTAGTAAACCCACATCATCATTGTACACATTATCTTCCATCATATGAAATTTTGAAAAGGAAAGATTCCTAAATAAATACTCAACTTGCTTAAAATTCATTCGAATTTTGGAAATAAACAAAATAGAAGACTCTTACTCTATGTTTAGACTCTTTAAACTTTAAAAAACTATCTTTTCGTTTTAATCCATAAGCATTCTAGCGTAATATTAAATTTACTACTTATCATGAGGCTACTCATTCGACCCTTTCACATTTTGAAAGGTAAATGAAACAATTTGGGAAGAAAATGAATTATCACAATCAACCTCTGCCATTGATACATCAATCAAGTGTATAAAGGATTCTCAAGTGTAGTACATGATAATAGAAAAAATTCAAAAGATTCCTTCTAAGTACCAAAAGAAATGCCATTACAATTTAGTTATAGCTAGTGTATGACTAATGAGAATTTGTTAGAGAAATCATCTATGACAATAAGAGAATGTGCCAATCATTAGGAGATTATGATTTTGTTATCATCCTTAATTTATACATCTATGGTCGAGCATAAATATTTAAAAGAGATATATATGTAAATGTAAAGTTACAAGTGAATTAATTGAATGTGAATACAAATGAACTTTTTGTTCTTTCTCATGTATGTGCCTCTGTATCTTTTCCTTGGCTTTATCTTCATCTTCATTCTACATTTTTCATGGTATCAAAGCATGATAAAACTCTTTGAGCTTTAAACAATCAGAGAGCCATGGTCGATCCTCCTACGTTTATTCAACCTGCTTTATAAGATCCTCAGGTTATTAATCCCAACTCTAATCAAGCTAATTGATCACTCTTAACTTTTCACAACATATTATTCACTATTAAAATAAATGATGATAACTAAAACATATGGAAGCCTTAGATTTTGAAAATACTACCTAGTCTTGAGCTAGAAAGTTATCGTTTAAAAGAATCTTCCAATCAATTTTTTCATGATGGTTCAACAAATCCTAATTTCAAAATTTGAAAAAGACAAGACAAGATGCTTGGTTGTTGGCTTTAATCAATGAATAATGATATGCTTAAATAAATGGGTTTAACACCTCTAGGGATGCTTGGGTTGGACTAAAAAATATTATGCCTTTATGTCAATAGAAAAGGTAGTACAAGTAAAATAGGAGTTACACAGTATGAAAAGAGGAAGTGTAAGTATCATTGAATATTAAAGAATGAAATTCACCAGGGGACATTTTCTCAACTAGATATGGGCTATCTAAATATGAAAACTTGATGAAAATTTTGAGGGGTTTAGATGAGAATTAAATGATATTGTTTCTTTAACACTAATAGTGAGAATGTTGTCTAAGAATATCACCATGGATGATGCTGAGTCATTGCAACTAACACATGAATCCATATCAGAAAGAAAAAAGAAATTGTTTCTATCTCAACTTTACCATCATCAATCTCATAGTCAAGAAGAATACAATGTTAAGAAGTAATGACCAAAGACCAACTATGAAAAACTTTTCTCCTACCACTTAATTTAATACATATGGAAACCAACCTCTTATCTCCCAACCTTATTATCATAGGTCTTCACCATTTTACTCTCAACTAAGGGTGTGCAAAAAATCAGATCATCTGACTAATCCGATCAATCTAATCTGATCCGTTAATTTTTTGACGGTTTCGATCCGACCATCGGATCAGATCGGATGTAAATTTTTTAATCCGTTAAGTTCGGATCAGATGAAAGATTTCACTATGTATCATCCGATTCGATTCGATCCAACCAAAAATAATTAAATATATATTTATATTTTATATATTAGTCATATTTTAAATTTTATTTTCACTCAAATAAGTTTATGTTATGTGAAAATTTAAATTTTTTATTCAAAAATACCAAAAATAGAGTTAATTAAGTTTATTGGTTGAATTGATCTGATTCAACCGATCTGATTCAAATAGGTTACGAATTGATCGGATTTAATCGATCCAATCTAAATAGATTACGGATCGGATTGCGTCGATTTGAAAGATGATCAAATGGTTGTGAATTAGGATATTTCAATCTGATCGGATGGTCAAATAAGATCGAATGAGTATAAAATCAACGATTTTCAATCAGATGCACACCCTTACTCTCAACCTTGTGAAAGAGCTCTTTCATTTGGCTATGCTAGACATTGTGTGCAATAACTTTGTGAGAAAAACTGGTCACATTGTAGCTAATTGTTGGTTTAGATTTGACAAATTTATGTACCTCCTAACCAAGATAATCCTATTTACAAACAACCATATGTACAAACCTTCAACCTATTCCTACACCATACCTAACTGGATCCTTAACATCACCTAATTTTCAATCTCAAGTAGGGCCATGTCAAAAGTTTCCTGGACAAGCTATGATAGCTACATCTACTTCAAACCTTGTAAACCACATTCCACCATCACCTACATTTGATAACTCTCATCAAACACCAACTTATCATACCTAATTTTCTTCTAAACCTACACAATTACCAAACTCCTTTTATCCATCTTCGGCTATTTCACCTTTACCATCACCACAAGCATCATCTAAGCCACAGTGGTTCCTAAACTCTGGTTCAAGCCACCATATCGCTTCAAATGTCTAGAATTTATTAACACCATAACTATATGCTTGAAATGAAAGACTAATGATAGGTAATAGTAAGACTTTGGAAATTTCTCACACTTGTAACAATCATTTCATTCTTCATAAAACCTTTATTATTGAAAAGCATTCTGCATGTACCTTCTATTTCCAAAATTTCTTTCGTTGTCTCTCAATTTACCAATGATAATATTGTCTTTGTTAATTCCATCCCACTTTCCATTGTGTTAAAAACCAAATGGAGGGAAAGGTCCTTCTTCAAGGTACTTTGTAATAATAGCTTATATGTATTTAACATTATTTTGCCATTATCTTCCTCCAAGTCCATCACTCATAGAGATAGCTCTTGTGAAGCTTTTACGACTGTTTCAAATAAAGTCTTCAAAGATTTACTTCTTTGCATCAATGGTTTGCTCAAGCATCCTATTCAATTGTAAAAATAAATTCCTATTTGTATCAAGAAACACTTACTCTATAGTTCATTTACATACTATTCACTCTAATGTGTCGATTTCCCTTAAGCACTCAACTAATGGTTATGCTTACTATATCCATTTTATTGATAAATGCAATACATACACTTGTATTTATTTTTTAAAACCCAAATATGATATTGGTCAAGGATTTATTCAATTTAAAAATGAAGTGGAGATGTAATTAGGTCACAAAATAAAATCCTACAAAGTGTTTGTGGTGGTTAATTTCAAAGTCTAACTTCTTCTCGTACTCACTTTGCAGTAACTCACCACCCAACTTTTCCTCATTCATATAAACAAAATGGATTGGTTGAAAGAAAGCATAAGCATATTATTGAGTTATGGCTTTCATTGCTTATCCGGGCTTCAATGTTATGCAATATTGAGATGAAGCATTTTTTTTAAGCACATTCTTAATCAATATGTTACATTGTCCTAATCTTTCAAATAAATCTCCTTTTTTAATATTATTTGGCAAAAGTCCTAAGTACACTTTTCTTAAAGTCTTTGGTTGTTTATGCCACCTATGCATTCTACCTTACAACAACAATAAATTAGAACTCATAGCTATGCCTTTCACTTTTGTAGGGTACAATTCGAGACACAAAGGCTATAAATGTCTTATACTCAATGCGAGACTCTATTAGTGGAAATATGATATTCTATGAAAAAAAATTTCATTTTCAAAAAGTGCATCCTTATATGCTATTTCACACAAATCCACAAGTCATACTACATTACCAGTGCTTCAAATACATTTCACATCTAATGTCATACCCATGTCTACACTGTTAACACTCAAATTGTTCTATCATCTATAAATACACACTGTCCAAATAAAGTACATGCACTTATAGACAACTTTTCTTATTCTCCTCCTATTTAGTGACCATCATCTTTATGTTTAACTTCTATTCCAACTGATGCTAATGTATTGTCTTCATCATATGACCTCAAATGTTAATAACAAGTCTATGATTAGGAACTAGATCTAGTATTATTTATCACATATGAATAAATCTTAGGTTAATTTATGTCAATTAATATAGAGAATATAGATTGGTAAGATATATAAATTGTGTTTTTTCCTTTACATCTCACTCTTTTCTCTCCTCATATTATTAGTCTGACCCAACATATCAATTTATTCTATGACGTCCAGCAAATAATTCTTCTTGTAAACAACAGGTCATAAAACAATTGTGAGAAAATATTCTTGATCTTGATCAACCAATAGCTCACTCTAGTTCTAGGACTTTATAGAATTGAGTAAAGATGATCCACCATTCCTCATTTAGGGTATCCAAGAGATTTCATTAAGGAGAAAAACTAGCATAATATCTAAATCTACCCTATGATGGAACGCACAAATCTTGTCATGGTTAATTTTGGTCAATCATATACATAAAGAGTTATCAATTAATTTGTAGTATAAAAATATATGTTCCTTATGAGCACTGAAAGGATATAGGCTAAGGTGGTTATGTCCTCCCCTTTCTTAAGCAAATGCTTTATTGCATTAATGGCTATGTAAAATACTAATATACTATAAGATGAAATGGTACTTTGGCCCTTTATCTCTTACATTTTTGTTTATCCTTTCCTGCATTTATGTAAAATGCATAAAAACAAGTTACATTATTAATTAATTAAAAGATAACAAAATAAATAAGGAATAAAATCTAAGATAATTGGACTAGTATTTCAAACCCATGTATTATTAACTACATTTCAATGAAATTAAATAATAAATAAATTTTATTTTATTTTATTTTTAATCACTGTGTCATGTATATAAAGAAAATAAATATTATGAATTAAATATTTTAACATTGATAGATTCAAGAATTACAATTTAAAGTAATTTTATTTAAGTATTAAAGAAATAGTTCTTTAGATATTATTATTTGAAAAAACCACTTATTAAATGTATTTAAAAAAATCACTTATTAAATATATTTTATGATAGATAAATAATATAATGTTGGTTATTCTCCAAATAACTTAAGCTTTTGAGAAATTTAGTTTTTTAAGATCAGACTGTTTTTCAAAGGGACACTCATTCTTGAGTTTCTCCGTATTAAGAAAACCTTACTACAAAGTTATGAAAAACAAATAGTTGTTTGTCATGTACCCACATTTTAACTATATATTGAGTCATCTTTCCATTCTATTAGTTGACACAGAGCCAACCCCCTTTTTAATTGACACCGTGCTAGCCCACCATATGACTTCACCTATAGTGGCCTCTATCACACTATTTATTGATACAATGCTAGTCAATCATATGACTCAACCACAACAACCTTCGCCATACATTGTTGTTTGATGTGACACTAGCCCACCAGGAAAATATGTCACCCCCTGATACCACTTGTAGGATCAAAGCACTTCTTAAGGGATTACCCAATTTTGAGTTTATTTAAGTCAAGCACATTTAACTATATAATTCTTAAGAAATGGTTTCCCATATTCTTTTAAAATCAATTTGTGCTTAGAAGATGGTCATTAAATTATTTAACTTCATCATTCTATAATCTTTAGGTGCTTGTTTCTGTATGATAGGTCCAAAAGTTTCTTAGCAAGTTCTAATATAATATTAAAGTTTTAGCTATTGTTTTCAAATCCCAGTAACCTTAATATTTAAATTGTAAATGTTTGAATTATACAGTAATTGATCTAACGGTGAGTGATAAGTGTATTTGTATTTTAGTTATGTCTTTTATTAGCTTAATTTTATTTTTTGAATTTTGCTTCTTAACAATTTTTAATATCTTATACTTCTATAATAATAAATCGAATTTTGAATACAATAAAATATAAAAGCATAATATTATGTATAAAATTTTATTTTATATGCAAATATACATCAAAATATTTGCTATATTATTTAGTAATAAAGTATTAAAAATATGATATAGTTTACTCTAGCCCCCTAAGAGTTAGATCCTAGTTCCATTCCTAGGCATGAGTATATATGTTCTAATTCCATCATTATATATGTGTATGAATGCGTGAGTGCGTAAATGCTATTTAAGAAAAATATCCATAGAGAGTTCACATGTCTAGAGTTCAATTATTGCCTCATATTTTAACCCTCTTACTCATTTAAATTTTGGCATTAAAATATAATTTTTTAATAAACATTAATTTAAATGTTCATATGCTTATTTATATTAGACATTGTTCGAACCTTACACCTCTTCAATGTTTACTGTGAATATACGTGATTTTAACAAGACAATATTAAAGGTAATTTAGATGGATGAAACAAATTAGTACAAATCATACCTAGCACAGTTTTAACTTCAAATAAAATAAAACATAAGAGATTAAATTAAACACTTAGCTAGGTTCAAATTTATATTAGATTGATACATCAAAACAATCATGGAGCATACATGGTTCTCAATTTTTTAACGTCAAATCCAACTGGTTTGAATTACATTTAATATCTCTTTCTTTCGGTTTAGTTTTCTTTACAATATTAAACTCTAACACGCTAAGAAAAGGCCTGTTAATAAATCATTAATGGTATATTAGTTGTATATACCTAATATACTTTATCATTTGTATATTAGTTGTATCCAACTAATAAACTTTTTGTAAAAGTACTTTTTTAAAAAGTAGATTCTTATTTTCTGTATTTATACATGTATTAATCTTCATTGTAACTGTGATTGTAAATACATTTTGAATATATTCAATTTGGTATCAGAGCAAGAAAGAAAAAAAATTCTTATCGGTTTCTGAGCAGCAGCGCCGCCTATCGCCGCCAAGCGCCACCGCCAGTTTTTTATGCAGTGCCGTTAACCTTCTCGCATTGTTCAGTTCGCGTCGTAGTTGTAGATCTGTCGTCCAGTCCGTAATGTCCAGCCCGCACCGTTTAGCCCGTGTCGACCAGCCCTGCGCACCATCCAGCTCGCGCACCTTGTGCGGTCCAGCTCGCACACCCCTGCGTGACGTCTAGCTCGCGCACCCTGCGCTGTCCAGCTCGTGCACCCTGTGCCATCTAGCTCGCGCACCACTACGCGCTATCAAGCTCGCGCACCACTGCGCGCTATCTTGCTTCTCCCCCTACATTCTCTGTGAGTCCTACACTACGCTGTTCAATTTTGAATTTTTTTCCCTTTTTTTAGTTTTAAGTTCTGCCCTAACCAGCCCAAGTCCATCAGCCCAAGCCCAATAGTCCAAGCCCAACAGCCCATCAGTCCACCTCGGCCCAAAAAAAAATCCAAAATTTTTATTCCGCTGCACAATGATGAACGAAAACCGGCATCGCTAATTCTCGCCAATACTTTGGTTTTAATATTTATAAAACTCTCGCAAGTGCACGAATCATTTCGTAGAAAATAATAAGTATACTCCCAAGGTCGATCTAAGGAAGGAATGTATGTGGTTTTTAATTTATTATTCAAACTTTTAAAAACGAAATTAAATCCTAAACATCCTGTCACGATAGTTTGGGGTTTTTGTGTTTTTAATCTACTTACATAAAAATAAACATAGATTCAATAAACATTCATGCAAATTTTATCTTTTATAAATAGTGGAGTATTTATGGATATAATAACTAAGTTAATTACGCTTGCTCATTATTATTTAAAGGTTATTAAAGATATGAATTGATATTTATTGATTCTCCCTTTTTGTATTTAATACCACCTTTGGTGGGTTAGATATTCTTTGTTAACTAAACAAATCAATTAACACCTACGGGTGGGGTTGATAACTAATTTGGTTAATTAAATTAATTCCTTTTCTAAGAGATTGAAAATGAACCATTTAAATGCCACCTTTGGGCGGGGTTAGACAACTTTAAACTTTATTCAAGGTGTCCAAATTAAACCTAAGAATTGAGTTATCCGAGTACTAACTTTCAAGTTTTAAAATCACTACCGAAAACATGTCGTCAATACATTTTCGGATAATAATTCTTATAAAAACTTTTGAAATAGAAGCCACTCTAACTACCGGCGATTGTACCATCAAATAAAAGAGCACTACTCTAAATCGTGACCGGATAACTAAATCTTAAAATCTAATTTTCAGATTTAAGTTTGTAATGAAAAATAATATATTTCTCTCTAACATTCTTAATATAAAATCTTGAATAAAAATAAAATCAATTCATTTAGAAATTTTTACCTATTTAATAGTTCGCAAGCATAACAACATTATTATTATATCATGTTTACAAACAGCTACGCTTAAATTTAATCACGACATAAATTAAATATAACATGTAAGAATAAAGCATAAAAAATAATCAGTAAAGAAAATAAAATCCTTACGATTACTTCAACGCTATTCCCTTGCTAGAAAAACACCAATTGTCGGGAATTTGCACTCTCATTTATTGAATCAAAAAGCTAAAATATTACAAAAACATAACTAGTTCTTCCCTAAAAAGGGAAGAACTCTAAAACTAAGAGAAATTAACTAAGAAAAGCTAAAAACTAAGAAAACATAAGAAAAACTAAAAATCTAAGAAAAGAGAGAAAGAAAGAGAGAAAAGAATGTATTTGGAGGTTTTGAAGGTGTTTGAAGGTGTTTTTAGGTGTGAAGGGAAGGGGGGTATTTATAGGTGAGGATGGAGAGAAAAAATGTTAAAAAAAATATTAAAAAATTAAAAAACGTGTAATGGAAATGCTGAGGTCATTAATGACGTCAGCATGACATCACAGGGCTATTAGACGTGAAAAATGGAGTGAAAACGCGTTGGGCGGGCGGTAACGGCGTGTAGCGGCTGGGCTGGCTTTGCTCTCGGCGCGCGTTGACTCGGCGCGTGAACAAGGCCGTGTGATGCCGCGTTCATGACAGTAACCTCACGCAAGGCTTTGCGTGCAAGAACAAGAACTCCACGCGTAGAGGTCTGCCAAGAAACGATACCACATTGAGGCGAGTCGTGCATGGCGCTTTTTGACATTTTTGACCTTTTTGACCCATTTTGTCCAATTTTTTCATATTTTTCGATCTTTACGCATTTATTTATTAATATATTTGTGATATATTGCTTCCAGTATTCCTCTTTGAGTCTTTAAGTTGCATTTTTAAGCCAAAATACCTGAAAAACAATAAAAATACCCGTGATTCCGAAAAAGACAAATTTATATAAATATATGATAAAACATATATATATATATATTTTTAATCAATTAATTTGCATAAAATCATGGTTATTTTAGTGCTTTTTGAGCACTCATCACAACCCCCAACCAGCTTCGTGCTAGTCCCTTAGCAAGAGAAGCGATAAAAACTAAAAAATAAACTATCCTAAATCACTTTCGTGGATTGAAACGGTTGCATTTAGCCTATGCAACAAGCCTTTAAACCCCTAGGTTGCCCTAGTGGACGAGTTTGAGTCTTGTGAGGGTTTTCAGTAATGATACCCACAAACATTGAACTAAATGTAAAAATAAAAAAAAATAAAAAAAAACAATAAATACAATGAAATCAAAAACTAAAATTATTAAAAAATCAAAAATTAATTATTTTTTTTTTGAATAAGAGAAAACAACATATCACAAAAATGTCTCATACTTTTTAATCTCCTTTAAGATCATAATTAAAATCTCAAGCATAAGTTATTTTAATCTCTTTAAAAAATCATGATTTATTATAATAATTAGTCGAAAATCATTTTCATATTTCATGTCAAAAATGTATCAATTTAATTTCACCCAATTTCAGTGTCATGAATCAGAATTCGCTTCGACTCTATTCCTCACAAGTCAATATTCTTAAAACAACTGAATCCTATGGGTTCAAACACTCATACTAATTATATTCGAAAGAGTTGATGTATAGAAATGAACTAATATGTTCGCATATGAATAAAGAAGAAAGGCTCCAAGGGTTATTTTAATGTTGATCACATGAAAGAAATCAAATGTATAAATTATAAAGATATCATATATAAAAATTATTTTCTTGCATAAATCAAACTCATTAAGAAAGAATTTCAAGATATATGCCTTTACAAATGAAGAGAGTGTAATGACTTTTAGGGAATTATTTCCTATATCTTTCTTTTGTAATTAACTTTTACTCACAACTTTGTAGGCAATGTGGGTTATAGTATGTGAGATTATACTATATATTCTTTATCTCTATTTTTTTTTTCCTGAAGATATTTCTCAATATATGTATTTTAGAGAGTCAACCCACGTATGGATTAGACATTTTTTTGGATTTTGGTGAGTGGTTAATTTTGTGGATTTTCTGTTTGATCTTGGTTTAGGTAACCCCATATATGTCTTTTTGTTTTTGTAGTAGTCATGCATAAATGAGATATAAGCATATACTATCAATTTCTACTCAAATCATTTAATCTAAGCAAAAATAATAATCAAAAATATATGATACTCTATTAAGATGAGAAAAAAATTCATACATTCAATGCTAATACCTATAGAGATCATCTAAAAATTTGAATAAATAAGAAATGTGTTTGGAGTAGAAAAAATATATATTTCACTATGAATAAAGGAAATTAGGCTCAAATTATATCTCACAAAGGTAGTCTCCACTAAAAAAAATTCATAAACACCGATTTTGGGTTTAATATAATTTCTACATCTTATCAAGAAATACTAGTTATGACAAAAACTAACTAATTATCAAAAATAATTACAAAATATTTCATGATATGTTTTCAAAAATTAATCTAACAGTACAAAAGACTTAACTATTTACTTAAATTTGATTTAAAGAAATGATAAATTTTTGTGAATTTTATTTTTAAAAAATTACTAAATCAGACAAAATAGAAATAAAACCAAACACACACAAAATGAAAAAGTATATTTTTTATTTTTAAATTTTTTTTATTTTTAAATTGTTAAAACTTTTTTTTAATTAAGCATGGTAACTTTTCACCAAATTTTATCTTTTATAAATAGTGGAGTATTTGTGAATATAATAACTAAGTTAATTATGCTTGCTCGTATTATTTAGGTTATTAAATATATGAATTGATATTTATTGATTCTCCCTTTTTTGTATGAATACCACCTTTGGTGGGGTTAGATATTCTTTGTTAACTAAACAAATCAATTAACACCTATGGGTGGGGTTGATAACTAATTTGGTTAATTAAATTAATTCCTTTTTTCAAGAGATTGAAAATGAACCATTTAAATGCCACCTTTGGTGGTGTTAGATAGTTTAAACTTTATTCAAGGTGTCCAAATTAAACCTAAGAATTTAGTTATCCGAGTACTAACTTTCAAGTTTTAAAACCACTACGGAAAACATGTCGTCAATACATTTTCAGATAATAATTCTTATAAAAACTTTTGAAATAGAGCTTCACTCTAACTACCTACCGGGCGATTGTACCAACAAATAAAATAAGACTACTCTAAATCGGGATCGATAACTAAACCTTAAAATCTAATTTTTCGTTTAAGTTTGTAATGAAAAATAATATATTTCTCTCTAACATTCTTAATATAAAATCATGAATAAAAATAAAATCAATTCATTTTAGAGATTTTTACCTATTTAATATTTCGCAAGCATAACAACGTCATTATTACATCATGTTTACAAATAGCTAGCACAATTAAATTTAATCACAGACAAATTAAATATAACATGTAAGAATAAAGCATAAAAAATAAATGCAAAGAAAATAAAATCCTTACAGTACTTCGACGCTATTCCCGTTGCTAGAAAAACTCCAAGCGGAATTTGCACTCCCATTTATTGAATCAAAAAACTAAAATATTACAAAAACATAACTAGTTCTTCCCTAAAAAGGGAAGAACTCTAAAACTAAGAGAAATTAACTAAGAAAAGCTAAAAACTAAGAAAACATAAGAAAAACTAAAAATCTAAGAAAAGAGAGAAAGAAAGAGAGAAAGGAATGTATTGGGAGGTTTTGAAGGTGTTTGAAGGTGTTTTTAGGTGTGAAGGGAAGGGGGGTATTTATAGGTGAGGATGGAGAGAAAAAATGAGTAAAAAAATGTTTAAAAAAATATTAAAAAATTAAAAAAATGTATAATGGAAATGCTGAGGTCATCAATGACGTTAGCATGACGCTGCCCGTCGTGACGCGTGAAAAATGGGGTGAAAACGCGTTGACGCTTGTGAGGGCGCGTTCTTGGCTCGGCGAAAGGCTACTGCCGGTATCGCAATCATGGGCTGTGAACAAGATAACCTCCAGCATTGATACGCGCATGAACAAGAGAACTCCGATTTGGGCGGAGTCAAGGCCAGCAAGCCGTATACGGCGCGTTTTTCTGCTTTTTGACATTTTTGACCCATTTTGTCCAATTTTTCCATATTTTTCGACCTTTACGCATTTGTTTATTAATATATTTGTGATGTATTGCTTCCAGTATTCCTCTTTGAGTCTTTAAGTTGCATTTTTAAGCCAAAATACCTGAAAAACAATAAAAATACCCGTGATTCCGAAAAAGAAAAATTTATATAAATATATGATAAAACATATAAATATATATTTTTAATCAATTAATTTGCATAAAATCATGGTTATTTTAGTGCTTTTTGAGCACTCATCACACAATATATATTTTTTTATTATTTCAATGGAAGATTCAAGACAACATCAAGTTTCCAGAATTCATGAAGTTCCAAATTTTGAAGTTTCTATTAAGAGTTCAGAAATTGGTTCTTTCGGGGGTACTAAACTTAATGATACAAATTTTCGAACATGGAAAAAAGTTATGTCTGTTTATCTTAGTGGGATGCATAAGATGGGACATGTATCTGGATCAATTAGGGCTCCTAGTCAAGATGATATAGAAACCTATACTAGGTGGGAAGATGATGATGGCTTTGTCATGTCAATTATATTTAGAGCCATCACTGATGATATATTACAAATGGTGGAGGAATGTGAAACTGTTGAGGCCATATGGAATACCTTAAGCGATCTTTTTACAAATGAGTTTTACTTTATAAAAGTTCATGAACTCATGTGCAAGGCTGCTGGCATGCAACAAAATGGGCAACTAGTATCTCTTTTTTTTACCAAGATGAAAAATGTATGGGCTAAAATTGACTAGAAACACCCGTGAAAAATTAAAAATCCAGAAGACCTTCTGTGGTATCAGAAGGAGAAGGAGTTTGAATGAGTACATGCCTTTTTTAAGAGGCCTTGATACAAAACATAATAGTGCTAAAGGCGAATAGCTTCGAATGTCAGACCCTCCGAGCTTGACTACTGCCTTTACATACATCAGCAAGAGAGTCTTCATCAGGCACATGTTGAGGTATCAAGCCTAGCCATTCAAGCCAAATCAAAAGCACCCTTCCTCCAGCAAAAAAATTCAATTCCACTTCAACAGTAGGGACCTCCACTAGGTTTTACCAATCGCCCTCGTTCTCTCTGCTCTTATTGCAATGAACAGGGGCATCTTCGTGAGACTTGTTGGAAACTATATCCACACTTGAAACCAAAACGACAACAGGGGCATCGTTCTAAAGCAAAAGCAGATGCGATGCAAATTGTCTAAGAACCAGACTACTATGGATAGAATCATCCTATGGAATGTGGAGGTATCCCTACAGCTTCAATAGCTGGTTGTGGTAAGATTGGTATGACCTTAAATGTTTCTCATTCTTTTGGGTCTAATACTTGGATTATTGATTATGGTGCATCTGATCATATGACTTATGATAAATCTTATTTTAATGAGTTATCTCCCCCACCAGTGTCTTATGTTACGAATGCTAATGGTGAGGCCTTTCCGGTCTTAGGAAAGGGGTCAGTTTATATCACTCCATCTTTACAGCTGCATAATGTTTTATATGTACTTGACTTATCTCATCACTTAATATATGTCCCACAGTTGAACCTTGAGTCTAAATGCTTTGTAACCTTTTATCCTATGTTTGTGATTTTTTAGGATCTTCTTACCAGGGAAATAATTGGTCGAGGGTATCTGAGGGGCAGATTGTTCCGTTTGGATCAGAACTAAGGAGGGGAGTAACCAAGAGCATGGGCAAGCATTGTATTGACTTCTAGTTCCAATAAGCTAAGTGAAATTTGGTTGTGGCATCGCCACTTAGGGCATCCGTCTTTTAGTCTTATGAAAAAACCATGCACACTTTATTTATTGGTATTAGTGAGACTGTTTTACATTGTGAGATTTGTGTTTTGGCCAAGAGCCATTGTATTACTTATTCTCCTAGTATTTCTAATAAAAGTACTATTCCTTTTGAATTAATTCATTCTGATGTTTGGGGACCATCTAAAGAGCCCACTATATCGGGTATGAGATATTTTGTTTCATTTATCGATGACTGTACAAGGTTATCATGGATTTCTCTTCTTAGAACAAAAGATGAAGTTTTTTCAGTTTTTCAAAATTTTCATACCTTCGTTCAAACACAATATAATGGCATCATTCGGATCCTCCGTTCTAACAATGGGGGGAATATGTTAATCATGTTTTTCAAAAAAATTTCAAAACACATGGGATTATTCACCAAACTACTTGTCTGCAAACCCCGAAACAAAATGGAGTGTATGAAAGAAAAAATCGTCATTTACTTGATATGGCTCGTGCACTCTTATTTAGTGCTTCTATGCCAAAATACCTTTGGGGTAATGCTGTACAAGCTTCCACCCATCTCATCAATCGTCTCCCGTCTAGTGTCCTTAATGGAAAAATCTCATTCCAAATTCTCGCATCATATGTCTCCTTATCATCCTTCCATAATCTTCCTACCCGTGTATTTGGTTGTGTTGCTTTTGTGCATGTTCCTAAAAATCAAAGGTCTAAATTAGATGCCCGGGCAATTAAATGTGTGTTTTTTGGTTATGGAAGTTATCAGAAAGGGTATAAGTGCTTCCATCCACCAACTAGAAAGTATTATGTTACTATGGATGTTACCTTTTTTGAGGACATGAGTTATTTTTCCTCACCTGATACTGCTTGTCAGGGGGAGAATACATATTTCGAAGAATTGTATCATGGTGAGGGGGAGGCATTAGGTGAATCACCAACTGATGCTTCAATGAGACTAGATGAGACTTCTAATTCATTGAATCCAGTCATTGCAGAAGCAGATGCTTCAAGTATTCAAGCACCAAATTCACTTACAGCAAATGACATTGAAGACACAACTGCCCTCAGGCATTACTCCTACCCTTGATCAACAACTCCCTGGTACTAAAGGTCACTCATCTGAGGTATGCACACCTACTAATACTAATAGCATCGAGTCTAATGTTGGACAGTATGTGTTACCAAATAAGTCTACTCAAGGTTAACCAGCCAAAAGGTATAAACCAAATATTCATGCAAAATCAAAATACCTAGTAGCCAATTACATGTCCACTAAAAGATTATCTAAATCATATAAATAATTTGTGAATCAAATATCTGGTGTATCAGTACCTAACAAAGTGCAAGATGCGTTGGGAGATCCAATATGGAGGAAGGAAATGGCTGAAGAGATGGATGCGTTAAAGAAGAACGTTACTTGCCAACTTGTTCCACCACCACAAGGAAAAAAAGCAGTTGGTTATTGATGGGTGTTTACTGTAAATCATAATGGTGATGGATCCGTAAATTGGTATAAAGCTCGTCTTGTAGCAAAAGGGTTTACTCAAACGTATGGTGTAGACTACGATGAGACTTTTGCTCCTATTGCCAAAATGAACACTATTCGGGTTCTGCTTTCACTTGCTGCTAACCTAAACTGGCCACTTTGGCAATTTGAGGTCAAGAATGCGTTTCTTCATGGAGAATTAGCCGAGAAGGTGTACATGAGTCTTCCACCTGGGTATGCAGTTGATTCTCCTGGTAATTTTGTATGCAAATTGAGGAAGTCTTTGTATGGCCTCAAGCAATCCCCTCGAGCCTAGTTTGGAAGGTTTTCACAGTTCATGCAAAAGGTTGGTTACAAACAGAGTAATTCAGACCACACTCTATTTCTCAAACATCAACAAGGGAAGGTGACAGCCCTAATCATTTATGTTGATGATATGGTAATCACTAGTGATGATATTATTGAGATGGATAAATTACAAAGATAGCTAGCCTCTGAATTCGAGTTGAAGGACTTAGGTGAACTAAATTACTTCTTAGGAATTAAGGTAGCCAAGAGAAGAAAAGGAATATATCTGTGTCAGAGGAAGTACATTATTGATCTGCTAACAGAGACAGGTATGTTGGATTGCAAACCTATTAACACTCCTATTGAGCAAAAACATTGTTTAGCAGAGTATCCAGATCAGATACCAACTGATTGAGCTCGCTATCACAGATTGGTTGGATGTTTAATTTACTTAGCTCATACTAGACCAGATGTTGCATATGCAGTAAGTGTGGTGAGTCAGTTCATGCATAATCCAAGTGAGAACCATATGAATTTTGTTTTAAGAATTTTAAGGTATTTGAAATCGGCTCTAAAAAGGTGAGTAATGTTCTCTAAACACAAAAATCCTCTTGAAGTCTGTGGATTCACAGATGCAGATTGGGCAAGAAGTATTACAGATAGAAAGTCAGCATCGGGTTATTTCACCTTTGTGGGAGGAAATTTGGTTACATGGAAAAGTAAGAAGCAGAAAGTGGTGGCACAATCTAGTGCTGAGGCCGAGTATAGAGGTATGGCTTATGGGGTTTTTGAATTGATGTGGATAAGAACTTTGTTATTGGATTTGGGTTTCAAACTCTAAAATACTATACACATGTATTGTGACAATCGGGCAGCCATTGATATATCACAAAATCCAGTACAACATGATCGCACTAAGCATGTAGAGGTTGATCGTCACTTTATAAAAGAGAAGTTAGATGCCAAACTTATTAGTTTTCCTTTTGTTCCCACAGAAGAGCAACTTGCAGATATGCTTACCAAAGGAGTCTCCAAGAAGTCATTATATGATTCACTAAGCAAGTTGGGCATGATTGATATCTATGCGCCAACTTGAGGGGGAGTGTTAATAAATCATTAATGGTATATTAGTTGTATGCAACTAATATACTTTATCAGCTGTATATTAGTTGTATGCAACTAATATACTTTTCTTAAAAGCACTTTTCCAAAAAGTAGATTCTTATTTTCTATATTTATACATGTATTAATCTTCATTGTAACTGTGATTGTAAATACATTTTCAATATATTTAATTGTTCCATCACTACAGGGCCCTTGTTCTACCATTTTTTGTCGTAGTACTTTTTGAGAAGTAATCAAAGGAAACCTTTTCACTTGTGGCCTAGGTGGAGTAACCTTGTTTCTTATTAATGGAGAAATCAGCTCTGGTGAGACCAACACTTGAGGCTTAGAAAGAAGAGAAGGGTTTATCTGGTGAATAGGCCCTGAAGTACTTAAAGAAGATTTTGGTGATAATCGAACATTTGCCTTAATATATAAAAGGGTTTGGAATGAGGTCACTTTGGGATAACATGACTTGATGTTGAAGCCTTCTTAAGACAATGTCATTTTCTATCATATGAGAATTCATGTGATGGATTAATGCTTGGATGCTCAAGAACACTTGATTGCATACGCAACATGCAATTTGAGATCGGTCGTATATGATCGATTTTGCATTGTTTGAGCTATACATGTTATTCTCAAGCCTAAAGTTCCAAACTTTTTCGGCCATCAAAGAGATTGTTGAAAGAAAAAGGTTTCATTGTTTAGAGTTTTACTGTTTAGGGTTTGTAAGGATTGTAGAGAGTAAAGAAATGTAAGATTGGTAGGAGTGTGCAAAACATCCGATCATCCGATCAATCCGATAAATCCGATCCGATCCGTTGATTTTTCATCCGATCCGATCCGATCCGATGGTCGGATCGGATGGAGATTTTTTCCATCCGTTAAGTGCGGATCGGATGGCGGATTTTATTACGATTCATCCGATCTGATCCGATCCGACCGAAATTAATTATATATATTTATTAAATTAAATATATATAAATAATTAATATATATTTATTTAATTTTTTAATGTTTTTTTAAATCAAATAATTTTATGTTATGATTTATGTAAAAATTTAAAAAAATTATTTAAAAATACAAAAAATAGAGTTAATTAAATTTATTGGTCGGATTGATCGGATGTCATACGAATAGTTTACGGATCGGATTGAGCGGATGTAAGAAGTGATCGGATCGGTTGCGGATTAGGATGTTTCAATCCGAGCGGATGGTCGGATCGGATCGGATGACAGTAAAATCAACGGTTTCGATCCGATGAACACCCCTAAAGATTGGTGTGTTGAGACTTTAAGGGGAAGAAGGAATTTATAGTGAGATTTGTGGAGAAAAAAAAGCATGCAAAATATTTATTGCTATAAATGCTTTGGTGCCTACGGTTATGGATTCGATTTCTAGTGAATGTGAATTGTTTAATGTTATTTAAAAAAATGATTTGACTAAATTAATAAAAAATAATTTATTGTGAAATATAAGACAAAATTGTTAGAATAAATGGTACCAGTGTTTTGATTGACAAATCTATGCTCATTTCCAATTGAAGGATTGACAACTTGGATATATTGAGGAAAAAAAGAGAATAATTAATACAATAATTAAGAAATTTCCAGTAAACCCATCTCCCGTCTAATTACATCAAAGTTATATAATTTGAACCACTTTTTATGAGATTTTATTTTAACTCTTAAGTTCTATTATTTTAGAAATTTATTTAAACACATCCTATATAGTAATGATATATTGCAGTAGTTGGTATGCAAATTTATTTAGTGTCCATATCTTTTGATATGTAAATTTTCAATTGAATACCATTTCTGGTTAGAAACCTCTACTTTCCTAATTTTCTTCGTAAGTTCTTTACTCAAAGAAATATCATAATGGTTGTACATAAATGAGATTTTATTCCATATATAAAAAGGTGGATTTATAATGTGTCATCTTGACAGTGGATTAATAAACAAGTAGATATTAGCTATTGATCCATTATCAACAAATTCTCCTAAAATCTAAAGTTAAAAAACAATTTTTTTTAATTTTTAATAAACATACATACTTACATACACACATAATCATATTTATTATGATAGAGATCCAACTTATAATCTCTCAATGCCCACAACGAACATTTAATACTATGGTTATAGTTTGAGACTCATAGGTTCTGTGTATTCAAGATTTTATCAATGAACTACGACTCAATGCTTTACTTGTGCATGTTGAAGTCAATAATTCAAGACTTTTTTATGAATGTGAGTTTGAGTTGTAAAAAAATAATACTATAAATATATATTTTGCAACCAGCCCAAAACGTTGTGACAATAGATGAGTACAAGCAACACTATAATTATTTATTTCATATTCCAATTCTTATAATTGTAGTGTAAGATATCACAATATTTATCAACAAGAGTGCAATTCTAAGAAACAAAAACTTACACCCCATTTTGTATATATTTTTTTTAGATTGTGACACATTTTAGTATTATCTAGAAATATTAATTATTCAATTTATAAAACAATTTTAATAAATAACACCATAAGAGGTATGGATGTTAAAGTAAGTGTGATATTAATTAGTTAAGTGTGATATTAATTAGTATTTCTCATCATGTAATCAAATAAAAGTAGAGGATATGCATGACACCTTATTCACATATGCTTTATTCATTACTCATCGTACACATTATTCATTGAAAATTGAGTACACTCTACACTAATCATATTGGTTGCTTAATTTATTTATCAAGTTTTGGGTACTTGAATTTTTTTTAAAATAAATTACGCTAAAAATGTATTTTATTAGCCTGGATTTTTTACTCTTGAAACAATGAATAATTTTTCTACGAAGTATATAATTTATTTTTAGATGGGAATAAAATGAAAATAATTTTAGTACAAATCCGCTAGTTTTTTCAATACATTGGTAACACTGTTAATTAATACATAATAAATGTATATTACAGACAATTTAATAAACAGTGAATTTTGTTTTGTCTATAATTATAAATTATGCATCACTTCTAAAGTAGGTAATGATATATTACTCCAAATTAATAAAACATAATATTAGTGTAATTATTTTTTCCTTTGGAAAACATAAGTATCCAATGCTTCATAATTAAAGCAAGCAATGCAATTAATTAGTATGAAATATACAAAAAGTAAACTTAAAAATTCCACGAAGAAATTACAAAAAGTAATCTTTGTTATTTTCCTTCATTTATACATCTATGGTTGAGCATAAAGATTTAAAATATAATATATATATATATATATATATATATATATATATATATATATAAATGTAAAGTTACAAGTGAATACAAATGAAACTTTCTGCTCTTTCTCATGTATGTGCCTCGTTTTCTTTTTCCTTGGATTTATCTTCATCTTCATTTTGCATTTTTCATGGTATCAAAGTATGATAAAGCTCTTTGAGCTTTAAACATTCAGAGAGCCATAGTTGATCCTCCTACGTTTGTTTAATTAACTTTATAAGATCCTCAGGTGATTAATCCCAACTCTAAACAAGCTTATCGATCTCTCTTCACTTTTCACAACATCTTATTTACTATTAAATTAAATGATTAAAACTAAAACATATGGATGCCTCGTATTTTGAAAATGCTACGTTGTCTTGAGCTAGAAAGTTGTCTTTTAAAAGAATCTTCCAATCAATTTCTTAATGATGGTTCAACAAATCCTAATTTCAAAATTTGGAAAAGACAAGACGAAATGCAACCATCCCAATACATTGTGACAATAGATGAGTACAAGCAAAACTATAATTATTTATTCATATCACAATTCGTATAATTGTAGTGTAAGATATCACTATATTTATCAACAATAGCAATTCAAAGAAACACAAACTTCCACCCTCTTTTATACTTATATTTTTTTATATTGTGACACATTTTAGTATTATCTAGAAATATTAATTATTCAATTTATAAAACAATTTTAATAAATGACGTGATAAGAGGTATGGGTGCTAAAGTAAATGTTATATTAATTAGAATTGTCATCAAGTAATCAAATAAAAGTAGAGGAGCTTATTCATATACGCGTTATTCATTACTCATCATACACATTATTCATTACTCATTATACATGATATTAATTACGCATAGAGTATACTCTATATCAATCATATTCCTTGTTTAATTTATTTACCAAGCATTTGGTACTTGAATTAAAAAAAAATTACACTAACAATGTATTTTATTAGCGTAGATTATTTATTCTAGAAGTATGAATAATTTTTGTATGAAATATATAATTTATTTTTAGATGAGAATGCAAGGACGATAATTTTAATACAAATACTCTTGTTTTTCCAATACATTGATAACATTGCTAATTAATACATAATAAATGTATATTACAGACAACTCAATATACAAGAGTTTTGTTTTGTCTATAAGTATATATTATGATTCGCTTCTAGAGTAGGTAATGATATATTACTCCAAGTTAATAAAACACAATATTAGTGTAATTATTTTTTTCTTTCAAAAACATAAGTATCCAATCTTGATAAATAAAGAAAGCAATGCAATTAATTAGTATGAAATATACTAACACCTCTACTTTATAAATCCACGTGGGTCACAACAAATTTAATAAGAAGACCCATGTTTAAAACCATTACAAAATCAATACATTGTCGAGGTTCATGCCCCACTTAGCACAAATAGAATTATTACAATGTATTATGCATGATTTTTTAAAGAACAATTCTATTGAATGGGTTATTAGGTACGCTACTTTTTTGTTGTTTATACAATATATTTGGTACAATATTCTAAATTGACATAAATACCATTTTATCTTTAATGTAATTTTTCTCAGTCAATAAAAATTACATTTGAAAGTATTTTTTTTATTAAATTTCTATACCTATCTAAAAAATATTAGTAACACCCTTAATGTTTACATTTTCTTCATTAATACCCCAACCTTTCAAAAATGTCAAAGATAACCATCAACTTTAACGAAGTTAAAGATAAAGGTTGTTAAATGATATTTTTGTAATATTTTTAAATCGATTTTTAAAGATAAAGGTTGCTAAATTGATTTTAAGCTAAAGTATAAAATAATTTATACAACAAAACTAATAAAATAAAAAATAAAAGTGTTACATTTTCATTTTTCGCAAATATTATAAATCATTAAAATTAAAAAATAAATAAATTTACATAAAATTAAAAAATATATATGCGTAATTTACCAATTAAGAAAATAAAATTGAAGTATAAACAATGAATAATTTTTTTCTTTATCCCAAAATTATATGTAATAAAATGAATACTTTTTTCATGCTATAATTGATTTAGGGTCCAATTTTAATTAAATTTAAAGGCATATAAACCATATTTAACTATAAAAATAAAATAACTTTAATTTTAACATTAATAATAGAATTAACAAACTCAACTAATTTATAAAAATAAAAAATGGAGACTAAATTTTAATAAATTAATGTTTATGGATTATTTACTTGGAGTATATTATAATCCACTCATTGTTGTAATAAATTATCCAATTCTTATACACATATCTTATTTCATAAATGAGATAAGTAATTTTTTAATTCTGTTAACTATACAAAAAGTAAACATAAAAATTCTAAGAAGACATTGCAAATATATTTTAAAAATATTTTATATTAATTTCAAACTAATTAATTAATTTTCTCATCAATAAATATTAAAATGATAGAAAATTTTGGACCATGTAGAAAAAATAGAAATATTTTTAAAAATTAAGGAGAGAGAGAGAGAGATGAAGAGACATGTGTGAATGAAATCAAGAAATTTATATTAATTTTTAGGACTATTTTTTTAAATTTAAATAAGCTTTTATATTTTTATGTGTTTCTTTATTTAATATTGATTTTTATTTTTAACCATAATAATAGTGACTTTTTAAATATATTTTTATTTTGTTATTATTTTAAAGGTTATTTTAGAGATTTAACAAAAAATAGAAAACCATGCGAGAAATAATGGATCCAAATGCCATTAATGATGAGGGTTATTTTTGATAATATGTCTAACTTCAGTGTCATTAGCAATTATTTTTCAAATTTTAAGGGCATTTATAAAGAAAAGTAAAACCTTAGGATTATGAGTATTTTTTCCCAAAATTTTCATAATGTTGTCAAACCAATAAAAAAAGTATGTGCCAATAACTATCCCTGTGATATTTATTTGGGGTGAGTTGTTGATTGAAACCACCTATTTTATTCATTTGAATTTGATCTGATTTGAAACAGATTTAAAGATCTTCAATCCAAAAAAAATCAATGATATAATCAATTCGATCCAATTTGAATCTAAACAAATATGATTTTTTATATTGATAAGGTCCGATTCAACTTGAAACTCATAAAATAACTATTACATTAGATAAAGTATAATATATACAATATTTTATTTTAAAATTGGTGACCTTTACAAAATTTGTTATTTATAGTTACAATTAAAAGAATCAAAAGAATAAGTAGCGTGCTCGAAGACATTAAATTATTATAAAGATTTAAAATATAAAATTTTATTTTTTAAATTAAAGTAGTAATTTATAGAATATTTAATATAACATGTTATAAAAACAAAAATATATATTTTTATAATATTTCTATAATTTGATTCAAATAAGATTACAACGAATTATAAAATCTATTAATCTAAATATGATCTGAATTTGATGGATTGTTTATCTTTCAATCCGATTATAACTTTTAAACCAATTTTAATTTCAAGTTTCTTAATTTAAGCAAATTATTTGGATTATTTGCTCTCTTATATTTATTTAACGTGATTCCTTTATGAGGTAGGGATTGCCCCAAATGTTTTTTTCCTTTCCATAAAATATTTAATGTTAATTTTGTAAATTTACAAGAGTACCCAAAAGTATAAGATGGAGTGTAAGTTACATTTAAGCCATATGCTTATTTTTTGAAACAATTTAATTCTATTATTATGAAAAATGACCACACAAAGACAAAAAAAATTTATTTCATTTTTTAGTTTTTTAATTACATTAGATAGAGATTGTTTTAACTTAAAATAAATTCTAATAGAAAGAAATGAAGAAAAACTAAAATAAAAATAGGAAAATATAAAATATAAAACATAAAAAATGGTTTTTATCATTGTGAGGTCGCCTTTTCATAACATAGGACTAAACTGTAACAACAAATATGTATATGATCCAAATTTTATTTTTAGAATAAATATAGGACATTTACAATCACCTTTCTTATTTTTATGAATTTTCGATGAAAAACTTTAATTTTATGTTAAGGTTTAGACGTATGTAGACTAAGATCATGTCTTTCCTAACAAGTTCAAGCCAAAGTAAGGAAAAATAAACACATAAGGTCATATTTGACTCGTAAAATAGAGACGTAATGAGAATAATAATTGAATTCAATGGAAATAATATTATGTTTGTAAATTAGAAATGATAATTATTAAAGTGAAGTTTATAAAATTATAAATGAAACAAAATTACAAATAATTTTTTATTTATTTTTTAATGAAATCAATAATAAATAATTATACAAATGAGTAAAAAAATAGAGCATGAAAATGTATTTCTAATAGGTTCTAATAGGCGTGGGTGGAATGATCACTCATAATATTTTTTATTTTATTTCAGATTAACATGCAAAACAAATACAAAAATATTCTGAATCAATTATGATATTGTTCCGATTATAGTCAACTGAACATGATATCAATTAAAATTAAGTTGGACATCTAACTCTTTGATAGATTTTGTTATTTTTTAAGAAAAACATAAACTCCTCTAGAAAAAACCTACCCTATAGGTCTAACGGTAACATAGGGATATTTTTAAAATATTTTTATTTTTATTTTTAAAGATATCACGTGAGAATAACATGCAATAATTTAAATTTTGGTGAGTGTAAGACAAAGAGTAATAAAATTGTAAAACTTTTTTAAAAAAATTATGGTAAGTTTGTAATGGAAGAAACTTAGTGAATACTAAATAAACACAATATTTCTGTGGTAAAAAAATGTTCTTTTTACTTATCAATTCTATTTAATGTAAGATATTTTGGATTCCAAATTACAAATTTTTAAATTTTTACTAGTTATTTTTTCTCCTATGTTATATATAGATCTTTGATTTCTAACATTAATAAATTATCGTTATAGGAAAAATGTGAAGCATAACTATGTTCAAGTGAAATAAAATAAAGAAAATAAAATTCAAAAGCTTTGGTAGATTGTGACGTGAAATTAAATATATGGATAAGGATTAACAGCAAAAAATAAAAATTATGGATAACTAAAATATCAAACTTATTTATACATAGTACTATACTTCTCAATATCAAACAAAATAGAGAAGAAATATAAATTGAAACATGAATGAGGAAAATAATTAATTAAATAAAATTCCCTAGATACTATCTAGTGACTAAAATGACCAAATTCAAGAATCAATCTTCAAACACATCACAATTTCAAGGTCAAATCCAAGTGATCAGAATAATTAGTCTCAATATGGCCACCATTTTCTTTCTCTTTCAACTCGACTTCTTTTGTGTGCTCAAAATGACTAAGAAAGGGCTTAGTATCATTGCAAGTAATAAGAGGTTCTTGATCCACTCTTGCCTCAGATTCTTTGATGCTCAAACACTGGGTAATCAACTTTTGGCCATATTGCTGTTGTACTTTGTTTCTTGCATATCGAATTGAAAGCTGGGCAGTCCAATGTTTCCCTCAAAACGTGCTTATCAGGAAAGGGGTCACCCAGACTAATAACCAACACTCGGTTGGCATCCCTGGTCGATGTGGGACTCAACACTCCTCCTTACATCGGACGGGGACACTACAAAGACCGATTCCACTCATGCGGGGACACTGCAAAGACTGGAGAAATGTGAGTTGAGCCAAAGGGGACTCACTGCCAGGGACCTACTTTGATACCAAATTGAAAGCTGGGTAGCCTAATGTTTCTCTCAAAATGCGCTTATCAGGAAATGGGCCACCCAGACTAATAACCAGCACTCGCCTGGCATCCCTGGTCAATGTGGGACTCAACATATCGATCATGTTGTGATGGGACTAAAATACTATTAGAAACAATAACATCTTTGGTACCAACAAGGCCAAGTGAAGTGTTACTCTAATAAATAGATATGAATGCTTGTGTTAGTGATAAATGTTTTGGCATTTTTTTAGGGTTTGGAAACTTCTCCCTTTGAAAGAGCATAGCTTGAGCTAGACTAGCTCCAAGCTGTTTCTCAGGATTTTGCAATTCCTTCACACTCAGTGGTCCAAGATCTTCACCAAGCAAGTGCCTTCACGAGGTTTTGCATGATTAAAAAAGAAGAAGAAAAATTTAATAAGCATAGTATATATATGAGTATGCCCTCTAATTCTCTAAACATATACATTAGCATGTTACTGGTGTCATATGTATATTTATCCACTTTTGTATGTTGGTGCCCATTCTAATATGTAAAGAAATGTCAAATATATATAATATGTGTAAGAATATAATTACTTTTGAGTGTATTGAAAGGACTCATATTTGAAATTTAATTTTGTGACCTCCTGGTACCAACTTTGCATTAATATAATTAAAACTGATAAAAGAGTGATAAGCAACTCCAAACCACCACTTTTAAAGAAAAGAGCCCAAAGAGAGAGTAAATAGAAAACCAAAATCATGGAAAAAGTATCAGACAAAATAAAAAGAAAGCCCATTTGATAAGGGTTATTTTGGGAAATTAAATTAAAAGAAAGAATACGAATTGCAAAAATAACAGCAAAATGGTTGATACCAAAACACTATTAAGGTGTGAATATTTGCCACAATTTAACAGAACCATATAAGGTGGAATTAGAAAGCAAAATGGACAATAACTAAGAGTACCAACAAAAAACATCCTTATATTTCAATGTAATTAAGTCTAGCTCGTAAATTGTCATAAGCAAGTTTTGCAATGTCTCTTCTTGATCTTAGGTCTTGTGATTTCAATATAATATCAAGAGCTAAAAGATGAATCACCGAACAGTGGAGAAATGAAAAGTAGTAATTGCCTTAATATATATTAAACCATAAACTAATCAAACCCCAACAACCAAACTGCACACGTTCAAGGATATATGAAACTTAACGCAATCAGATAACAATTAAATGTATATTTCATGAAAAGTAAGAAACTTAAAAATCATTGTTACCGTTGATTTTGAACCAAGCCTCTAAACAGTGTTTGTGGGCAATAACCAAATCAGCTTTACAAGAACATCTCAACTCAATAGGAATTCTATATTCATAATTGGTTGAGTCCAAACTCAGATGGAAAATCAGTTTGTCATCACACCAGCACCAATGACCATCGACCAGCGAACAACGACCAGCAAACAGCGACCTGCGAACAACGAACAACGAACAATGACCAGCAAACAACAACTTGTAAACAACGAACAGTGACCAGCACCAGTAAGAGGACCAAGAGAGGTGTGCGATAGGGTTGAGGAAAAAGAAGAAGAAAGGGGAAGATAATCGATCTGCAAAAAGTGAAAAAAGAAAAAAAGCATTGGAAAAAATATAAAAGAAAAAAAAACTGGGAAAAAGGGAAAAAGGGAAAAAGAGAGGGAAAAGGTAAAAAAAGGGAAAAGTAAAAAAAGAAGAGAGAAGATGAAAAAAAAGTAAACAGAAAACAAAGATAAAAAAATGAAAAAAATTGATATAACTTATGACCACGATTATTGATAAAAACTGAGGCCATAAACATATCCTATACCCTCGATTTTTATTAAACCATGACCAAAATCTTATATCCTCGGTTTTTAAAAAAATCGAAGCTAAATTTTTGAGACCAAAAACATATATTGTAATAGTGTAGCTTGATCATATAAACATTTTCTTTTGATAATTTCACTTTCTATCTTCTGAGAATTGTTATGGAACATTATGGTTTGGATGCTCATGAAAACATTGTGGCATAAATGACACCTTATTGCATGAGGACCATCTAAAGTCCTCATTTGGTGTGCATGATTTAAGCAATTTAGGTTCTTTGCAAGCCCAAGGTTCTAACCATTCTCTGTCATTAAAAAAGAATTGGAGATTGAAATAAAATTTAAAGGTTTAAGGTTTAAGGTTAGGAGAGAGGGATTATCTCTTCCTTAATCCATAAATTATTAGGGAGGATCGCAATAGCTATATATGTTCATGTTTTGAGACCTTGCTAGTATTTATACATAAAACAATTTAAATCACAAAATATTTAGGAAATTATTTATTTTTGAACATGAAGGAATGTAAGATTAATAGTATTATAAAATTATTTGACTAAATTAGAGCGAAATTGATTAGGAAAATTATAAAAAATAACATCACTAAAACTTGTAACGATAAAAATAGCTTCCTAATAAAATTGAACAGGATCTAATTAAATAGTGTTAAATATTGAACGTGTTTAAATAAAAATAATTCCGATTGAACTGTGTCTAATATAAAATAGTGTACCGTATATATTTATTTTTTTTAATAATAAAATTATATGAGTTAGATAAAAAGGATTTTCTTTACCATTATAAATTATAATAATATTATTTTTGTTATTTTCCCATTTATTATTATAGAATGTTTATGGATATAAAGTTTTTCAAGTAAAGAATATTGCAACATATACCACCATAATTGTTTGATTGAGATTATATGTTTACTATTGCCATAGATTTTGGATTGGTAGCTGCTGGAAAAAGATGAAATTTAATAAAAAATTGATTGTTGGAAAATGTGCTTTGTCCCACATTGATTTTTTACATTATTTTAAAGAGGTATAAATAGTAAAGAGTTGGCTATTGGGATTGGGCCCCAAGGGGCACCCACTTTTGTAAAATGGGAGAGGACCTAGGCAAATGTGATACCACACATGCGCGCGCGAGCCGCCGCCGCCGTCCGTCCGACCGACCGGCTGTGCCGTGCCGAGCCGAGTCCGAGTGTGTGTACGTATGCGTGTGTGGTATTCTTTATTCAGAAAAAGAGTCGTTGCTCGTATGTACTCACAAAAATTTCTGTTACTCGTCTTTAATCCGAAAATGACCGTTATTCTTCATTACTCAGAATGGCCGTTACGCTCTTAATTCCCAGACATTACCGTTTTATCATAATTACCACACGGTTTCTAAAACCTATAAAAGGAGGGCTTCAGCTCTCAGTTTAAAATAACAATCTCAGAAAACAATTCTCTCTGCAACTCTAAGTTATTTTTTAGTTTTCCGAGCAACAAATTTTTAGGTGTAGCATTCCAGTCTTCATCAGTGTAGTGAAGTTCTCAGACAGAGATTAAGATTCTGGGTTGTTTTATCCTGTAGACGACGAGGCTGTGTTTGCTTGCACAAATTGGGCAGAGCTGTGAAACATCTTAAAGAGAGCGACCTAGTCCGCGACTCAACCCAAGCAATTATTTTCAAGTTATTGGTAATATTGTTCCTACACTGTTCTTATAAACTTGTATCAACAATTTTAAGACGTATTCAATCTGCCATGTCTATTGAAATGTTAACTGCTGATCTAAACAAACAATTCCGTTTTGAGGGACTACACTTTAAAAGATGGAGACAAAAAATGTTATTTTTCTTAACCATGAAAAAAGTCGTTTCTGCCCTTACTATTGAAAAACCAATACAGTCTACTCCTCCTATTGAAGATGCAACTAAGGATTTAGACACCTGGATGCAAAATGATTATATGTGCAAAAATTATATTCTTAATGGTTTAGCTGATGATTTGTATGATTATTATAACTCTGATAAATCTGCTAAGGAAATTTGGGAAGCACTTCAAAAGAAGTACGACACTGAAGAAGCTGGAACTAAGAAGTATGGTGTCAGTAGGTACATGAAGTTTGAAATGATTGATGACAAATCAGTGGAAGCTCAATCACACGAACTATAGAAGATAGCACACGAAATAACTTATGAAGGTATGACTTTAGATGAACAATTTCAAGTAGCTGTTATTATAGATAAATTACCCCCTGCTTGGAAAGATTTTAAGAATACACTTAGGCATAAAACTAAGGAATTTTCTTTAGAAAGTCTTATAACCCGGTTAAGAATAGAAGAAGAAGCCCGAAAACAAGACTAAAGAGATGAAATACTCGTAGTCTCAAATAACAGTACCAATAAGAAACCCTCTTTTACAATTCTGAATCTTAAAGGTAGAAATATGAAAACTCAAAATCGTAATAATAACCAGAACCGTAACCACCAAAATAGAAATAGAAACTATCCTCCTTAGAATGGACCTCAACTCCCCTTAAGGAATAACACATTCATTTGTTATAGTTGTAACAGACCTGGCCACTTGGCTAGAAATTGCTGGAACATGAATTTTCCTGCCCCACAGGCGAACCTTACCGAAGATCAACTTATTGCTATGATATTTGAAGTCAATTGTTTTGGTGGATCCGAGGGGTGGTGGGTGGACACTAGTGCTTCTCGCCATGTCTGCTATGATCGAGACATGTTCAAGTCCTATTCTAATTTTGAGGATAAGAAAGTGCTGCTGGACGACTCCCACTCCACTAAAGTTGCTGGTACTGGTGAGGTGGTATTGAAGTTTACCTCTGGAAAGATTGTCATCTTAAAGGATGTCCTGCATACTCTAGAGATGAGAAAGAACTTGGTTTTAGGCTATCTTCTTAACGAAGCTGGGTTTACTCAAACTATAGGGGCAAATTTATATACTATAACTAAAAATAATATATTTGTTGGAAAAGGGTACGCCACTGATGGCATGTTTAAATTAAACGTTGAAATCAATAAAACCTCATCTTCTGTTTACATGTTGAGTTCTTTTAATATTTGGCATGCTAGACTTTGTCATGTTAATAAACGCATAATCAAGAACATGAGTAGCTTAGAACTAATTCCTAAACTATCTTTAAATGATATTGAAAAATGTGATTTTTGTAGTCAAGCTAAAATAACCAAAACTTCACATAAATCAGTTGTTAGAGAATCTGAACCTTTAGAATTAATTCATTCTCATATATGTGAACTTGATGGAAATTTAACAAGAAATGAAAAACGTTTTTTTTATAAATTTTATAGATGATTGTTCAGATTACACTTATATATATCTAATGAAAAATAAAAGTGAAGCGTTTGACATGTTTAAAATATTTATGACTGAGATTGAAAATCAACTTAATAGGAAAATAAAAAGGTTTCGAAGTGATAGAGGCATCGAATATGATTCCAATATCTTCAATGATTTTTATAAACTCGTGGAATCATTCATGAAAAAACTGCACCTTATTCTCCTGAAATGAATGGCAAAGCTGAAAGAAAAAATAGAACTTTTGCTCAATCAGTTGTTGTAATTTTATTAAACTCTGGTGCTGCTTCCCATTGGTGGGGAGAAATTTTATTAACTGTTTGCTATGTGCTAAATAGAGTGCCTAAATCTACAAATAAAATTTCACTATATGAAATTTTGAAAAATAAGAAACCTAATTTAACTTATTTTAAAACTTGGGGTTGTTTAGCCTATGTTAGGATCCCTGATCCTATAAGAAATAAACTTGCTAGTAGAGCATATGAATGTGTATTCATAGGATACGCTATGAATAGTAAAGCTTATAAATTCTATGACTGAAAAGATCATATAGTTATAGAATCAAATGATACTGACTTCTATGAACATAGGTTTCCCTTTAAATTTAAAATTAGTGGGGGCTCGTCTTCTAGTAGTTTACCCATAACTAGAACTAGTGAACAAACTGAAGAATTAAACACTGAAATTAGAAGAAGTAAACGAGCTCGAACCCTTAAGGAGTTTGGGTCTGATTTTTATGCTTATACCTTAGAGGAAGATCCCCAAACTATTAAAGAAGCATTATCTTCTTTAGATGCCAACTTATGGGAAGAAGCAATAAATGATGAAATGGACTCACTTGAGTATAATAAGACATGGAATTTAGCTGACTTACCTCCTGGTTGCAAACCCATTGGATGTAAATGGATACTAAAAAAGAAATTAAAACCCGATGGTACTATTGAAAAATATAAAGCTCGTCTCGTAGTTAAAGGATATAGGCAAAGGGAAAATGTAGATTTCTTTGATACCTTTTCACTAATTACACGAATAACTTCTATACGTGTACTTTTCTCTCTCGTTGCTATCCATGATTTAGTAGTACATCAAATGGATGTTAAAACTGCTTTCTTAAATGGTGATTTAGAAGAAGAAATTTATATGGATCAACCTGAAGGTTTTGTTATCCCATGTCAAGAAAATAAAGTTTGTAAATTAGATAAATCTTTGTATGGTCTAAAATAAGCACCTAAGCAATGGCATGAAAAATTTGATAATCTAGTTATCTCACATGGATTCAAAATAAATGAAAGTGATAAATGCATTTATTATAAATTAGAAGATAATATTTGCACTATTATATGTTTATTTGTGGATGACATGTTTATTTTTGGATCAAATATTTATGTTGTGAATAATGTGAAAATGTTGTTAAGAGCTAATTTTGATACGAAAGATCTTGGAGAAGTGAGTGTAATCCTTGGTATAAAAATAACTAGGTTTGAAAAGGGAATTTCTTTAGATCAATCTCACTACATTGAGAAGATCTTAAAGAAATATAATTACTTTAACTGTAAACCTACATGTACTCCTTACGATCCTAGTGTAAAGTTGTTCAAGAACACGGGAGATGGTGTCAGACAAACTGAGTATGCGAGCATCATTGGTAGCTTATGATACGCTACTGATTGCACTAGACCAGACATAGCTTATGTTGTGGGACTACTATGTACATTTACCAGTAGACCTAGTGTAGAGCATTGGAATTCTATTGAAAGGGTCATGAGATACCTTAAGAGAACTATGAATCTTGGTTTACATTATAAAACGTTTCCCGCTGTTCTGGAACACTTTACTAGAAGACTCAAAAGCAACTAGTGGCTATATTTTTAACATAGCTAGTGGAGCTGTTTCCTGGAAGTCTAAGAAACAAACAATATTGGCTCAATCTACAATGGAGTCTCAAATGATTGCATTAGCCACTGCTAGGGAAGAAGCAGGTTGGCTAAGAAGTCTGTTAGCTGAGATCCCTTTATGGGAAAGACCGATACCAACTGTTTTGATCCACAGTGATAGTACCGTGGCTATTGCAAAGATTCGGAACCATTAATACAACGGCAAGAGGTGACAGATACGTCGTAAGTATAGTACTGTTAGAGAATTTCTCTCTACGAGAGCTGTAAGAGTGGATCATGTCCATTCTGATGAAAATTTGGCAGATCCTTTGACGAAAGGATTACCAAGAGAGAAGGTTTTCAAAACCTCGAAAGGAATGGGATTAATGCCCTTAGAATAAAGAGTCACTTATGATGGTAACCCAACTTATAGAATAGAGATCCCAAGAAATAAGTTCAAAGGGTAATAACAAGTCATAAAGTGATATGAGATTATCATGCTATTAATCAAATCCCATTCTATATTGTAAGAAGCATGAAGTCCTGAAGCGATAGAAAAGGATGAGTTAATTGTTAAACTCTTAATGAGTTCGATACTCTATGTGGAGTGGAGTACATAGCTACATGAGTACTCTTGATAGACTCACCTATGTGAATGTGGAAGTGTGGCCGCTTCCAATGAAAATTTTTGGGCAAAATTTATTAGAGCGTTCACTATATTGGGATACACGTGCATGGCCCAAAAGCACGGGATTTTTTAAACTACACCTTGGAAAGGTTGTGTGTGTAATGATTGTTAGAGATAGAGTTCAAAACTACGAGTTAGTCTAGTATATTCTAAAGCATCAACACTATGCAAAGGTTCAAGTTGATAGACACCTTTTCACTTATGCACAATCTTATAATTGATCGGTTGCTCGATGAAAATTATTTTTATATAAAATTCAAGTGGGGAATTGTTGGAAAAAGATGAAATTTAATAAAAATTGATTGTTGAAAAATGTGCCTTGTGCCACATTGATTTTTTCCATGATTTTAAAGAGGTATAAATAGTGAAGAGTTGGCTATTGGGATTGGGCCCCAAGGGGCACGCACTTTTGTGGAAGATGAGAGGATCTAGGCAAATGTGATACGACACGCGCACGCGCGCACGCCGCCACCACCGTTGGTCCGACCGACTGGCCGTGTCGTGCCGTGTCGAGACGAGTCCGAGTCCGAGTGCGTGTGCGTGTGCGTGTGAGGTGAGGTGGTATTTTATTTTTTTGATAAATATTCTTTTTAAGGAAAACTTTTCCATTTACAAAAATGGTTGTTATATATATATTTTTTCTTAGAAAATGACTTTTATCAAGAATATGACCGTTAAATGTCCATTTATCTTCTTTATTTAGAAAAAGAGCCGTTGCTCGTATTTACTCACAAAAATTTCCGTTACTCATCTTTAATCTGAAAATGGTCGTTATTCTTCATTACTCAGAATGGCCGTTACGCTCTTAATTCTCAAACATTACCGTTTTATCATAATTACCACACGGTTTCTAAATCCTATAAAAGGAGGGCTTCAGCTCTCAATTTAAAATAACAATCTCAGCAAATAATTCTCACTACAAACAATTCTCTCTACAACTCTAAGTTATTTTTTATTTTTCCGAGCAACAAATTTGCAGGTGTAGCATTCGAGTCTTCATCAATGCAGTGAAGTTCTGAGATCGAGATTAAGATTCTGGGCTGTTTTATCATGGGAACGACGAAGCTGTGTTTGCTTGCACAAATTGGATAGAGCCGCGAAACGTCTTAAAGAGAGCGACCTAGTCCACGACTCAACCCAAGCAGTTAATTTCAAGTTATCGGTAATATTGTTCCTACACTGTTCTTATAAACTTGTATCAATAGTAGCTTTGGAATTAAGTGAGCAAATTACCATTTCCTACGTTTATTTTAAGAAGAAGATATGGGCAACTCGAGGGTTTTATTTTCTTTAGGCGAAATATAAAAAAGTGAACATAAATATTTTTCATAAATATACATTTTAACTATTGATAAAAGATGAGAAATTAAATGACAAGGATGGTGCAGATATTGCCCCAATTTACATTTGTTGTATCCACAAAATATTTAATGTTAATTTTGGATATTTACAACAGTACCCAAATGAATACGATGGAACCCAAATGAATACAATGGAACGTAACAAGAATATAAATGGTAAAAGTAATTGAATTCAATGGAAATAGTATTACAATTTCTATGTTTGTAAATTACAAATGACAAATAATAAACTAAATTTTATAAATTTATAAACGAAACAAAATTAGATATGAAATTTATTTATTTTCAAAAGAGATCAAATAATAATAAAAAATTAATTATATAAATGAGTGAAAAAAAGGAGTATTCTAGCCTATTACTAATGGGTGTGCATGGGAGAATGAGGATTCATGCTATTATTAAAATATTTTACATTTCATTCCAAATAAACCTACGTACCAAAAACAAGAATACTTTGAATTAGTTCCATTATTGTTCCTATCATTGTCAATTAAACATGGCGTAAAGGAAAATTAATTAAGTTCAACACCTAACTCTTCAGCATATTATGTTTTAGGGTCTTCTTTTTATGCAAAGAAAAAAGTCCTCTTGCAATGTACCTACCCTATAGGTCCAAGGGAAACATAGAGGAGTTTTTTTTTCAAATATATTTTTATTTTTAAAGATGTCACATGAGAAACACATGCAATAATTTCAAATTTGCTGAACATAAGACAAATTGATAAAGTTATAAATTTGTAATAGTTTTTTTAAAAAACATTGATGGTAAGTTTGTAAAAGAAGAAACTTTGTGAAGTATGAAATAAATACAATTATTGGATGGAAAAAAGATTCTCATTTTTTACTTATTAGTTCTATATATTTACTGTAAGATTTTTTGAATTCCTAATTATCAATTTTTGAATTTTTACTAGTTATTTTTCTAATATGTGTTATGTGGATCTTTTATTTCTAATATCTTTTTATAGCTTTAATAAATTGTCGTTACTGGAAAAATGTGCTGCATAACTGTCTTCATGTGAAATAAATAAAAAAAATCAATAAGCTTTGGTAGATCGTAACCTGAAATTGAATATATGGATAAGGGTTAATAGCAAAAAAATAAAAATTATTGATAAGGAAATAACAAAAATATCAAACTTATTTATGCATAGTACCATACTTCTCAATATCATACAAAATAGAGAAGAAATACAAATTGAAACATGAACGAGGAAAATAATTAATTAAATAAAAATCCCTATGTACTCTCTAGTGACTAAAATAACCAAATTCAAGAATCAATCTTCAAACACATCACAATTTGAAGGTCAAATCCAAGTGATCATAATAATTAGTCTCAATATGGTATTACACAAGGATCATTGAAGGTCAAATCCAAGTGATCATAATAATTAGTCTCATAATAATTTGCTAGTACTAGGAGGTTCTTGTCCACCCTTGACTCAAATTATGTGATGTTCAATTATGTCCTAATCAACATTGGACCACATTACCCTTGTACTTTGTTTCCTGAATATGGACCATATTGTGGTTGGACTAAAAGATTATTAGAAACTCTTACATCATTGGTACCACCATGACCATTTGAAAGGTTATTCTGATCAATAGATATTAATTCTAGAGTTTATGATAAAGGATTTGGCCTTTTGTTGGGGTATGGAAAATTCTCTCTTTGAAAAAGCATTGCTTGATCATATAGATGCTTTCTTTTGATAATCTCACTTTCGATCTTGTGAGAATTGATGTGGTACATTAGGTTTTGGATGTTCCTGAAAACATTGTTGCATAAATGATATGGTATTACACAAGGATCATTAGATGTCCTCATTTGGTGTGCTTGGTTTAAGCCATTTATGTTGTTTGCAAGCCCAAGGATCCAACCATTCCTTGCCATTGAAGAAAGTTGGAGATTGAAACAAAATTTAGAGGTTTAAGGTTTAACAGTGAGAGAGATGGATTATTTCTTCCTTTAACAATAAATTGATAGGGAGGCTTGCAATACCTATATATGTTCATGTTTCGTGACCTAGCTAGTATTTATAGGTAAAATATTTTAAATCACAAAATAGTCTCCAAATTAATTATTCTTGAACATGAAGGAATGTAAGGTTAATGGTATAATTAAATTATTCGATTAAATTGGAGCTAAATGGATTAGAAAAATTACAAAACTAACAATATTAAAACTTATAACAATAAAAATAACGTCCTAATAAAATTGAACATGTTCTAATTAGATAGTGTTAAATATTTAATATGTTTAAATAATCATAGTTCCAATTGAACGACATCTAATATAAAATGATGTGCATATTTTTTCAATAATGAAATTATATAAGTTAGATATAAAGGGTATTATTAATTTTTATGATTATAAAATTTTATTGTTTTATATTTGTTACTTTTCTTATCGATTATTCTAAAAGTTTATGGATGTAAAGTTTGGCAAGTAAACAATATTGGAACATATATCACCATTAGTGTTTGATTGAGATTTTTACGTGCACTATTGCCATAGATTATGGATCCCTAGCTATGGTATTAACTGAGGGTTTTGGTGGCTTAAGGTGAAGCATAAAAAAGTGACCATAAATATTTTTCTTAAATATACATTTTTTCTATTGATAAATGATGAGGATGGTGGGATCATTGCCCCAATTTTTTTTTGCTATATCCACAAAATATTTAACGCTAAATTTGGAAATTTATAAAAGTGCCCAAAAGTATATGATAGAATGTAAGTTACATTTAGATCATCTACTTATTTTTTGTAACAGTTTAGTCATATTGTTATAAAAAAAAGTGACCTAATAAAAACAAATAAATTTTTTTCATTTTATTCTTTATTTTTTATTTGAATTATATAGAACCTATTATAACTTAAGAAATTATAACCGAAATAATTGAAGAAAAAATGAAATGAAAATATGAAAACATGAAAATGGTTTATATCATTGTGTGAATACTTTTTCATAACAATAAGACTAAACTGTTATAAAAATAAGTAGAATATATAATTTACATTTTTAGAGCAAACAAAATAGAGAAGAAATCCATTTGAAACATGAATGAAGAAAATAATTAATTAAATAAAAATCCCTGGGTACTAGCTAGCCACTAAAATGACCAAATTCAAGAATCAATCTTCAAACACATCACAATTTCAAGGTAAAATCTAAGTGATCAGAATAATTAGTCTCAATATGGCCACCATTTTCTCTCTTTCAACTCGGCTTCTTTTATTTGCTCCATATGACTAAGAAAGGGCTTAGTATCATTACTAGTAATAGGATTTTGATCTACTCTTGCCACAGATTCTTTCACGTTCAAACATGGACTATTCAACTTTGGATGATATTGCCCTTGGAATTTGTTTCTTGCATATGGACCATGATGTGGTGGCAATAAAAAATTATTATAAACAATAACATCATTGGTACAACCAAGACCAAACGAAGGGTTACTCTGATCAATAGATATTAATTCTTGAGTCGATGATGAAAGTTTTGGCCTTTTGTTGGGGTTTGGAAAATTCTCTATTTGAAAAAGTATTGCTTGATCATATAGACATTTTCTTTTGATAATCTCACTTTGTATCTCATGAGAATTGATGTGTTGCATTAGGGCTTAGATTTTCATGACAACATTGTTGCATAAATGGCATGGTATTGCATGAGGACAAATAGAAGTCCTTATTGTTATAAAGCTCCTTAATTTAAGGAGCAAAACATGGAGCAAAACATGGAGCAATTCATGGAGCAAAACAAGGAGCTTAATTCAAGGAGCAATTTAAAGAACCATTAATTTAAGGAGTAATTCAAGGAGTGAATTTTCCTATAAATAGAGGTGTAATTGTAATGAATTAATCATCCAAAGTGTTCATTCCAATTGAGAGAAAAGCTTAGAGAGAAAAGCTTTTGTGAAAGAAAATTGAGAGTAATTTTCTTGGGTGTAATTGGGTTGTGAGTTGTGAGTGTTGTAAACACCTTGTGTAATTTCTCCCCTTTCAGTAAAAAAGATCTGCAGCAAGTCCGGAGACGTAAGCAAGATTGTCCAAACTCCGTTATCAAATTTGTGTGTTATTTTTCTATTCTTTCTTTCTCTTAAATTTGGCTTATCAGGAATTTGCGTTATTTCCCAACAACTGGTATCAGAGCTATTGGTGGTGATTTTTGTCAATTTTCTACAAGGTTAATATTTACATGAATAGTAAAATTTTGTTGACGATATTTCATCGTTGACGGAGGTGTTCTAATACACGGTGATTTACAGAAATAGTCAGAAACGATCCAGAGGAAGTCAGATTTTAGTGGGAGCAATGGCCGCAGATGAAGGAAGGGTGAAACTCGAGAAATTTGATGGCACAGATTTTGGGTTTTGGAAAATACAGATAGAGGATTATCTGTATCAAAGAAATCTATATCAACCTCTCTCAGGGAAGAAACCAGAAGCTATGAAGGAAGAAGATTGGAATCTTCTAGACAGACAAGCCCTCGGAGTTATTCGATTGACGCTATCCCGTAATGTTGCCTTCAACATAGCAAAGGAAAAGACCACGGCGGGTCTTATGGTAGCTCTCTCCAATATGTATGAGAAGCCATCAGCCTCAAACAAAGTGCACTTGATGAGGCGTTTGTTCAATTTGCGGATGAATGAAGGCGCATCGGTAGCTCAACATCTCAATGAACTCAACACAGTCACAACCCAACTGAGTTCAGTGGAAATTGAATTCGATGAAGAAGTACGAGCATTAATACTTTTGTCTTCTTTACCAGAAAGTTGGAATGCTACTGTCACGGCTGTGAGTAGCTCGTCAGGAAGCAATAAGTTAAAATTTGACGATGTTCGTGATTTGGTTCTCAGTGAAGAGATCCGACGTAGAGAGTCAGGTGAATCGTCAAATTCTTCAGTTTTGCATACAGAGTCAAGAGGAAGAAATTCAACCAAAGGGAATGGACGTGGTAGAACAGACTACCGAGGTAAATCAAAGGACAGGAGGTCCAAATCCAGGAATCCTAATAATTCCCATAGCTCGAAGACTATCGAGTGTTGGAATTGTGGAAGAACCGGACACTACAAAAATCAGTGCAAGAGTGCACCGAAGGACAAACAAGTGAAGGCAGAAGCAAATGTTACTTCCACCTCAGGAGGAGACGATGCATTGATATGCTCTTTGGAGAGCAAGGAAGAATCTTGGGTGTTAGACTCTGGAGCATCGTTCCATGCTACTTCACAAAAAGAATTCTTTGAGAAATATGTCCCCGGAAACCTTGGAAAGGTATATCTTGGTGATGATCAACCATGTGCTATTATTGGCAAAGGCGTAGTGAAGATTAAGTTGAACGGATCTGTTTGGGAACTGAAGGATGTCAGGCATATTCCCGATCTCAGAAGGAACTTAATCTCAGTGGGGCAGTTGGCCAGTGAAGGCTACACTACGATCTTCCATGGTGATGATTGGAAGATTTCAAAGGGTGCAATGACAGTTGCTCGAGGCAAGAAAAGTGGCACTCTTTACATGACAATAGAGGCACATTGTTCAATTACAGTTGCAGCAAGCAATGAAACACCAAATCTGTGGCACCAGAGACTAGGCCATATGAGTGAGAAGGGGATGAAGATTATGCACTCAAAGGGAAAACTTCCAGGTCTACAGTCTACGGAGATAGACATGTGCGAAGATTGCATACTTGGAAAGTAAAAGAGAGTCAGCTTTCAGACAAGTTGCAGAATCCCAAAGAAGGAAAGGCTAGAGCTTATTCACTCTGATGTTTGGGGACCAACGACCGTCTCATCTATTGGTGGGAAACACTACTTCGTGACTTTCATCGATGATCACTCTCGGAAGGTATGGGTTTACTTTCTAAAGCATAAGTCTGAAGTATTTGAGGCTTTCAGAAGATGGAAAGCTATGGTGGAAAATGAGACGGGTTTAAAGATCAAAAAGCTCAGAACCGATAATGGTGGTGAATATGAAGACACCAGATTCAAAATTTTCTGCTATGAGCACAGGTTCAGAATGGAAAGAACTGTGCCAGGCACGCCTCAACACAATGGTGTAGCTGAGCGTATGAACCGAACGTTGACAGAAAGAGCCAGAAGCATTCGTATACAGTCAGGTCTACCGAAAACATTCTGGGCAGAAGCAGTCAACATGGCAGCTTACTTGATCAACCGAGGCCCATCTGTTCCATTGGAGCATAGAATACTAGAGGAGGTATGGAGCGGAAAAGAGGTGAAACTATCACATCTAAAAGTTTTCGGCTGTGTAGCATTTGTGCATGTTCGTGATCAAGGTAGGAATAAGCTTGATCCCAAATCCAAGAAATGCACATTCATTGGCTATGGTGAGGATGAGTTTGGATACCGCATTTGTGATGACGAAAAGAAGAAAGTTATCTATAGCAGAGATGTGATTTTCAACGAAAGGGTGATGTATAAGGACATGCATAAAATAGACGCCAATGACTCAGAGCAGAATGAGTCAGTATTTGCAGATGCAGATGATGTCCCAGATACTTCCGCAACAGAACCAATTGTAACAAGTCCTCAGCCAGAGGAACTTGTTGGACAAAGCAGTACACAACATTCCGACACACCACAACCTCTTACTCCAGCTCCTGTATTGAGAAGGTCTTCTCGACCTCATGTGCCTAACAGGAGATACATGAACTATATGTTGCTGACTGATGGAGGGGAGCCTGAATGCTATGATGAAGCTTGTCAGACTCGAGATTCCAACAAGTGGGAGCTTGCTATGAAAGAAGAAATGAAATCTCTCATCTCCAACCAGACATGGGAACTA